>OX359245.1:63289425-63617571 GCA_947179485.1 Allacma fusca
TGGGTGGCGTAAATAAATCGGGCCAAAACAGGAACATGCGAACTTTTCCGAAGATACTGGAACTGGGACGTTTCAGAGCATCGGTGCAAAAAATGTGCTGCACATTTTATGTAATCGGAACGCGCAATTTTTCTGTTCCGTTCCGATCCCAATGCAGTTTCTGCGCGCTTGCGTTCAATAAAATAGAAATGCATTTCTTACCACGATGGCTTGTAAGCATGCTTTATTTGGGAAAAAATTCGATAGGCAAATTTACCGAATCTGTTTGCATAAAATGTTCTGCGATAGCACAAACCAGCAGATATATTTATGTGAACATCGATTTCACAAAATTTTAAGGGAGGCACAGCTAATTTTATGTAATAATAAACATCGGTGAATCTTCTCAAAATGAAAATTTGATAATGAAAACTGTCAAAATATGTGGCGCTGCTTAATAGTACAGTTAGTTATTTCAATTATTGGTTGTCATTCCATGTCATTTAGAATAAATAATCAACTTTTAAGGTACACAAGAAACTGCTAGTAATCAAATAACAAACTTGTACATACTTAATTGTCATAGTTGAATTACGTGATTCTTCAGAACGGAACGAGTTCGGGACAGAAAAATTAACATATTCTGGAACAGTGTTGTCCATGGGAACGGAAATTTAGTACCCATACCTGTTCCTGTACATATACCCATTTTTTGAGGAACTAAAGCAATAGTCCTGTTCCTGTTCCCATAAAACTGGGTACCAATTCAAAGTTCCTGGACCTGTTTCTGCAGGAACAGGAATGTTCCTGTTATTGTTCCCAAAAGTTCCTACTTAAAGAAATATTATCAGAAAAATGAAAGTACAATTAACTTACACATGTATGCCCCAGGTAACTCAATTTATGCATCGCTTTAAAAAACCAAATATCAAATCGACAAAAATAAATAACGGCACGCCATCTCCGATACTTTTAGCTATTCGAATTTATATGGTAATTCAGTAACAGTCACTAAATTACTTATCGCAGCGCAAAGTACAGTAGTAACTGAAATTAGCTCTGACAAGTAGCACCTTCATTATACTTTTGCTAAACTAATAAGGAAAAGCGCACGCTGGAGTTTTCTGAGCTACACTTTTGGGTTGAAGTTCCAGAGAATTCCATTTTTGCTACGTGTTAAAGAAATATTATTATAATTTGTTATTTTGTTAAATAAAGACGTGTGAAAGAGTGACTTATTTAATATGTTATGAAATACTTTTAAAATTATATTTTGTTTGTGAGGTATTTTTATATTATAAACTTCATCTAAATACCAGGTAGGTACAAGTTTTGTTACTGTTCCCAAACCCGCTTTTGTTCCCATATTTCGGAAACAAATTCTATGTTGCCAAACGTTCCCAAAGTGTTTTGGGAACAACATTTGTGTTCCCGTACGTACCCATTCCTTTTCCTGTTCCCAAAAACCTAGGTGTCTCCTGTTCCCATGGAACGAAACACAAACTGCGATGGAAGCAAAGCTTTGCTTGTTTATTCCTAATGCATTATATTAAAATGCTCCGATGCTCCGATATTCGGGACGGAATCGGGAACAGTACTATTTTTAGGTTTTCTACAGAATTAGAACTTTAGTTTAGAACAAAATTTCTTTCACAACAAAAATGTTGGCTGCATTGGAAACTCTACAGGATGTCAATAAAAGACACAAAAGAAGGCTCTTTGAACGAAGCTGGGCAAAATAATTAATAAAAAAAATCAGACCATGAATGCAAAAATGGTCAAATTAGAATTTCCCCCTTTACGCAATTCTTTTGATGAATGCTTTAGAAATTCAATTTCTACAACTAGGCCCAAGCTTTCACTACGACAACTGTGAAATCACGCAGGTAAAGCCCATGATATCACAAGTTTGAGCCAAAGCAAATTTACGTACAAAACTATTAAAATATTGATCGCTGAATTCAATAACGACAAAGTATTGCTACGAATTTACTACAAACTGAGGAAGTATAATAATTAAATAATATTGGTCAGTCTGTGCTCAAGAAACCAATTGTGACCCATATTGGTCACTCTGGGGCCAAGGAACCGATTGTGATCAGTATTGGTCAATATAAAGCTAAAAGACAATTTTGACTAATATTGGACAATGTGTTTACAAAAAATAAATTGTGGCCCATATTGGTCAATGTAAGGTCAAAAAGCAAATTGTGACTAATAATGACCAATCTGTAAAAAAATTCTAATTGTGGAAAATATTGTTCAATCTGAGACCAGGAAACCGTTGGTTCACATAATAACGGTTAGTATTTGAACCCTGGAACCACTCATGCTGTTTGCATGCCAGAAATGTGTTATTCACACAGTATTATGGCACTGACTTTCGAAGTTAAAAATTAATGGAAAATTTATGTTGGACAGGTGGGACCCGTATCGACAAATTATTATTTAAAACTTGTGTGCGATTTCGGGTGCAAACTAAGGCGAGATAGTCCTAACTTTTGTACGTGCTGGACCATTTGGGTTGATACCTTGCCTCACACAAATTTTCATTTTGATCCCGAGTGAGCATGTGGCGAGGGTGACTTGTGAGAATTTACTGATGCCAAGATACCAGGGATTCCATTCAAAAAGAAATCACTATAAAGGAAATACATTGTATACTGAAACAAGGCGAGCGTTAGATTAAGGCCGTGGTCACATCTTATTTGGATACCAGACTTATTTTTAATCAACTTATTTTAATTGTTTAACTGGGCATGACAGCGGTATAACCCTCTGGAAATATATCTTAAGATAGATTTCACGCCTGGTGGAATATTCAGGTAACCCACTCGTGATCGGAAAGAAGCTTTCTGTGAGCTCAGGTAGCCGCATCAATATCCCAGCTAGAACAAACGATAGGGCCATCTCACCCTGGTTTGCGCACAAGATTTAAATTGGTCAATAAATGGCACCCGGTCCAGCATAAATATTGAAGTTTTAAAGAAATTCTATATTATATGTAGGGTATGTCGATTGAAAATGGCCTGCAGTATTTGCCCGCCCAGCAGAAAATGCCCAAAATGCCTGCCCGCATGCTCAAAAACTGGGCATGTGGGCAGCTTTTGAAAATGCCCAGATTTTGGGCATTTTGGGCAGGGCGAGTTGGGCATTTTGGGCATTTTCACGGCACCAAAGTTGGATTGCTATCATGTATTCAGAATATCCATCCAAATGCATGAAAGCGCAGCCAAGGAAAAATTATAAATATGTGAGTGTCTGGTTATTCGCTTCTTCGTGTATATTTTAATGGCAAAAACAGTCAAAATCGACAATTTTGAGTCAAAATGATTCGATCCGACCACTAGGAATTCATTGATGCAGAGAAAAAGAATTGGGATCTCCGTAAGTTATGTTTGACATTATTAAAACATTGTTCTTAGAGTGAAATGTGTCAAAAATCAATGCCATGCTGTTCGTATATTCAGAAACTTGTGCGCGATTTCCAGTGCAGACCAGCGTTCGGGTGAAGTATTTTGAGAATCCAAACTTGAACTTGACCTGCACTTGAACTTTCAACTAGATATTTTTCAGTACCCGAACTTGGCGTGTCAGGTTACAGGAATTTCTTGACATACCAAGGCATATCTTTGCAAGTAATCTTTCCTTAACCCGAACTTGATCGGATACTTGAATTTCGGGTCCGTAAATCTTGCGAACCGAACTTATAATTGATTTGAGCCCGACATTGAATTTGAAGTAATGACTTAAACCTTACAACTTTGTAGTATGAAGTTGCAAAAACACTCCTACGGATCGAGCTAAGATATTCAAATTTCGTCGCCTTTATTAAATTCAGATTCGGGTTCACTCATGGTTTCTTCCTTGTATTATAGTCCCACCGGAAAACTTACAAAATAAACAACGGTTACTCCAAATAAAAGTGAGCTCTGGGTTCTGTGCGTATCTCTGCAAGCATGGAATCTAGAATGCGTGTTGCAGAAGTGCGAACAACCGAGGGAGAAGAACGGACGAAAGGATAAACGTTGGATCTAGGATACTTGAATCGGTACTTGAAAGTGCAAGTTCGGGTTCAAGTTAAACCCCTGCCCAGACCCGAACGTGAACTTGATCCTTAGTTCAAGTCAATTATGTGGGCTTGAACTTGGACCAGAACCGACTTGAAATTCCAAGTTTGGATCCAGCAAATACTTGAATTTAACCAGATTTAACCAATTAGAAACATGACACTCATGATCCCGAACCTGCTCCAAGCTTTACCTGACTTGATACTTGTCAGGTACTACTTGAACTTGTGCGCAGCTCTGGTTTGGAGCATAGACAAATTAATTTTCTAAATAAGAAAAGGGAATGAATTCTACGCATTTGTACGGACAAGAAATCGCAGCCTAAATGTGTGAAGTCCTGAAATTCTTGCAAACGGTCAGTGATTTTGAAACGGAACAATTTTTCGTTGACTAAGGTTATCGTGTCTCGCGAATGTGTTTTACGCTTTGCAACTTTTTTTCAGAAACGTTGCAGTCCGTTTAATGGAAACATCCGAAATGTTGAGTTTCTTACTGCAGTCGTCAATGAATACTATTCCGTCGTTTTAGTTCAGAAATTTTAAGCAAACAATTTTAACTTACCTATTTCTACTACAAAGATATGTGTGTCGTTAACTTCAGCTGCGATTTCTTCAATGCTTTTTCCATGGAAACTGCTACCTTTCTTTGGCGAACTTAACGAATTCAGGTATTTCTCCGGAGTCTGATGCTTGTGGATGAGGAGGTCAACAGATGCTGTAAATTTTGGACAAGATAATTTCGTATCAAGTTTTACATGTAATTAGCAAATAGAAAGAAAGCTGGCACGTATTGTGTTTCAAACTAATATAATTTTAACCAAATGTTTTCTGATACTATTCCGAATATCGTGGGTCGAAACACCGCCTGATCTTGTTTTAGTGGCTCCATAACGCACCACATGACACAATTGGTAACTAATTGTCTGAACTACTTTGTCGCATTGACAAATCTTTCGACAACTACAAATGCAACCAGTGCTGGAGATATTACGTAACAAAGAATGATCACTACCATAACGAATACTAGATTAAAATTTTTGTAAGACACTCCGGGATATGACATTTTCAAAAAATGTGCTAAAGTGTGCCTTGTTCTTCATGTATCGACGAGAGAGAACAAGTCATCGTTTTATTAACCGCGATTTTTGTTTGCAAGTAATTATTTGAGTTTGTAGCTACTTTAAAATCAAACGTTTGCTTTGACATTGAGCCAATTAAACTTCCGTTCAACTCTTGGACCTATTATTTTAATTTTGAAGACCTTCATTTGCCATTTTTAGTAAATTCATTTGCTTTCAAATTTAATAGTTTACACCCGAAAATAATAACAAATTGGAATTATTTCGATTATCAAACTTGATTATAGTTCTGTGTTCACTCACCACATTCTGTGAAAATAAATTTAAGTTAAAAAATACATTATTTAACGCTGTGTCGTTTAACTTGCAAGACCTTTATAAAACGACTGGAAGTTGAAATAACCTTCCTCTTCCCCTAACGTGCCATAACGTGCCATATTTTCTCCTTCAGTAACGATGTATCCCCAGTTTTGGAGTTACAAGGAAGGTACAAAATTAACTTAAACGTCTAGCGTGGGAAATTCCATGTTTCATATAATATTTCGCATCTAGTCTGTGGGATTTGTTGACTCGACTTTTTAATTCTTCATTTAGTCTACCTTTTCTTCTCATTTTCTCATCTCGATAGCTTTGTTCACGTGTAGCTCTTATCTTCTCTTACTTATGTAATTTAGTAACAAAAATTCCATTACGAAAATAATTTTAATTAAATTTCGGCGAATCGTGCTCCCCGATTCTGGTTTATCTTAGTTTCTCACCAATGTTTATTTATTTATATTTCCTGAGCTATTTTGTTAAAAGCATATACAGGTAAAACTCGATATAACGGATGGCTCTACAACGGATATTCAGTTACACCTGGCAGATTTTTTTCCCCGGCAAGGCTTCCATATAAGCAATACTAAAATTACTGCATACAACGGACATTTTTATACAGGAAAATTAGTTATAACGGACACAGTTTGAAGCCCTTTGGAAACATTTTGCAAGCATGTAACGGAAATTTATTGCAAAATATTTTATGGGTTCCCTTTAACATGTAATCGTTACTCAAGGCAACTCAAACGTTTAGTACTCATATATGTGTGCAGCAAGAATGGTCATGTTGATACCGCATCTTTGTACATACATTTAGGTTGCATGAATAAGAACTCTTGAAAACATGAGTGTTTCATTGTATTAGTTCAGATTTATATCTTGCAATTTGTTCAACGTTATAAAATGCCCGAAAAATCAAACCGAAAGAGTTTAAATTTAGGACACAGGGCGTCTAATATTTTTGAAATTCAAAGTAAGACCTCTGAAGTGCTCTATGATCATCCACAGCGAATGATATTTTGAAGATTTTTTTAAAGAATCACCTAAAATTTATCCAAATTTTAAAACTGTTATGTGCATTTCGACTTACACATTTCGTGCACAATGGAAGAAGTCTCGGCTCTGGTTCTGCAAACAATCGCTAAGTTTCTGTGTGTCGGAGTATAATAATTGTACTTAAATATTTAATCAATTCGATGTTTCTACATGATTAATTTTTATATTATTAGTCCGGTGTTTGCATGTCGTAATTTGAAGAAATTAAGTCAGTATGCATAATCAGCCTTGTCTGTAATTTAGGAAATTATATAGCGATTTCGTCCGTTTTATGCATACAGTTTTTCCTGTATTTTAGCTACGCAGTACTAAATACACGTATGTATGTACTCCATTTGGTAAGACAAAACGAGCATTACTGGTCACCAGTACGAGTAAATTACCGGTTTTTTACCCGTACTACCCCGAGTATATAGCATTGGTCGTGATTGGTTCCCACTCAATTGGTACTCCACTTAAGTGCTCCCGTACCCGGACCCGTTCCCTTGATAGTGGGAACAGTATTTTAGGAACCCTTTCCAATGAATTTAATAAAAATTCGTACCTGGTCCTGTTCCTGTTCCCGTACCCAGAAATTTAAAATGTTCTGGACCCGTACCCGTTCACACAGATGGTGTTCCCGGTCTCGTTCTCAGGTTCAGTTCGTGTTGTACTTGGGTGTGATAAAAATTATTATCAAAATTTCTGTAACTACCAAACCCTTCGTTTTGTAGATAATAAACAATATCTCGGGCTACTAAGCGCACTCCTTTATCTCAAGTAACAGCTTAATAACTAATTATTTAATTTTTAGGGGATTATGTCCCGAGTAGACCGAATATCAACATTAAAATGTCATACTGGGAAAGGATGCAACAATGACTAGAGCAGTGATGTTGCTTTTCCAACAATAAAATTGAATGTTGATGAGGGTTGCAAAACGGAACTTAATATATAAGATCGTAACTAGCCCATAGATAATTTTCTGCATACGCAAAATATGTGAAAAATATACGGATTAGTCTCCCTTTGTTAGTCATATTTGAAAAAACCATTACTCCGAGCCATCAATTTTTCAAGAGTGAAACTTGCAACAAAAGAATAAAGTAATCTTAATCATTTTAAAATTTATTATATAAATTTTGTAGAATGATTCTAGAAAATACCTCAATTGTACTGAAAAAAGAGTTCTAACAATATTATCTTTAAGGCAAGGATACGTATGTTTGGCGAAATTGCAGGAAAAAAAGAATACAGTGAAATATGGAAATTGAATTGTTTACATAAATACTACTAAATCTTCAGGGATCAATTAAGAGTGTGTTTTTCGAGCATAGTAAAAGTATCCACTCGATCCCGGGAACAACAGTTATGGGAACAGGATCATGCGTAGACCGTACCGATGGGAACGGAAACAAATTTAATATCTCTGTTCCTGTTACCGGTGATCGGGTCCAACTGAACGTGTTCCTGTTCCCGTACCCAAACTGGGTGAGAACAAAATATTTGTTCCCGTACCAATTTCTGTACTCGTTCCCGTTCTCATGTACCCGGGTTTTACCCGTTCCCGTGACGACCACTGGAAATACTCATTTTAAAATTTTGTACCTGTACCCAAAATTTTGAGCCGACCAAAGCGTCTAACCAGGTAGTACCCGAAGTTGTTCGGGTACACTAAACTCGCTCCGGGGTACTACCCATACCTGTACACATATTACGTATTTACTCTAGTATTACCCATTCGTTACTAACAATACTAAATATTTTCGTACGAATTCGGGAGTGATCACCATCATGTTTTCAAGCTGACGAGCAACGCAGGGACACTGTTAATATCCCTTCTTTTCTAGTTTTTATTCAATATTAATATTACGGAAAATGGACAATTCCTTGTGTATTGTGATGTCTAGAGTTTACTATTGCTTTATCAATATCATTTCTAAAATTCCTTTAAATAAGTTAATGCAACACGAAAATTCTCTTGCAGGATCTGTTATATGCTTCCTACGTTACCAAGCATAAGAATAGATTAATATAGCAGCGATGCTAAAAGGACCTTTTATATCTTTAAGTAGCAACTCCAAGCCATCCAGCCGAGTTTGGATCGCCGTCGATATAGAATCATAGGATCCAATAATTTCCACCAGGCCGCTTCGGTAATTCTCTTGCAATTGTCGTGGAAAAACATCAGCTGAATCTGCGTTTTAAATACATTTATAGTGTACTTTGAGTTAATATATAAGAACGTCAATCAATTTCAATTCACATAACCAGCTTCTAAAATATGGAACTACCCACACGTGAACAACAACAATTTTCCCAAGCAGAAGGTAAATATCGTCTGGCTGTGTAAGTTTGGTAGTAACTACTGATTTAATAAGGCAATGATCAGATTATAAACTCCTTATGTTTTTACGGGATAATATTATTTAAACGAATACTACAGCGTAATAAAACTTTAACCAACGGAGTTTAGTTAAGTTAATAGTTATCGTGAGTATACGTGTTCGGGTGTGAAGCTTGTTTCAACGGAAGTACAGGCACAATATTTGTGCCTGTGCTAAATTATGTGCCCAATTATTCTGGTCCAACCGTCAGAACACTCCATGCACTTCTAAACCAGTTCATCTACTGGGGAATGCTCCTTAGATAAATAAACTAACTATTCGCGAACCATTTAAATAAAGTACCCTATTACTAATGAGGAACTGTCAAAACAGTTCCCAATGACTATCTGTGATTCGTACACTGCAAACTTTGACTATAAGTGATCCGTACAAATACAGGCGGTCCTAACTATTGGGGATCCCAACAAATACAGTCAACACTAATTATTAAGAATCTTTGCAAATTCAGACAACACTAATTTTTGGAATTCTCTGCAATAACAGTCACCCCATACTATTGAGGTTCAGTAAAAATGCGGTTCACATGGAGTATAGTCTACTTTTATTAAGTTGTGTTCTGTAATATTACTTGGACATTTTCTGAATTTTGAAAGATTTGGTTTTTAAATAGAGGCGTGTGATATGTTTTCATGGTGACCGTTTGAATGAAATTAAGTATTCAAATTGGAAAATAATTCAGTCGACTCCTTCTACAACTATCTCAGAACAGCATTAATTTTTTTTACGCTCAATGTGAAGTGCTGCTATTGGTGCATGATTTCAAATTGCATTACTAACTCTGTAGAGTTTCCCATACAGCAGATGTATGCATTTCCCTGTGAATACGGAAGCAATCAGTGTAGATAAAGTCTGTACGGAGGGAGTCCACTGTACAAAACTAGAGAAGTTCGAAAATATTCTCTGGATTGTTTGGAAAACATTTTGCAAGAATATGATTTAAATTGTTGCCAGGAAAGCAAATTCAAATGAGGTTTCCAATATCTAGATGTTCGCATATTTTCAATCATTACAGTGAACTCTCCCATTAATGACACCCCAACGGCTTAAATTTTTGACATTAAAAAGGAAGTGTCGTCATCGGGGTATAAATTATAATAAAAATACCTGTTATTTTATGGAGGACCCCTGCTGTTATTGTAAGAAAAGATTCCCTTTACCTGACCAGTCGTTATAGAGAGAGTTGACTGCATTCCCTTATGCTTTACCCTTGCAATTATTTACTGATAGTTAAAGCTGCACGTGTGATTACCCTAACTTTTTTCACTTGAAAATGGACCAGTACATATTTTCAGGCAGCGCCCGTAATATGGACTAGGAGAAAAAAATTTTAAGAAAATACCGCACAAAATTCACAGTTCTCTTTCTCAGAAACTACTTGTTTTCTAAAATGGCAGAAACTATGTGGACACATTTTACTTGATACAAAAATAAATTACGAAAGGAGCAAATGTTTGAATGGGGAGAATTTTCATGCAAATAAATTTGATATTAAACTTATGAAAGGGGCTGAACTTTCTATTCTAATGATTTAATATAAAATTTTTGTACCTTCGTTTTCTTCCGAATCAATGGATTCCCCAGTTTCCGCCTGTCCAGTTGGAATTGGCGCTTCTGAACTTTGAGACACGGCTGCTTCAATGGTTGAATGTGAAATTCCCTCCTGAGCAACAGCAAGAGTGCTGAAACTGCAACAGAAAAGAACCGCAATAATTAAAATCGGTTTCCGATCACAGAAAGCCATTTTTGAAATATAAGCCCGAACTTAGCCAATTGAAATAGCCAGTAATTAGAGGAAAAATTGGAAATATGCTTTTTGCAATTTCGAGCTTTCAGGATACGTCTGTGCTTGACAACTATCTAGAGAGGATTAATTTGTCTGCCTGAGGAAGAGTGGACGCTGAAAGATAATCTTTGAATAGTTATCGCTAAGGATTTCCTTTAGCCTTCTGAAAGTGTAGCAGACTCCAGTTCTCACAAGAAAAACTTTTAAGGTGTCTTATTCGTATATTCACCAAATTCCTGAACCGACTTGTTTTCGGGATGTCTCATTCTTAATTATATTGCCGATTATTTTGTAAAGACAAATGCAACCGGAATATTTATTATCGAATGTTTGAAATTTGAATTTAGAACTGTGAATTTGAAATGGCACATGAGGTTACAAAGAGTGTAATACCTGCAGTTTAAAAAAATATTTTCAAGATCCCAGAGATTCCCAATGTATTCAAGGCAACAAATACGAAGATGTGACGAGCATTTACATAGAGGCTGCATTTTAAATGCAGGCTGACATTAAAATAATGCATTTAGCTTGAATATACCTGAAAAGCAGAGATTGGTCTGATTTTTGCAACGTCCACTTGTCAACGTGTGACTGTAGACCAATCAGTAACTTCCGCTCGAGTGTCCTTATTTCCGGGGGACATTCTCGCAAAAACCTTCATCGCATTTCGTAAAATACGCACACCGAGGGTAGAAAGTTGACCGTGGCTTATTCATTTAAAGGTTTTGTATCGTGGGGAAAATTCTAAAACGTACCACTTTCATTTGCAAACCCATTTAAAAATTATAGGTCATAAATTGAAAATGGTTCTTTTTACAATTTAGCCAGCGGTAAGCTCTACTGACAGAGCCAATTAAATTATTTTAGCTCCATTCATTTTTGGACATTTTTATTAAATTGGTACTGAGTTGTTGGTTTTACCAAACATAAGGAAAATTGTTATGTTTAAATGCTTTGGTAATAGCTACTTCAAATTTTACAAATACAGTCGTTTAAACTTTTCTATGCAAAACTGTTCCAAGAACATTTTACTGTGGACACAAATTTTAATATTTGGTAAAATGTATCCGTATGTATTTTTTTGGCAAGAAATAAGGGATTTTTCCAAAGGCATTGAAAGCATGAAAGTCGAATTCAGAGCCATAAATAGTTCGAATTGTGTCTTAATTTTGACCGTCGCCCAGCTAACCTTAAATACTTTCCTTGTGAGTGTAAAAAATGTTTAAGGAGTTTCAAAATGATTTCCAATGCGAATTAAAAAAATACGAACGCAGGATGCAAAAACGCCCTCCGTGGACATCCGCCAGAGCTGGCTTTTTCATTTTAGCACACAATGTGTATTCCTTGGAAGAAAGAGAGCGTCATTATTCCTAGGAATAAGGAACTCACATTCTGTGGATGCTTTAATGACAGATATATAACCTGACTAATCTCACGAGCTTTTACTCACACATTTACATTTATTTTGCATGTGTGATTCTGAAATGTGAGGCATCAACTTGCCCCTAATTGCAATAATTGATGTTGGCATTCTTCAGAGGGGTCAAAATAAATGGTTGAGATTACTGTCAAAATCCAACTTGCAATTCGAATTACCGCTTCAGGTCGAAATGATTTCCCCGTACAATCAACAGTAGTGCTTCATAAGAATGGTAAAATAAGTCTTATGAAACTTAACCCAAATGCATGCACAACAAAAGGAAGTATCTCTAGCTTTTTCCGCGAATACTGATTACCTGAATTTTGGCACCCGTGTTAAGCCCATTTTCAAAAACATGGACGAGTGTCGGATTATTTCTGTATAAAAAAATGCCTATCTTCAGTTGGGTATTCCAATATAGATATCCGAATGATTTTGTACGTTCTGACAATCATTACTTTAGTTATTATTATTAAATTTTCTTCCAGCGCAAATTAGTGCGGAAAATTGTTACCTATTCCTGTTCCTGTAACTATAAATATTTCCTTAGGAACTAAACCAATAATCCCGTTCCCATAAACATGGGGACCAATTCGAAGCTCCTGGACATGTTCCTGGAGGATCAGGAATGTTCCTGTTTCTGTTTCGAAAAGTACTTTAAACTAGCAGAAATTAAAAGTAAAACTTACACATTTAAGCTCAAGGTAACACAATTTATGCATCGGTTTATAAAACCCAATATGAAATCGACTTTATTAAGAATAATTAAAAGCACACCGTCACAATACCTTTAGAATTTCGAAATAATTATTCAGTAATAGTCACTAAATTACTTATCGCAGAGCAAAGTACAGTAGTAACACTACAACTTGATAATCAAGTTTAATCAGAGTTAAAATCAGAGCCGCGCAACGAGAATTAAAAAATTATGCTAATAAACAAAAATTTGTTCAATTTTTAAAACCTTTAATCTGAATTTTGTGATTCAATGTCAACGAGAACTTTTCAACTTGAATTTTTCTCGTGACTATAATTTCCTATGAGACACTTCACACTCACTCAATATATGTATGGCACTTGAAATGTAATTTCAGCATGCTCAAGTGGAAAATGTTCTTTTTGAAGCACTTTTAAATATTAAAAATTTCATCTGTCGATTTTGTTGTCCCAAGAAGTCCCATTAACTAAAAATTGACAATTTAAGGTCACGAAAAGCACCGTGACATTCAGATCGTTTGGGATTTAAATGAAAGTGCATTCAGATTACAGTCGACTCTCTCTATAACGACACCTCAAGCGCACCAATTTTCCCGAAGTTATACGGGGAACGTCGTTATAACGGGTGACTTAATATTGAATATTCACTGCGTGCGGATTCTTAGTGTGTCGTTATCGGGGAAGTTTCGTTATCAAGAGAGACGTTATACAGGGAGTCGACTGTAACTGGGTGTTCTTCATCGGGAGCATTAACTACATTACACCGCCACAGACAACAATAGGGGACAGATTTAGAATACAGATGGCAGAAGACTTCGTGGGGCAGTACAGTCGACTCTCTCTATAACGTCTCTCTCTATAAAGAAACGTCCGCTATAACGACACGCTGAGAATCAATTAGCAGTAAATATCGAATGTTATGTCACCCGTTATGAAGACATTCCCTTTATAACGTTAGAAAAATTGTTGCCTTTGAGGTGTCGTTATAGCGAGAGTCGACTGTATGATACAAGGGCTGTTTGATGGGTGGCATTCCTTTGTCCCCAACTCGGTATAGAAACCCTCCATATGGCTCAAAATAAAGCCTAAAACCGCAATTACAAGAACATTCTCATCATGCAAAATATTCGACAACGCAAGTTAATTCTCGCGACGCGCCCTAGAGTGCGTAAATAATATAGCTCCTTATCGAGTTCGAGTATACCGGCGAGTATCGAGTACGAGTTCGAGTCGAGTACGGTCAATTTTTTCTGAACACTCGATACTTGAAATGGGTTTCGAGTACGGGTAACGATTTTTCACATACTTACGAGTACGAGTATCAAACGAGTACGAGTCCAATAAAAATACTCATAAGGGTTATCGAGTTCGAGTTCGAGTACCACATGCTCAATATACGAGTACGCGTACACGTGCACACAAGTGTTGCAAACTTTTGAATTTCCAGTAAAGAGACGAAGGCGCTAATATGAAATTGTCACAAAAAATCGTTGTATCCACCATTCACGACTCTCTCAGGTTTCAAAGTATAATCTCTCTCCATTTAGTACATTACTATTAAAGTTAAAACAATTAGTTAATTCTAATGGCTGAACATATTAACACAAACTCTTCGACAGGCGTAGTTGAATTGATTGAAAATTTACAGAGACACTTTACCAACTGCATGTTCAATTTAAAATGTTGGGGGAATTATTTGTGAGAAATTAAATGAATCTAAAAAAAATCACTGTTGAATTGTGGTCTTGTTATTATTAAATACTCGAGTATGAAGACTCGAGTCACGGCACGAGTACGAGTACGGGATTTCGGTATTTACAGTTCCGTACTCGCGAGTATGAAACAAGTTCGGGTTCTGAACTGGAACTCGGTCGCTTATTTCAAGTATTTTCCTGAGTACTCGTATATATAGCGAGTACGAGTACCTTGGATTGGAGTCCATACTCGATGCTTCGATTTCGAGTACGAGTTCGAGTACGGTTCCGCAAGGTAATCACTCAATAAGGAGCTATAGTAAAAAACGAAGTGGCTCTGATTTTGACCCCTTTTGTCACCCTTGCTTGGAAAGTTCTAATAAGATGTCTGTTGTGCTCATTTATGTGTATGCTATTTAATATTCCTATTAACATCACGATTTCAAAACGGTCAGATCTTCAATGACAAAATGCCAACGTTTCCTCCTATTCAAGTATTCCTTGGCTCCAGTGTCGTCATTTCTGAGGGAAAGTTTCGCAAAAATCTCTACTCCTCATTACCTAAATTCTGCACGGTGGGGGTAGCTATTTCTTTATAGCTTCTCCTTTTAAAGGTTTTATTTGCTGCACTGAGGAGTTCAATAGGGTGGTTTTAATGTTATAAAACTGATTACGTGATAAAATCATAAGAACTGTTTCCACAAAAGGCGTACATCTGGCGACCACTGACAGTTGATACTTTAAGACCAAAAACCTTGTTAGCTCCATACACCGGTGTTTCCTCCTATTTGGAACTCGTCAGTAAAGCGCAAATAAGAAAAAAACGACTAGCGACTGATTTCGTGAACCGTCAGTTTCAGAACGAAAATTGACGTAGAAAATAGATTTTTTTCTCAACTTCAAATGCTGCTCAAAATAATTCAATGTTTGTTTTTTGGAAAATGAATGGCTACATCTCAAAATGGAACTCACCGGAGCAGCTTTTTACAAAACTATTAAATAATTTTAGCTTGATTCATGCTTCGACATTTTAATCAAACTGGTATTAAACTCTGGGTACAACCAAGCATAAAGATAAATGTTAATTATGTACAAATGCTTTGGTAACAACCACGTCAGATTTTACACGTACAGATTTTTTTGACTCTTCGTTGTAAAACTGTGGTCTAAGAAAATTCGACAGTGGGCACTAATTTTGATCTTTGTTAAAATCAATTGTAGGTTTTTGTACAAGACATATCGGATTTCGCCATGTCGATATAATGCAAGTGTCAAAGTCGAAATCCGAGCCATAAATAATTCGCATTGTGTTTTAATTTTGACACTCACTCATTGTCACCTTGATTACGTTCCTTGTGAGTCCGCGAAAGGTGGAGATTTATGCGTTGGAGATAGAAAGTATATTTGGTTTGACACGAGAGCTTCATTGTTTACGAATAGACGGGGAAGATGCAGATAAGAGTCGTCGGTTACAAATGACGCTTTTTTGGTCACTGATAAAAGAGCTGTATAATCTCTGAGTATGAAATATGGCTTACTTTATTGATAGAAGCGGATGCTTTACTACAGATGTGGGAAAGTTATCATACACGATGATAATTAACGTAAGTATGGGTTTGGGTACAGGACTGTTTTTACTTAAAACGCAATAAAAAACTAGTGTTGTAATTTTTAAAAAACAGCCACAATTCCGTGTTAAGTCTCTCTTCGTGATTTTTAAAATTTAAATTGAATAAGGTGAATTTGGGGCTTTGCGTCATCGTCCTTTATATAGACATTTCCATATATCTCGCCCTTAATCGGGAAACAATCGGTGTGGTTAGAGTATGTATGGAGGGAGTCCCGTGAAGAAAATTTGGAAAAATTGAAATAATTCTCTGGATTGTTTGAAAAATATTTTGCAACAATATGAATTAAATTGTTTCTTGGAAACCAAATTGAAATGAGCTTGTCAGGTCTGGACTTGTGCTTATGCTCAATCGTTGTAGTGGACTCTCCCAACAGCGACACCTAAACGACTTGAATTTTGTGAAACCAAAAGGGAAGTGTCGTTATCAAGGTACAACTTACTGTTGACTTACAAGTTATTCAGAGCTGCGTTCAAGTTCAAGTACAACTTGAATAGTTCAAGTGCGTATCAAGTTCAAGTCAAGTCAAGTGCAGACAGTTTTGTAACTTGAAACTTGAACATCAAGTTCAAGTGAATTTATAATTTTAACTTGAATTTTCAAGTTCAAGTTCGATCGAGTCCAAGTTAACAATTTATTACTTGATTTCAAAATCAAGTCAAGTTCAAGTACACTGAATGGAAGAACTTGAATAAAACTTGAGTAGAACTTGAGTTTTTGTCACTGAAATGAAGCTTATCTCCTGCATCCAGCTAAAAATAATATTGGGCGTCAATCATTGTAAGAATGACATCTTTGTGTTTGTTTTTATTCCATCGAGATAAAAATCCTCGACGATGCCCAGTGGTCGAGATCGAGAATAATTCTTGGGTCCTGTTTCCATTATTTCAATAACTAAAAGTTCCGACTTATTGTTTTATATCTTTTTTATTGCTTTTTGCATGTACCCGGAAAATAGAGATTGGTCTAATTTTTGCAACATCCACTTTTCAATGTGAGAATGAAGACCAATCAGTAACTTCTAGGGAGTGCTCATTTCTGGGGAAAGTTTCGCAAAAATCTGAATTCCTCATTACGTAAATTCTGCATGTCGGGGTAAGTCACGGACCGTGGCTTCTTCTTTTGAAGGTTTTAAATGCTGCACTGAGAAACCGAATGAAATTATTTGAGCGGAATTCATACTTTTTGGAATTCTTATAAATGTTTTTATTAAGCTGTAGGTAAACCCAAACACAGTAATAATATAAATAAAACATAATAATGTTAAGTCTGTTGTAATAATAACAAAAAAGGCTTTGTTAATAACTACTTCAAATTTTACAAATATAGATTTTATAGCCTTTTCATTGTAAAACTGGTCCAAGAACATTTGATTGTGTACACAAATTTAATCTTCGTCAAATCATTTGCAGGTTTTTCTACAAGAAACAAGGGATTTCTCCACATCCATTCATTGCAAGCTTGAAAGTCGAAATTAGAGCCATAAGTAATTGTGCGTTAATTTTTAAAAGCGCTCAGTGGCACCTTGAATAACGTCTTTGAGAGAAAAAAAAGTTGAGCAAAACCTATCTGCAATAAATTTTGCAATGAAAAACAGTCAAAACTGCGTCTTAAAATTCTCGCCTTGATTTACCGGCACAAACTTTTAATTGATTTGTGTTTAATCATTGTACTTGAAAAGTAAAATGGCTGGGGAAAGATCAAAAGTGAGACAAAAGTGCAATTAAATAATAATTCTGCTGTTGAAAGCCTTGTGACGCTTAAGACAGCCCTAGTATTATACAGTCGACTCTCGCTACAACGAGACCTCCAGTGAAAAACATTCTCTGAGTTATAAAGGGAATGTCGTAATCAGAGGTGACTTAACATTGACTATTTACTGTGGGAAGATTCCCAGTGCGTCGTTATAGGGGAAGCCTCGTTATAGAGAGAGACGTTATAGAGAGAGTCGACTGTACTGCCCAACGAAGTCTTCCGCGCAATATGCTGAATCTGTCCTATATTCTGTAACGTGGCGGTGTAAAGTAGTTAGTGCTCCCGATGAAGAACAGCTATTTACAGTCGACTCTCTCTATAACGGCCCTCTCTAAAACGAAACTTCCCCTACGACGACACACTAAGGATAGGAATCTGCACGCAGTGAATATTTATTGTTAAGTCACCCGTTACAACGGCATTCCCTTTACAACGTCAGAAGAATTGGTGCGCTTGAGGTGTCGTTATAGAGAGGGTCGACTGTAATCTGAATGCATTTTCATTTAAAACCCAAACGATCTGAATTTCAAGGTTGTTTCAAGAATATTCAATTTTGAGTTAATGGGACTTCTTGAGAAAAAGTACAGTCGACTCTCGATATAACGACACCTCAATGGCAACAATTTTTCTGACGATATAAAGGGAATGTCGTCAAAACACGTTACTTATCATTGAATTTTTATTGCTGGGAGGTTCTTAGTGCGTCGTTATAGGGAAAGCCTCGTTATAGACAGGGACTTTATAAAGAGAGTCGACTGTAGTTAGGAGTTCTTCCACGGGAGCATTAACTACTTCTGCATAATATGCTGAATCTGTCCCTATTGTGTTCTGTGGGGGTGTGATGTAGTTAACGTTCCGTGGAACAATTCCTAATTACAGTCGACTCTCTCTATAACGGCTCTCTCTAAAATGAAACTTCCCCTATGACGACACGCTATGAATGTGCACGCAGTGAATATTCACTGTTAAGTCACCCGTTATAACGGTATTCCCCTCACAACGTCAGACAAATTGGTGCGCTTGGGGGAGTCGTTATAGAGAGAGTCGACTTTAATCTCAATGCATTTTCATTTAAAACCCAAACGAAGTAAATGTCACGGTGCTATTTGTGACCTTGAATTGTCAATTTTGAGTTATTCGGACTTCTTAAAACCAACTACAGTCGACTCTCTCTATAACGACACCCCAAGCGCACCAATTTTTCTGACGCCGTAAGGGGAATACCGTTATAACGGGTGACTGAACATTGAATATTCACTGTGTGCAGATTTTTAGCGTGACTTTACAGGGAAAGTTTCGTTATAAAGAGAGCCGACTGTAAAGTCAATTCGAGTAATAAAGCTCGCTTTGTAATTGTTCCAATCTGTTCAGTCTCTGTGTGTGTCTCTTGTGTGTTGTGTTTCTTGTCAATATTTTTGTGGTACATAATTGAATCTGGTTTCACTCTTTTAAAGAATGTGTTTAATTTATTTAATTTAGTTTTGTAATGTCCGGATTGTAACTTTTTGAAATGATTTTTAAATACTTATTAGTGAATTAAAATGTTTGTAATTTTCAAGCGGTTTTTATATTTATTAAAATATTTTGTTAATAACTACGAAAGGGGAAAACATTTCGTGAATTTGAGTCATAATTGGGAAGAATTTCCTTGTTAAAATTTTAAAACATGAAATTTGGTGCTGTCAAATATTCTTCGTTTGTGGAATTGAAAACAGGTTCGTGCTTAGTTGAGTTCTTGGAATTTTTTATCGAACTTTTTTTGATTGCCAGCAGAAACTCCCTATTTTTAATTCTCCTGGTGGATCTTATGAGGACAAACGAATTGATAATAAAATGGACATTATTTAAAAAACAAATTAATGAATAAATTATTCAGAAAATGTATTTTAAGGGAATTTACTTGGGAAGATAATTTGACTTTCAAATCACAAATCACTCAGAAGTGAAATTTATATTTCGTTGCAACTTTTTTACTGATGACAATTTGTATGAAATAACATTTGGTTAATAGATTGAATTTGTTAAAATAGAATGTTTTTAAATATCTGTATCTGTGGGAAATTTTAAAACTGGGAATTTTATCGATGTTACCAAATTTTGAATAAAATATTTACAAAATAACTAAAAGCAAATCTTCTTCTGAATTCATGAATCAATCGATCTGGAAACTTCAGACGCCCAAATCGGAATTTAAGCAATCATTGGGGCTTCAATATTTCTGTTAAGGATGCAGTGGATATGTTTTAGAAGAAGATTTTTGGATCAAGGGTCGAACTTGAAGACCTCAATTGTGTAAAACAATCTGTAATTATCACTTGAAGGTTTTGATTGGACAGTAAGTTTTGCATAAATGGCCCCAACGTGAATGGTCATAGTTCTTGTGTTGTTTTCCCGATATTTAAACTAAATAAAAAGAAAAGGAAATAACACCTCAAATCCGAGTGCACAATAATTTAATCAGATTATTCAAACTTAAATGAAACACATATTTTCCAAAATGTTGTCACTTACACGTTCGATGTACTTAAAGGAATCTGGAGGTCCAGTGTGAGTGTATTTATTGAATCCTTTTCGATAAATGGTTTTAAAGGTTTTGATAGATGCGTTGTTTTCCAAGAATCCAACTGCAAATTCACTCCAACGGAAAAGCAAATGCAGGGAAAATCCTGTGTTCCCAACTCGGTATAGAAAAACTCCACTTGGCGAAAAAATCCTAAAACCAATTACAAGAACATTCTGATCATGCGAATATTTGACAACGCTTAAGAACAGGAAACGTGAATTCATTTATTCTTGAAGTTAAAAACCATGTATTTGAACTTTTATTATCATTTCTAGAAATTTCAAGAATCAGCCAGCGCCCTTTTAAATTTATATTCGAATATTTTTTAGAAATTTGTTTCAAGCACTTTAAAATCCGGGGTTAGGAAAATGCATTCATTTTTTCCGTAAGAGTTTTAACCAAATTAGATTCCGCCAATGCATCAACTTTGCCTTGCAAATGTCTACAGACGTGACTTGTTTTATTTAATTACTGATTTTTATTATAATTTGTTAGACACGTTCATTTGAAGATTGGAGGAAATTTGTCCCGATATCACAATTTGTGTGATTGATGGACACAAATGAAATAAACTGCGCTTAAACTACGACGTAGATAAGTACGAGAAAATGTATCGTTGTGATAATAATTTCTCAAGATCGTTTGAACTAAATTTCATGCAAATTTATAGGACAACGCTTAATGCCATGGGTCACTTTGGCGTGTGTTTAGATAAAATTTGTTTGTTGGAATGACTTCGAACAATTACTGCGGGAAAGGTAATTAATTGAGATGAAATCTTCAAGTCGTTCTTCTAAAATCGACAGATTAATATTTTTAATATATACTTAAAAGTACGGAAATGAAAATATTTTCCACTCCAACATGCTGAAATTCCATTTTAAGTGTCATATATACATTAAGTGAGTGTAGGATCTCTTATAGGAAAATATAGTCACGAGGAGAATTCAAGTTGAAAAGTTCTCGTTGTCATTTAATCACAAAATTCAGATCCAAGGTTTTAAAAATCCAACGAGTTTTTGTTTATTAGCATAATTTTATAATTCTCGTTGCGCGGTTCTTTGCGACCAGCGAGTGCGTAAATAACGGAGTGGCTCTGATTTTTACATTAAAGTGACCCATTTAAAATGTAAATGCACTTACAATTGTTTGAATGTGAAAACTTCTCTTGTCTTGAAAGCGACGGTCTTTGGAGCTTCCTGGTGTTTCGAACCCCAATAAAGTTTCAGCTGATAATGTGTGAGTTCCACGTCCAGGTGATTTACTACCAAAATATTCAGCGTTAAAATTAAATTCCGAAACATTTTGCTAACTAATGGTGACAAAACCCCGTGGGATTAAGATAACTAAATGCACAATTTTAGTTCTCCAAACATTTTCAAACAAATCTTGCAACATTTCCTGGAAGTCAAAATTATTTCAGAGCCGGTCACATTTAATTTGGCAGCAATTTAAACTGCACTTTGTTTCTCTTGTTTTTTCTTCATCTGCTGTTCTGGATTAACACACATAACGTTTTTCTGTATACACTTAATTACACTAGACTAGAATTACATCGGTATTTGCTTATCCTAATCCCAAAATATGTCGCGTTATTCTTTTCAAGCATCTCAAATTTTGTATTTTCAGAGAGAAAATCCCCTTGGAAAAGCTTTAACAAAACCGATTTTAATCCACGAGGAACTGCAACTAATTTGAGGATCTGCACAAACGTAACAACCAGATTATTAAAGTTGCTTCTTAAAATCCAATTTTAGATTACGCTGTTGATAATTTGGTTTTCGCAAACGTTTTCTACAGGAACGCTTTAATTTCGGATACATTTGAATAAATGTTTAGTGAAACTCATCGGAAAATATTTAAAAGCATTGATAACATTTTCAGTAACCAATTCTGGCAGCTGTACACACTTTTAGGCATTAAAACACAATCTGTATCTTTTTGCATGACTCACTTGCAGTTTTAAAATTAAATTAAAATTCAAAAATATTAATAACTTCTAACTTCTGTGTTCAAAATATGTTGTGTTTATATTAATTGTATATACTCAAACCAAATTTCGTAATTGCACTTTCGACCAGCGCTTCATTTGCTTGACTTCGTTGATTCTATTTGATTTTTTCATGACGTATTTTTCTGTTGAATTTTTTTTTTATTATTTTCAAATTATAATTCCAAAATATAAACAACTTAACCACAGCGATAATAACAAATACATAGTAGAAAAAGACACAATATTTCACGGATTTTCCGCAATACAGTAAAACCTGTTTATAACAGAATCGCAAGGAAGCTTGGATTTTTGTCCGGTATAAACAGTATTCCGTTACATGATTATAGCGGACAGTATATGCTTACACAAGTACTTTTGGTGGGGATGAACAAATGTGTCCGGTATAATGAGAATTCCGTTATACAGCGGCCGTTATAAAGAGATTTTACTGCATTTTGAAATTGCAATTTTGTCTGAGTATGCAACGTTCTGTGAAATGCGCGAGATCCGAATGACTTGAAAAAATTTGATTGATTGAATAATTTTCAATTAATTTATAGTTGAAAAGTGTTTTTAAAATGATTTTTAAATAATTTACATATTTTTTTTATATTTACGGAATTTTCCATTGTACTTCAATTATTTACGGTTTTCCATCATACTTTAAATAAATTATAATTTCTTAAATTTATTTTTTAAATAAATTTAATTTTGTAATATTTTGGTATTTTCCACATTTCTCCATTGAATTTTAAATTTCTTTCACCGATTCCTAAATATTTTAAACATTAGCGGTCCAATAATTTTAATAAATAATTTAAAATAATGCAATAATAATTTAAAATACTTTTTGCACTAAAAACTACCTGGATTTGATTTTCGTATAATTATGAACTAAATTCAGCTAGCGTTTAAATTTTGGAACAATTTTAGCTACTTTGCAAGAAATATTAATTCTAAATTCTTATTCATTCATTTAAAAATAAATTTTATTTGATTAAATTACTTTTTGCTAAAGTTTTAGCGCAGGTTATGTGAATACGTATTTCAACGCTTATTGCCAATTAAAAGAGCAACATCAAAACACAGAATTCCGCGGTTTTGGAGCAAATGTTTTTCAATTTTTTCCAAATTCCACACATCATCTCAATTCTTCGATTCCCTAGTCTGAGTTTTTACTCATTATTTTATGTTTTTGTAAAAAGTACATTTTTTTGTAGTATTTACGAGATTCTTTTAGATAGGTACAACTTAAAGGGTTATTGCTCCCTGAATTTTTTCGGTAAATCAAGAAATTCTAATAAAATCGCAAATAAAGATTAGATAAATTCATTTCAGTTGTGCAATCAGATCGAATCTAATGTGCATTCGCCTATTTTCTCAAAGTGATTCAAATAATCAAATCCTATATTATCTGCAGTTCTTCATGCGTAAAACCCAAAGGTCAAGATAACCTGGGGTTGAAATTTAATTACAACAAAATTATATTCTGCTGAAAATGAACCTTTAATAAAGCTGTAAACAATGGCTTAACTGGAATAGTAACAAAATGAAGAATTTATTTGAAAGATTATTTAGGATCTTCTATTCCAAAAACATTTTAGGATCATGTCATTGGCACTTATTGAAGGCAAGAGGTGACTAAATATATGAAATTGAAGCGAACATTGAGGAAGTTTTAGGCACTGCTTAATTGTTTTTGTAAAAATTTTAATTTTCGGTTTTATCACGATATAGTAATTTACAACTTCATATCTAAATACTGCACCACGCTCATGCGGCAGTCATTTTATCTCTTGGTCTGCGCATTTAAAAGCAATTAAAATTCAAGACATACATTTTCGATTTTAATTTGAGTACAAATTCAGAACCAACTGGGACTTTGATGCACTTAACAGAGCGCTGCATTCGGGTCTTTTAGCTTACGAGGACGAAGCGAATTTTAAAATCTCATGCCAAATTATTATGTGCTGCTACAGGCAGTGTTTACAGTTCTGAAAATTTTGAATAGCTCCACAGAAGTCTCAAATACAAATTTCTACAAAAAAACGCGAAAAGTAATTTCAGAAAACATTTTACCTTTGAAACTCAAATTCTATTGTTTAATATTCAAAAAGCATCTCAACATTGCTTAAAGTCACTGGAATTTGCGCAACCAATTTTTGACTTATTTCACTGAAAAAGATGTTGAAAAATCTGGAATACCATTTCCTTCGGAACGGGGCAACCACGAAGCTTTTGTCGATGACGATAAAATGCAACCAATCGGGAGATATAAGAATACAGTTTATAGAATAATCTGTACAAAACATACTTGCTAGAATTTACAAGTCAAAATTTCCTGTATTAGTTTTTACAAACTTGTAAAATATTTTTTAAAATTCGTCATCACATGAAAAATATAGAATGTAAACAATCGAGCATTTGAACGGAACTTAATTCTTTAGTTAACTCAGTTAAGTGTTATAAAAATTAAGTGAATTAATTTCGTACATTTCAATGTGGAAAATTTAATTCAAAATGTAAATAATGCGCATAAGTGTAGCATTTTCTAATATTTTTGTGAAGGACAGAGCGTCCCTGAAAATTGACAACATCAAAGACTCTTTATTTTTGATCGTGAAAACTAAGTTCCCCAACTTGGATGTCTGCCATTTGGCAATCATTTAGACAATTCGTAGCATACATAAATAATTATAAATATCGTAATTGGGACTTGTTTAAAATCTCATTTAAAATTACTGAAAACACTAAAAAAAGCTAACACAATTTTTTACAACTGATCGTAAAAAGAACGTACTTTTGACAGAGGTTAATGAAACGAATTTATCCGTACTGATTCAAATGTACCTGCAGAAAGGTCCTTCTCCAGAAACAATTCTCCAAATCGCTGTTGGCAAAAATAATTTCCCTACAAGACGTGCAATCCCTGCCAAATAAGGTCAAACTATCTAGAAATCCATGTTTGTAAAACAGAATCCCTTCCCTTTGAGATTTTGCTAGTCAGAAATATTTTTTTCCCGCAAGAATCTTCCCGTCTCCCCCGAAAATCCGACCCCTGGTATCTGTATTTGCTACAAATTATGTCAGTAGTTTATTGTTATCCAGTATGGTTGTTAGAGTTGAGACAAATAAAATAGAGCACCCTTTATCATATACAAATACACAGGTAGTTATGGGGAATATTTGTCCCAGGATTGTTTCTGAATTGAAACTGTACGTACTCGTGCAGACTGCAGATCTAAGTGCAACAAATGTCCTAAAAAGGGTTCCCAAGGGAAGGCAGAAACTTTGCCGCATAACCTACTTGTATACATATAATGTATACTTAATAGTGACAAGTAACCCTAGACACGTGCCGATTGGGATCAAAATGAAAATTGGCTTGGGGCGAGGTACAATGAAAATGACCCAGCACGAACAAAAGTTACTGCCATCTCGCATCGGTTTGCACTGGAACAGAGCTGCGCTCATGTTCAAGTAGTACTTGACAACTTTCAAGTCAGGTCAAGTTCGGAGCAAGTTCGGGATCATCAGCGTTTCTACTTGGTTGAATCGGGTCAAGTTCAAGTATTTGCTGGATCCGAACTTGGAAATTCAAGTCGGTTCTGGTTCAAGTGCAAGCCCACAGAATTGACTTGAACTAAGGATCAAGTTCAAGTTCGGGTCTGGGCATGGATTGTACTTGAACCCGAACTTGCACTTTCAAGTGCCGATTCAAGTATCGTATGTCCAACGTTTGCTTCATTTGCTTCTCCCTCGGTTGTTCGTACTTCTGCAATACACATTCTAGAATGCACACATAGAATGCGTGTTGCAGAAGTGCGAACAACCGAGGGAGAAGAACGGACGAAGGGATAAACGTTGGATCTAGGATACTTGAATCGGTACTTGAAAGTGCAAGTTCGGGTTCAAGTTAAACCCCTGCCCAGACCCGAACGTGAACTTGATCCTTAGTTCAAGTCAATTATGTGGGCTTGCACTTGGACCAGAACCGACTTGAAATTCCAAGTTTGGATCCAGCAAATACTTGAACTTGACCAGATTTAACCAAGTAGAAACATGACACTCATGATCCCGAACCTGCTCCGAGCTTTACCTGACTTGATACTTGTCAGGTACTACTTGAACTTGTGCGCAGCTCTGGTTTGGAGCATAGACAAATTAATTTTCTAAATAAGAAAAGGGAATGAATTCTACGCATTTGTACGGACAAGAAATCGCAGCCTAAATGTGTGAAGTCCTGAAATTCTTGCAAACGGTCAGTGATTTTGAAACGGAACAATTTTTCGTTGACTAAGGTTATCGTGTCTCGCGAATGTGTTTTACGCGTGGCAACTTTTTTTCAGAAACGTTGCAGTCCGTTTAATGGAAACATCCGAAATGTTGAGTTTCTTACTGCAGTCGTCAATGAATACTATTCCGTCGTTTTAGTTCAGAAATTTTAAGCAAACAATTTTAACTTACCTATTTCTACTACAACGACATATTTGCTGTTAACTTCAGCTGCGATTTCTTCAATGCTTTTTCCATGGAAACTGCCACCTTTCTTTGGCGAACTTAACGAATTCAGGTATTTCTCCGGAGTCTGATGCTTGTGGATGAGGAGGTCAACAGATGCTGTAAATTTTGGACAAGATAATTTCGTATCAAGTTTTACATGTAATTAGCAAATAGAAAGAAAGCTGGCACGTATTGTGTTTCAAACTAATATAATTTTAACCAAATGTTTTCTGATACTATTCCGAATAACGTGGGTCGAAACACCGCCTGATCTTGTTTTAGTGGCTCCATAACGCACCACATGACACAATTGGTAACTAATTGTCTGAACTACTTTGTCGCATTGACACATCTTTCGACAACTACAAATGCAACCAGTGCTGGAGATATTACGTAACAAAGAATGATCACTACCATAACGAATACTAGATTAAAATTTTTGTAAGACACTCCGGGATATGACATTTTCAAAAAATGTGCTAAAGTGTGCCTTGTTCTTCATGTATCGACGAGAGAGAACAAGTCATCGTTTTATTAACCGCGATTTTGGTTTGCAAGTAATTATTTGAGTTCGTAGCTACTTTAAAATCAAACGTTTGCTTTGACATTGAGCCAATTAAACTTCCGTTCAACTCTTGGACCTATTATTTAAATTTTGAAGACCTTCATTTTCCATTTTTAGTAAATTCATTTGCTTTCAAATTTAATAGTTTACACCCGAAAATAATAACAAATTGGAATTATTTCGATTATCAAACTTGATTATAGTTCTGTGTTCACTCACCACATTCTGTGAAAATAAATTTAAGTTAAAAAATACATTATTTTACGCTGTGTCGGTTAACTTGCAAGACCTTTATAAAACGACTGGAAGTTGAAATAACCTTCCACTACTCCTAACGTGCCATAACGTGCCATATTTTTTCCTTCAGTAACGATGTATCCCCAGTTTTGGAGTTACAAGGAAGGTACAAAATTAACTTAAACGTCCAGCGTGGGAAATTTCATGTTTCATATAATATTTCGCATCTAGTCTGTGGGATTTGTTGACTCGACTTTTTAATTCTTCATTTAGTCTACCTTTTCTTCTCATTTTCTCATCTCGATAGCTTTGTTCACGTGTAGCTCTTATCTTCTCTTACTTATGTAATTTAGTAACAAAAATTCCATTACGAAAATAATTTTAATTAAATTTCGGCGAATCGTGCTCCCCGATTCTGGTTTATCTTCTAGTTTCTCACCAATGTTTATTTATTTATATTTCCTGAGCTATTTTGTTAAAAGCATATACAGGTAAAACTCGATATAACGGATGGCTCTACAACGGATATTCAGTTACACCTGGCAGATGTTTTTTCCCGGCAAGGCTTCCATATAAACAATACTAAAATTATTGCATAGAACGGACATTTTTATACAGGAAAATTAGTTATAATGGACACAGTTTGAAGCCCTTTGGAAACATTTTGCAAGCATATAACGGAAATTTATTGCAAAATATTTTATGGGTTCCCTTTAACATGTAATCGTTACTCAAGGCAACTCAAACGTTTAGTACTCATATATGTATGCAGCAAGAATGGTCATGTTGATACCGCATCGTTGTACATACATTTAGGTTGCATGAATAAGAACTCTTGAACACATGCGTGTTTCATTGTATTAGTTCAGATTTATATCTTGCAATTTGTTCAACGTTATAAAATGCCCGAAAAATCAAACCGAAAGAGTTTAAATTTAGGACACAGGGCGTCTAATATTTTTGAAATTCAAAGTAAGACCTCTGAAGTGCTCTATCATCATCCACAGCGAATGATATTTTGAAGATTTTTTTAAAGAATCACCTAAAATTTATCCAAATTTTAAAACTGTTATGTGCATTTCGAATTACACATTTCGTGCACAATGGAAGAAGTCTCGGCTCTGGTTCTGCAACCAATCACTAAATTTCTGTGTGTCGGAGTACAATAATTGTACTTAAATATTTAATCAATTCGATGTTTCTACATGATTAATTTTTATATTATTAGTCCGGTGTTTGCATGTCGTAATTTGAAGAAATTAAGTCAGTATGCATAATCAGCCTTGTCTGTAATTTAGGAAATTATATAGCGGATTTCGTCCGTTTTATGCATACAGTTTCTCCTGTATTTTAGCTACGCAGTACTAGATAGATAGATAATTTTATTGGTCGATTTGGCCTTGGCCCTTACAACCTGCACCATTTAATTACAGTTTTTTAAAAATATTAGAGAATTTGGATTTGGTAATTAATAATTTAAATATAAGTATAAATAATGTATTTAGTGAGCATTTAGAATTAGATATGTTTCGCATAGGCATAATAATGTTTTGGTATAGGTAAAAAGGTTCCCTGTCATAACAAGGGCCATTAAAAATTCCTATACATCTTATTCTTATTGTTTGTGGATATTTATATAGCGCGAGATCATTTAGAGTGTTTCGGTGCATCCTTGTTTGGTGGACATACCTTTAAAGCAAGATTTTACGTGAATTGATACATTGATTTTAGTGCATCCAGGGAGTGAGTGATTATTTTTTACACGCTGGAGCCCGCCAACAGCCCCAACCTTACGACAGCCCTACTAGTTTTTGTGGCACCCACCCATGAGGTTGGTACCATATGTCGAAGACTATTGACGGGCTGCTGCTTGTACACTCCCTTTCAGCTAACATTTTATTGTATACCAACTTCATGGGTGGGTGTAACAGGTTGATTATTCGACGTTGTTTCGCAGGTTTATTGCATCGCACCAGAACGCATAGGCATGTTTGATATTTTCCACAAGATCCTCTTTCTTCATTACTATACTTACGAAGTTTTCATCACTTATATTACTCCTGTTAGAGTATATTAGGTCCTTCATGTGCTTTGTTCTTGGTTCAATGTATGATCTTCATTCAAACATTATGTTGAAGACGGTTTCTGGTTTTAACTTGCACGCTTCGCAGTAGGTACATTTCTCGCCTTTCTTGCCCCATTTGTTCCATATGTCGTTCAGATTGGTGCACCTATTTCTTGTCCATACTCTAGGCTTGTTGAGTCTCAAATTTTGGGCGAATTTGATTATGGGCCAGCTCAGTCCATGATTGTAGATTTCCTCCTGAAATACTTGAGTCTTTAGGCTTCTATAACTGGAGTTCTCAGTTTTCTGCATGTATTCGACGTCTTTGTTTACCATGCTTATTTCGATGCTATTCCATAATTTCGCCCAGTTAATTTGTTGTTCATTTAGTAATAGTTTGACGTCTGATAACATTCCAGCTTGATCAAACGATTGTTCCCATTGTTTATACATGTTGACTTGTCCGTGTGTTGCCTTATACCTTTGGTTTTTCATGCATATTCTTGCCATTTCTGTTGCAGAGTTTGAGAGAATCGAGTTGTTAATGTGTATTGCAATGGTTTTTAGTCCAATTGTTTTCATTTTCTGTCCTCCCGACTCTAGTCTTAAAACATGTCCTGGTGTAAGACTGCTTGCTCCTAGGATGCGCCGAAGAAATTTTGTTTGGAGTTGTTCGATCTCCTCTAAGTAGCCTGCGCCCCAGATTGCAAACCCGTACATTGGTATTGAGCTTACGAGGGAGTAGAAAAGTCTTAGGATGATGTCGATGTTGTTAGTCTTCGTTGATACTAGAGCGTTTATTAGAATTTCTACCGCCGCGTTAGTTTTTTTTCTTGGTTTCCATCCAGTGTTTATTGAAGCCCCCATTTCTGTGGAATGTTATTCCCAGGTATTTTTGTTGCCAACAATTTCGACTTCATTTCCGTTGTAGTACCATTTGTTCTTCTTTGGTGCTCGTCCTTGCCCGAATATTACTACTTTGGTCTTGTCTAGGTTTACTGAAAGGTCATTCTTCTTGAAAAAGTTACTTAGGAGATTAATTTGAGTTTGTAGGTCTTCTGGCGTGTTCGCTGTCATTACAATGTCGTCCGCATATATTAGGATTTGGATCTGAAGTGTTGCAATTCGCGCTCCATTTACTTTGGAGTTCTGGAGAATGGTCACGATTTCGTCGATGTAGAGAGTAAATAACGATGGGCTTAGGGTTTCGCCTTGTAAAACGCCCTTCAGTATGTCTATAAATGGAGTATATCCTTCGGCTGTTCTGACCGTCGCCCTGGCTTTCCTGTATATTTCTTGAACTCTTGCTATGAGGTATTCTGGGACTCCTAGATTGGTCAGCCTCTTCCAGAGTCTCTGGTGGCTTATTGAGTCGAATGCTTTTGATAGGTCGACGAAAAGGCAGTACAGTTTCTTGTGTTCCGTCAGGGCCTCTTGTATCAATGAGTTTAGAATGTAAAGGTGATCGTTGCAGCTTCGTTTCTTCCTATACGCTGCTTGATTGTCAGAGAGTTTGCCTTGAGATGCTATCCAGTTGGTCAGTTGTTCCGCCAGCAGAATTGTGTAAATTTTGACTATGGTGTTAACTAGGGATATGGGTCTGTAGTTTTTGACTGCGTTTTTGTCCCCTTTCTTGTATATTGGGGCGATTATTATCTCTCCACAATAGTCTGGAATTCCATTCGTCAGGCATTTGTTTAGGCAGTCTAATAGGCAAGGATAGAGTTCTACTGGGAGATGTTTCCATATTTCGTTTGGGATTCCATCGTTTCCTGGGCTTTTGTTGTTACTCAGGTTCTTGAGTGCAGTCTGTAATCCCGTGATTGTGAACAATATGGGTGGATCGAGTAGGTTCGCAGGCTGTGTTTCTTCTTTCGAGTCAAAAAGGTTTCCGTAGTGTCTTGTCCAGTCATCTGGATTTATGTTATTACTGTTGTCCATACGTCTCTTGTTCTCTCGGAATATGTTGAGGCTTTTCCAGAATGTTGCTGAATCCTTGCTGTAGTATATGTTGGACCTTAGCTCATTGTAGTATTTGTCCTTTCGTAGTATTTTCCTTTTGTGAGTTTCTTTGGAGCACTTATTTCGTCTCAGGATTTTAAGTGCTTTGGTACAGTCTTTTTTCCTTTGTTGGCACTCTCTTGTAAACCATTTGGGCCCGCAACGTTTGTTGTTAATCATCTGTTTCCTTACTTTCATTCCTGCTGCTTCTGCATGTTGGTAGAGTATCGAGGAGAGTTTGTGAATATCCCCATCTACTTCGTTCCGTATTGCTGCGCTGTCGATTTTGAGTGTTTGCTTGTAGTATGGCTTTGCATTATTGTTCCATGTTATGCTGTCAATAATTAGGCTGTTCGAGTGTGGCTTGTCGGCTTCCGCTGTGGTTAGTAGGATTGGAAGATGATCTGACTCATGGGAATCGATTAGTTTTAAGTCCCTGATGTTTTCTATTGAGTCTATTCCTGCCAGGCATAGGTCTACTACTGATGTTCCTGTCGTTGCATTAAATGTTGTTTGACCGAGTGGGTCACTGGCTGTTCTTCCATTGATTGCTATTAGTTGATTCCCTTCCAATACTTCTTTGATCAGCTTACCTCTTCTGTTTATTACTTTGTCCTTTGAGATTCTTTTTCTGGAGATGTTATTATTGTTTGTGTCGATTTCTGCTTGAATGTGTTCTCCGATACGAATATTCATGTCCCCAATTATGATTGGGTGATTAAAGTTAATATTTGTTAGGAAGTCGGTTAAAATTTCGTCGAGGTCTTCGTGCGGAGGAAAGTATGTTAAGAATAAGTTAAAATTTATGTTATGGTCGATTATTTTAATCTCAATAAAATTGAAATGTTTCTGGACAATTCTGGTCATAGCTTGGACTCGTTTATGGATGCCGATCAGCATTCCTCCACTTAGTCTTCCTCTGCGCTTCTGTCGTTTAGCTTCAATTGTAGAGCACGAGTATTCATCAAGTTGCTTTTCGGCGAAGGAATTATCTTTTGACCAGGTTTCCGAGAAACAGAAAATGTCAGGATCATATTGTTTTATAACGTTGATTTTCATCGCAGTGTTGCTGCTGAGTCCATGGATGTTCCAGTAAATTATTTTTGTTAGTTTTATAGAATTATGCGTTGTTTTTGTTGATGCAGTTGCAGGGCGGCCTCCTCTTCAATCTTCTCTGCTTGGTGGTGAAACTTCTTCCCCCTCCCTGTATAGCCTTCCACTTTTGGCTTCATAGTTGATTCCATCTATTTTGACGGAACAATTTTTCCAGTCTTCAACTATATCCCCATTTCGTTTGGCTGTAACAGCTTCCCTTCTGATTAGAAATCTATTCTTACTCTCTGTTGGTGAGGTGTCTTCGTTAATGTAGATCCTTTTTGATCGTAGAAGTCTTCCGTTGAATAATATTTGGTCGGCTTCGGACTGATAGATAAGTCTTATCTTTATTGGTCTTGGGCCTTTTCCAGTTTTGCCGATCCTGAAGGCAGTGTCGATAGATGCTGGGGTGGATGTGATCTTGTTTTCCATCAAAATCTTGTTAATGAGATTCCTGAGTCCGTCTTGGGTCTCGTTGGTGGATTCGTCTAAACCAGATATTAGTAGGTTGTTTCTTCTCACCATTTTGTTTAGCACTTCATTTTCCTTCTCCAGGGCTTCTATCTTGCTACTTTGTTCCTGGACATGGACCTCTAAGTTTGCGATCCGCTTCGTGACAGCTTCTTCGAAGTGTATTTGGCCTGCTTTTATTTCCTGTTGTCCCTTTATGATTGGTTGGAGTGATTGGTCCAGCATGATTTGGAACATGGCAGGCGTCATGATGTTGTCCTGCGCACTCATCGTTTGGCACTTGATCTTTTTAATGGGGTCTTCTTCTTTTTCAACGTCCTCAGTTCGTGGCCTTTTGTGCTTTTCTGTCTGTGGTATCTGACTTTTCTTATTCTTGCCTTGTTCTTGGTTTGTTGGCTCCTCGGTTGTTTTTGTTGGTGATCTTCTCATGAGATCAGATCTCTGAAATATTACCTCTAGACCTTTGCTATACTGTGAGTTAATATTCTGCTGCATTTAGTACGGGGTGATACTCGGAAGGAATTCCAGGTTACAGCGCCACCGAGTCACTTGTTTCCATGTATTGTTGGTGAGTGGGATCCAAATGCCTGGTTACAGCGCGACCCGTTCACTTTGGATTCGGTTAGCCTCTGCTTTGGACTTGTATCGGTGTATTTTGCCCGTCAGATTATTGTTGTCGGTTAGTGTTTGTTGTCAAGTGCTTGTTGTCGGCTCAGCTGACACTATCCTTAATCTCCGCCCAGTTTTGGTCACGTGACTATAAAAACTTTGCTCAGAGTTTGTGTGGGTAAAGGAAGTAGTATGCACTTGCATGGCACAGTCTCTCTCCACTTATGATATACACTTTTTCACTATATCGGTTCACGTATGTCTTATATTCAGTCTTTGGGAGGGAAACCTTCGCTCTTCCTTTGTTTATAGGGCTGTGGTGATACGGTTTTATTGAGATTTTCTCATGTGTTAATCTGCACATGTGTGTGAGTTTGATTGATCTTGAGCACTATATATTTGCACACTGCACGTTTATCTACTCAATCTTACAAACCTCGTCTCTCCACTCAATTTTCTTCTGCAGTTATTTGGGTTTAATTACGGAGCGAGAAAATGTACGTCCAGAACTTGTATAGAATATACCCTAAACAAAATAAAATAAAAAAAAGCTACGCAGTACTAAATACACGTATGTATGTACTCCATTTGGCAGGACAAAACGAGCATTACTGGTCACCAGTACGAGTAAATTACCGTTTTTTACCCGTACTACCCCGAGTATATAGCATTGGTCGTGATTGGTTCCCACTCAATTGGTACTCCACTTAAGTGCTCCCGTACCCGGACCCGTTCCCTTGATAGTGGGAACAGTATTTTAGGAAACTTTTCCAATGAATTTAATAAAAATTCGTACCTGGTCCTGTTCCTGTTCCCGTACCCAGTAATTTAAAATGTTCTGGACCAGTACCCGTTCACACAGATGGTGTTCGCGGTCTCGTTCTCGGGTTCAGTTCGTGTTGTACTTGGGTGTGATAAAAATTATTATCAAAATTTCTGTAACTACCAAACCCCTCGTTTTGCAGATAATAAACAGTATCTCGGGCGACTAAGCGCACTCCTTTATCTCAAGTAACAGCTTAATAACTAATTATTTAATTTTTAGGGGATTATGTACCGAGTAGACCGAATATCAACATTAAAATGTCATACTGGGAAGGGATGCAACAATGACTAGAGCAGTGATGTTGCTTTTCCAACAATAAAATTGAATGTTGATGAGGGTTGCAAAACGGTACTTGATATATAAGATCGTAACTAGCCCATAGATAATTTTCTGCATACGCAAAATATGTGAAAAATATACGGATTAGTCTCCCTTTGTTAGTCATATTTGAAAAAACCATTACTCCGAGCAATCAATTTTTCAAGAGTGAAACTTGCAACAAAAGAATAAAGTAATCTTAATCATTTTAAAATTTATTATATTAATTTTGTAGAATGATTCTAGAAAATACCTCAATTGTACTGAAAAAAGAGTTCTAACAATATTATCTTTAAGGCAAGGATATGTATGTTTGTCGAAATTGCTGGAAAAGAAATACAGTGAAATATGGAAATTGAATTGTTTACATAATTACTACTAAATCTTCAGGGATCAATTAAAAGTGTGTTCTTCGAGCATAGTAAAAGTATCCACTCGATCCCAGGAACAACAGTTATGGGAACAGGATCATGCGTAGACAGTACCGATGGGAACGGAAACAAATTTAAAATCTCAGTTCCTGTTACCGGTGATCGGGTCCAACTGAATGTGTTCCTGTTACCGTACCCAAACTGGCTGAGAACAAAATATTTGTTCCCGTACCCATTTCTGTACTCGTTTCCGTTCTCATGTACCCGGGTTTTACCCGTTCCCGTGACGACCACTGGAAATACTCATTTTAAAATTTTGTACCTGTACCCAAAATTTTGAGCCGACCAAAGCTTCTAACCAGGTAGTACCCGAAGTTGTTCGGGTACACTAAACTTGCTCCGGGGTACTACCCATACCTGTACACATATTACGTATTTACTCTAGTATTACCCATTCGTTACTAACAATACTAAATATTTTCGTACGAATTCGGGAGTGATCACCATCATGTTTTTCAAGCTGACGAGCAACGCAGGGACACTGTTAATATCACTTTTTTTCTAGTTTTTATTCAATATTAATATTACGGAAAATGGACAATTCCTTGTGTATTGTGATGTCTAGAGTTTACTATTGCTTTATCAATATCATTTCTAAAATTCCTTTGAATAAGTTAATGTAACACGAAAGTTCTCCTGCAGGATCTGTTATATGCTTCCTACGTTACCAAGCATGAGAATAGATTAATATAGCAGCGATGCTAAAAGGACCTTTTATATCTTTAAGTAGCAACTCCAAGCCATCCAGCCGAGTTTGGATTGCCGTCGATATAGAATCATAGGATCCAATAATTTCCACCAGGCCGCTTCGGTAATTCTCTTGCAATTGTCGTGGAAAAACATCAGCTGAATCTGCGTTTTAAATACATTTATAGTGTACTTTGAGTTAATATATGAGAACGTCAATCAATTTCAATTCACATATTCGGTATACACGATATTCGGTAAATATCGTCTGGCTGTGTAAGTGTGATAGTAATTACTGATTTAATAAGGCAATGATCCGATTATAAACTCCTTATGTTTTTACGCGATAATATTATTTAAACGAATACTACAGCGTAATAAAACTTTAACCAACGGAGTTTAGTTAAGTGAATAGTTATCGTGAGTATACGTGTTCGGGTGTAAAGCTTGTTTCAACGGAAGTACAGGCACAATATTTGTGCCTGTGCTAAATTATGTGCCAAATTATTCTGGTCCAACCGTCAGAACACTCCAAGCACTTCTAAACCAGTTCATCTACTCGGGAATGCTCCTTAGATAAATAAAGTAAACTAACTATTCGCGAACCATTTAAATAAAGTACCCTATTACTAATGAGGAACTGTCAAAACAGTTACAAATGACTATCTGTGATTCGTACACTGTAAACTTTTAATAAAGGGATCCGTACAAATACAGGCGGTCCTAACTATTGGGGATCCCAACAAATACAGTCAACACTAATTATTGGGAATCTTTGCAAATTCAGACAACACTAATTTTTGGAATTCTCTGCAAGAACAGTCACCCCATACTGTTGAGGTTCAGTAAAAATGGGGTTCACATGGAGTATAGTCTACTTTTATTAAGTTGTGTTCTGTAATATTACTTGGACATATTCTGAATTTTGAAAGATTTGGTTTTTAAATAGAGGCGTGTGATATGTTTTCTTGGTGACCGTTTGAATGAAATTAAGTAATTCAAATTGGAAAATAATTCAGTCGACTCCTTCTACAACTAAATCAGAACAGCATTAATTTTTTTTACGCTCAATGTGAAGTGCTGCTATTGGTGCATGATTTCAAATTGCATTACTAACTCTGTAGAGTTTCCCATACAGCAGATGTATGCATTTCCCTGTGAATACGGAAGCAATCAGTGTAGATAAAGTCTGTACGGAGGGAGTCCACTGTACAAAACTAGAGAAGTTCGAAAATATTCTCTGGATTGTTTGGAAAACATTTTGCAAGAATATGATTTAAATTGTTGCCAGGAAAGCAAATTCAAATGAGGTTTCCAATATCTAGATGTTCGCATATTTTCAATCATTACAGTGAACTCTCCCATTAATGACACCCCAACGGCTTAAATTTTTGACATTAAAAAGGAAGTGTCGTCATCGGGGTATAAATTATAATAAAAATACCTGTTATTTTATGGAGGACCCCTGCTGTTATTGTAAGAAAAGAATCCCTTTACCTGACCAGTCGTTATAGAGAGCGTGGACTGCATTCCCTTATTCTTTACCCTTGCAATTATTTACTGATAGTTAAAGCTGCACGTGTGATTACCCTAACTTTTTTCACTTGAAAATGGACCAGTACATATTTTCAGGCAGCGCCCGTAATATAGACTACGAGCAAAAATTGTTAAGAAAATACCCCACAAAATTCACAGTTCTCTTTCTCAGAAACTACTTGTTTTCTAAAATGGCAGAAACTATGTGGACATATTTTACTTGATACAAAAATAAATTACGAAAGCAGCAAATGTTTGAATGGGGAGAATTTTCATGCAAATAAATTTGATATTTAAATTATGAAAGGGGCTGAACTTTCTATTCTAATGATTTAATATAAAATTTTTGTACCTTCGTTTTCTTCCAAATCAATGGATTCCCCAGTTTCCGCCGGTCCAGTTGGAATTGACGCTTCTGAACTTTGAGACACGGCTGCTTCAATGGTTGAATGTGAAATTCCCTCCTGAGCAACAGCAAGAGTGCTGAAACTGCAACAGAAAAGAACCGCAATAATTAAAATCGGTTTCCGATCACAGAAAGCCATTTTTGAAATATAAGCCCGAACTTAGCCAATTGAAATAGCCAGTAATTAGAGGAAAAATTGGAAATATGCTTTTTGCAATTTCAAGCTTTCAGGATACGTCTGTGCTTGACAACTATCCAGAGAGGATTAATTTTTCTGCCTGAGGAAGAGTGGACGCTGAAAGATAATCTTTGAATAGTTATCGCTAAGGATTTCCTTTAGCCTTCTGAAAGTATAGCAGACTCCAGTTCTCACAAGAAAAACTTTTAAGGTGTCTTATTCGTATATTCACCAAATTCCTGAACCGACTTGTTTTCGGGATGTCTCATTCTTAATTATATTGCAGATTATTTTGTAAAGACAAATGCAACCGGAATATCTATTATCCAATGTTTGAAATTTGAATTTAGAACTGTGAATTTGAAATGGCACATGAGATTACAAAGAGTGTAATACCTGCAGTGTAAAAAATATTTTCAAGATCCCAGAGATTCCTAATGTATTCAAGGCAACAAATACGAAGATGTGACGAGCATTTACATAGAGGCTGTATTTTAAATGCAGGCTGACATTAAGATACTGCATTTAGCTTGAACATACCTCAAAAGCAGAGACTGGTCTGATTTTTGCAACGTCCACTTGTCAACGTGTGACTGTAGACCAATCAGTAACTTCCGCTCGAGTGTCCTTATTTCCGGGGGACATTTTCGCAAAAACCTTCATCGCATTTCCTAAAATATGCACACCGAGGGTAGAAAGTTGACCGTGGCTTATTCATTTAAAAGTTTTGTATCGTGGGGAAAATTCTAAAACGTACCACTTTCATTTGCAAACCCATTTAAAAATTATAGGTCATAAATTGAAAATGGTTCTTTTTACAATTTAGCCAGCGGTAAGATCTACTGACAGACCCAATTAAATTATTTTAGCTCCATTCATTTTTGGACATTTTTATTAAATTGGTACTGAGTTGTTGGTTTTACCAAACATAAGGAAAATTGTTATGTTTAAATGCTTTGGTAATAGCTACTTCAAATTTTACAAATACAGTCTTTTAAACTTTTCTATGCAAAACTGTTCCGAGAACATTTTACTGTGGACACAAATTTTAATATTTGGTAAAATGTATCCGTATGTATTTTTTTGGCAAGAAATAAGGGATTTTTCCAAAGGTATTGAAAGCATGAAAGTCGAATTCAGAGCCATAAATAGTTCGGATTGTTTCTTAATCTTGACCGTCACCCAGCCTCACCTTGAATACTTTCCTTGTGAGTGTAGAAAATGTTTAAGGAGTTTCAAAATGATTTCCAATGTGAATTAAAAAAAATACGAACGCAGGATGGAAAAACGCCCTCCGTGGACATCCGCCCGAGCTGGCGTTTTCATTTTAGCACACAATGTGGATTCCTTGGGAGTATGAGAGCGTCATTATTCCTAGGAATAAGGAACTCACATTCTGTGGATGCTTTAATGACAGATATATAACCTGACTAATCTCACGAGCTTTTACTCACACATTTACATTTATTTTGCATGTGTGATTCTGAAATGTGAGGCATTAACTTGCCCCTAATTGCAATAATTGATGTTGGCATTCTTCAGAGGGGTCAAAATAAATGGTTGAGATTACTGTCAAAATCCAACTTGCAATTCGAATTACCGCTTCAGGTCGAAATGATTTCCCCGTACAATCGACAGTAGTGCTTCATAAGAATGGTAAAATAAGTCTCATGAAACTTGAGCCAAATGCATGCACAACAAAAGGAAGTATCTCTAGCTTTTTCCGCGAATACTGATTACCTGAATTTTGGCACCTGTGATAAGCCCATTTTCAAAAACATGGACGAGTGTCGGATTATTTCTGTATAAAAAATGCCTATCTTCACTTGGGTATTCCAATATAGATATCCGAATGATTTTGTACGTTCTGACAATCATTACTTTAGTTATTATTATTAAATTTTCTTCCAGCGCATATTAGTGCGGAAAATTGTTACCTATTCCTGTTCCTGTAACTATAAATATTTGCTTAGGAACTAAACCAATAATCCCGTTCCCATAAAAATGGGGACCAATTCGAAGCTCCTGGACATGTTCCTGGAGGATCAGGAATGTTCCTGTTTCTGTTTCGAAAAGTACTTTAAACTAGCAGAAATTAAAAGTAAAACTTACACATTTAAGCTCAAGGTAACACAATTTATGCATCGGTTTATAAAACCCAATATGAAATCGACTTTATTAAGAATAAATAAAAGCACACCATCACAATACCTTTAGAATTTCGAAATAATTATTCAGTAATAGTCACTAAATTACTTATCGCAGAGCAAAGTACAGTAGTAACACTACAACTTGATAATCAAGTTTAATCAGAGTTAAAATCAGAGCCGCGCAACGAGAATTAAAAAATTATGCTAATAAACAAAAATTTGTTCAATTTTTAAAACCTTTAATCTGAATTTTGTGATTCAATGTCAACGAGAACTTTTCAACTTGAATTTTTCTCGTGACTATAATTTCCTATGAGACACTTCACACTCACTCAATATATGTATGGCACTTGAAATGTAATTTCAGCATGCTCAAGTGGAAAATGTTCTTTTTGAAGCACTTTTAAATATTAAAAATTTCATCTGTCGATTTTGTTGTCCCAAGAAGTCCCATTAACTAAAAATTGACAATTTAAGGTCACGAATAGCACCGTGACATTCAGATCGTTTGGGTTTTAAATGAAAGTGCATTCATATTACAGTCGACTCTCTCTATAACGACACCTCAAGCGCACCAATTTTCCCGAAGTTATACGGGGAACGTCGTTATAACGGGTGACTTAATATTGAATATTCACTGCGTGCGGATTCTTAGTGTGTCGTTATCGGGGAAGTTTCGTTATCAAGAGAGACGTTATACAGGGAGTCGACTGTAACTGGGTGTTCTTCATCGGGAGCATTAACTACATTACACCGCCACAGACAACAATAGGGGACAGATTTAGAATACAGATGGCAGAAGACTTCGTGGGGCAGTACAGTCGACTCTCTCTATAACGTCTCTCTCTATAAAGAAACGTCCGCTATAACGACACGCTGAGAATCAATTAGCAGTAAATATCGAATGTTATGTCACCCGTTATGAAGACATTCCCTTTATAACGTTAGAAAAATTGTTGCCTTTGAGGTGTCGTTATAGCGAGAGTTGACTGTATGATACAAGGGTTGTCTGATGTGTGACAAGGTTTTTCAAGTGGAGAATTATCATTTAATTAAAGCAAGTCTCACTTTTGATTTTTCCACGGTCATTTTTGATTTCAATTACAGAGGAGTAGTGCTGTCCATGGAAACGGAAATTTGGTACCCGTACCTGTTCCTGTACTCATTTTTTCAGGAACTAAAGCAATTCACCCGCTCCTGTTCCCATAAAAATGGGTACCAATTCAAAGTTCCTGTTCCTGTTCCCAAAAGTACTTAAATACTAGCAGAAAAATTAAAGTACAACTTACACGCTTACGCCCAACGTAACTAAATTTATTTAAAAAACCAAATATCAAATCGACTTTATTAAAGGTAAATAACGGCACACCATCTCTAATAACTTTAACTATTCGAATTTAAATAATTATTCAGTAACAGTCACTAAAGTAATTGTCGCAGCGCAAAGTACAGTAGTATCTGAAATTAGCTATGACAAGTAGCACCTTCATTATCCTTTTGCTGAACTAATTATGAAAAGAGCATGCCGGAGTTTTCTGAGCTTGAATTTTGGGTTTAAGTTCCAGAGAACTTCGTTTTTGCACGAGGTTCGTGGGTTAAATAATGGCGTGCAAAAGAATGACTGATTTGCTATGTTGCGAGGTACTTTTAAAGTTATATTTTGTGCGTGATGTATTTTTATACTATAAACTTCATGTGAATACCAGGTAGGTACACGTTTTGTTCCTTTTCCCAAACCCACCTTTGTTTCCATGTTTCGGGAACAATTTCTATATTCCCAAACGTTCCCAAAAAGCTTTGGGAACAAGATGTGCTTCCCCGTACGCACCTAATCCTCTTCCTGTTCCATAAAACCTGGGTGTCTCCTGTTCGCAGTCTCCTGTAAGCGTATAACAGAGGCATTACTAATTTATTACATTTTTAGTTATTTCTCATTGCGCTGACTCAATTTCTACCCCTTGTCTTGTTTTCCCGGGATGTTTTTGTGATGTGACATGTCATTAATTACAGAAGTTTCTGTAGTAGTTTTTATAATTTGTACAGGGTGCATCAAGCACTTGTCTCCCGTTGACCCATAAAAAGGACGATGATGAAAAATATATGGGACTTATTGACAGATCATTTAATTGGATTTCAAAAGTTCTATCCTCGTAGTTCGTAGGCTGAGAATTTTATACTGGACACGTCAAAAGTCAATTTGGATTTCACGTACCTGCTTCAGATCAAATATTTTTCCCGTTCAATGATGCACAATAAGGTTAATGAAATGAGGTTGCTGTACTTTAACATTTCCCCAAGTGAACGTAGAGCAAAAATGTTTTTACCTGGTCCTCTTTCCCCCAAAACCATTACATACTTGAATCTGGATACCTCCACTCTGCGGACTCTTCACCTACCAGAAAACAGTAGTCGGATTTTGGTGAGACTCTTACAGGGAGATTTACAAAAATCCGACCCCTGCCAGAATAGTTCATACTTTCTGCGTAAGGAGTCTACATTAAACATTTTTGTCACTTCTTTCGCGCCAGAACAGAAACATTTCTACAAATTATTGCCAAATTTTCAGAAGATATTTTCCATTGGACTCTAAGCTTTTACTGCTTTTAATCCGTTTTCAGAAATTTGTGTTTTGTGGCAAATAGTAAAAGAAGGTTGTTTATAATTTGTGATACTTTGTACTCAGTGTTTGAGATCTTTTGTCTCCTCCATAAGCCAAATATGTAATCTTCCCATGTTCAAGGAATTCTTCACCCGATTTTTTAAAATGGCTTTCATACCTTATGCTCATCATCATTAAATGCAGTGAATCAAAAAAAGGAAACATGTCCAAGTTCAGAAACTTCATATCCGCATATTTATCACATTTATCATTAATGCTTCTACAAAATATTCTCAGTGGAAATTCGTTATAAAATTTTAGTATTCAAGAAAATTAGAAATTCATAGAGACGAATTTTACAAAGTCCGGAATAGATTTTATTTGACAACTGAATTTGAGGATATTTTGCGATATTTTCTAGTTTGGCTAAAGGGGAGACAAATTATAAGAAATCCCCTGTATCGTGGAGTTGTATCCACATAGAACATTTTGTAAAATATCCTAAAGCAATTTTTGTTGAAACTTTGCTCCTGCACATTGTATTAATACAAACGCGGTGTGCAGTCCCAATGAGGGACTTATTTTTATAGCACACCCATTGCACACTCGAGTTTTGACACCCAAGCATTTATAGCATTTTTCCAGTTATCTCTAACTACGCTTGCTTCTCAGAAAGCTACATATATGAGAGAAAACTAGGAAATTGGGTTAGTGGTTAGTAAAATTGGAGTCCAGGATTTGGAAATTTAAGCCTCAAGATCTCCAGTGACAAAATGAGAAATATGCGGATTCAAAGATGAAACAAAACTTGTATTGAATTTCATGGGAATGCTTTTACGGTAATTTTTTTGTTGGGCTTCAGCTAGCTTATGTTGGCATCATTAGATTATCCCTAGGATTACATATACATTATGTATGTAGTTGTAAGATATATACAGTGTCATCTCTATATATTAAATAGTTTTTTTTCATCCCTTGCGAACCATTATATAATAAATTTACTGTATCTTGCTCCAAAATTCAAGAACATCAGGAGAGCCAAAATAAAAAAGCACATCGTCGGCAAAACTTGCTAACCGGCTATAATTTAAAATGCTTAGAACGAAGAACGGCTATAAAGCTGAAATCTCAAATGTGAAAACCGGCCATAATTCCCCGCTTCCTCTCCTCTCTGCGGACCGGGGTTTATGCTCTACAGCGAAAGGGAATTATGGCCGAGTTTCACTTTAGAGTTTGTAGCGGGAGCGCTAAAGAGCGGTTTTCATTTCAGGCATTTTAAATTATAGTCTGTTAGGAAGTTTCCTCGACGACATACAGTGCCAACCAATTGAACCTGGACGCTTAATGTTATTTGGAACAACTACTAATAACTTTTTACGCGTTTAAGCGAATCTTGTCATAAATTCAGGTTTTAATGTCGAACATATGGGGATTAGATACTTGTACGTATTATTGTACACAGTACACCTCATACGCTGTAAAAAAATTTGAAACAAAATCGGGTTAAAAAATTGGTGTCATTTGAAGTTGGACAACTGCGTTTAACTAATTTTTTACCTCAATTACCACTTAATTCCTGGACTTTAGTACCGCGTAAGCCCACCTCGGACTGCTAGGACAGCTGCTATCCTCCGAGGCATGCTCTCCACTAGCTTCCGGGTAACTTCGGGGGGATCTTTCCCCGTATTTCGGTGACCAGATTTTTCAACGTGGATTTCCCAGAAATGTTGAAATTTTTCAACTCTGTCGTAATAAAACCTCAAATTGGTTCAATTGGGGTCGTGTCTGGGCTTTGTGCTGGCCATTTCATCACCAAAAATTTGTTTTTCCGGGAGAAAAGTGATGTTGACTAAGATGTGTGTTTAGGATCATTATCCTCCTGAAACACAAAATGGCTACCCAGGATATGTTTTCGCGCACCAGGCTTGATATTCCGATCCAATATTCCTTGGCAACAATCAGAACTCATTATTTCGTCAATAAATTCCAAGTTACCTGCCCCAGAAACCCCCATACAGCCCCAAACCAAAACACCCCACCTCCTCTCTTCAACGTTGGGTGGCAGTACCAGCGTTTGAGTGCTTAGCCAGTCTTTTTAGAGCTCAGTTTTGCGGACAGACGAAACTAATTTTACACTGTACAACTCCGACTGGCGGCTCAGGGTGTGGAGGGTGTGGCAGCTGTCCTAGCAGTCCGAGGTGGGCTTACGCGGTACTAAAGTCCAGGAATTAAGTGGTAATTGAGGTAAAAAATTAGTTAAACGCAGTTGTCCAACTTCAAATGACACCAATTTTTTAACCTGATTTTGTTTCAAATTTTTTTACAGCGTATGAGGTGTACTGTGTACAATAATACGTACAACTATCTAATCCCCATATGTTCAACATTACAACCTGAATTTATGACAAGATTCGCTTAAACGCGTAAAAAGTTATTAGCAGTTATTCAAAAAAACATTGGGCGTCCAACTTCAATTGACTGGCACTGTATTTTTGTAGCGTGTAATAAATTACACACTTGCTACATAAGTGTTGCAATTTAGAGATTGCAAGCTCTTCAGATATTTATGTATATTATCTAGAAGCAATATCGTGTCCAAGTTTCCAATAAAACGCGTCCAATTTTTATCTAATGGCATATTACGGTAACTCTCACCTGTGTATTGAGTAGTTGCAACAATTATTACTTCTAGATTTACACCTTCCGGCAGAAACTATTTACTTTAATGTTAGTCCATGTCAAGCGTCCATATAAACGTGGTGCAAATTAGTGGTACTAAAATATGCAAGCTGAACTTTCAAATGACTACGTGAGTATTATCACTTGGGAACCTTCGTGTACAAAACTCAAGTTGAATAATTATTTTCACGGATTACAATGGGCGGTTTCCGAGAGTTCACTTGTGAAATATGTTTTATGTTTTGTTCCAGATCACTTCTTCCGTTTTAATTACATTTTCCTTCCTTTTCGGAGAAAGAGCATAATACATTGAACGTATACTTCAGTAATGCTGTTAAAATGTTCCTCATATGTTCCTGAAATATTTACAAGTTAAGTAGAATTCGGTACAATATTTTAAAAAAATATTTTTTTACGTAAACAGTATATCGTGGATGAAGACATAAACCGATTTATGGAACATTTGCGTCTAGTATCAAAATAACGCAGTTTCATCGAGTAAAATTAGCACAGTTCAAGACATTTAAAGCAAACTAATCTAGAAACAATTAATCCTAAAATAAAAGGAACTGGGTACAAACAAAAGGAATTTAAAGGATTTATTAGTTTTCAAACTGTTTTTATTACTTCTAAAACATTTTTGAAGGACTAAGATACATTTTCATTAGTTATTCTTTGTTAACAGACTTTTAGAGACAGTTCCGTGCTTAGCTTACTTCTTAGCACTCACTGAATGCACGTTAGCATGTCGCCGTACTTTTTAATGTTACCGGAAAAACTCCGTATTTTATTATCGTTCGGGTGCTAATGAGCAAAATATCTTTAAATCCGATATATAAATACGACCAGAGCTGCGTTCAAATCAAGTTATTTTAGACAACTTGACTTGAACTTGACTTGAACTTGACTTGAACTTGACTTAAAAAATTGTCTAAACGAGGTATCTGCAATTGCACTTAACGGATCAAGTTTCTCAAGTAACTTGAGTATTCAATTGCACGAATTTCAATTTCATTTTATAGAACTTGAACTTGATAAGAACTTGACGTTCAAAGTGGACGCATATCTTGACCTGAAGTTGATCTTGATTAATAAAGTATTTTTTCGTAAATGAATAAACAATACTAGAAATTTCGTACATTATTTTTATATCTTGTAATGGTTAGACCGTAACTAGGTTAAACTTAACGTCATGCGAATAATATTCTTTATTTTAAAAAAAGTTTATAATACTTGATAAAGGTACTGTAAACATTGTAGTCTCATTTACTAATCTCTCTAATTAAGAAGTTAGCAATCATATTATTGAACTGTTTACATTAGTGTTGCACTCATCTGGTGAGTTTAGTGTATAACCAGCAGTTATATTCATGAATATTTCGTTGCTAAATTTCCTTACACAATATTGATTTATAAGATTGTTGTTCATCTGCGCCATTATGTTTATTAGCAGCAAAAATTATTCTTACAGGGATTCATAAATTGTTATCAGGATTCTTCTTAGCTTCATAACAGGGGAACTAAACAATCAATTCATTTTTACAATGGAACAAGAAACCCAAGTAACAAGAACGTCCGTATAAAACAACAAGTCGGAACTTTTAATTATTCAAAGAATGGAAACAGGACACAAGAATTATTATCGATCTTGACCACTGGCATCGTGGAGGCGATTTTAATGCCGATGGAATAAAAACAAACATCAAGATGTCATTATAATTACGATTCGCGCCCAATATTAATTTGATCGGGATGCAATGATGCCACGAATTCTGCATTGCTTACATCACTTCTTACAAGGACAAATTCGTACATTCTTCGTCGAGTGTCACTACGTTAGACATTCTTTGAGTCATTTCATCCAGGGAAACAAAACAAATTTTTATGCAAATTATTTATTTCAGGGCGTTTAACGAGACTCCTGCCAAATGCATCATTTAGTTATGAACAATTAAAATTATGTTTTCAAGTTTTCCAAAAGAATAATAAATAATTGCATAAAATTATGTTACACTTTTATTTTTCATTGTCTTTGTGGTACATAGTTAAGCCTGGTTCACTCTATTGAGGATTGTGCATAATTTATTCAATGTAGTGCTGCATTTTTAGGATTGAAAATTTTCGTAAAATTTTTAAGGATGTTATAACAAAACTAAAATGTTTCTAATTTTCGATCATCTTGTATTACTTTTCAAATATTTTTTACAAATTATGAAATGGTAAAACATTTAGTGAATTCGGGTCGTCACTGCCAAGAATTTCCGCGTTTAAATTTTCAAACATGAAATTTAGGACAGGAAGTTGTTTTACGAATTTTTATTGCAGCCAGCAATTTCGTTTTTAATTTCCCTCGGGGAGCTCATGAGGAAAATATCTTTAACTCCAATTATAATTAAAAACGATCTAATAATGAATATCCAAAATTTCAGAAAATTAAATAATAAATAAATAATTGAGAAAATATACACATGTCATTACTATTTATCATACTACTATTTACATAAAATAATGCGGATACGCTAGAAATTCTTTCCTTAATCAAATCTTACTTCATCCACTCCTGGAACACAATATCTTCCGTTTGTATTACCGGCATGCAACAATAAGGATTACGGGGGAAATTTTGGAGTTACGCAAACGAAAGCAATAACACAAAAGAGATTAAGTAAGGAAAGCAATTTCCTCCAGTGCTGCAAAAGCAATTTAAAATGTTTATTTTTGTGGAAGTACTTTTCCTACAATTGACAAATTGTGTATCAGAATATTTAGTTATTAGATCCAGTTTCTTAAAAGAGAATGTTTGCAAGCATCAGTATTTTCGGGAGTATGGGATGTTACATTTAAAACTGGGGAATTTGTGGGTTTTCCCGAATTTTTGAATAAAATATTTCGAGGATAACATCCAACAAATCTACTTCTGAATTTAAGAACCAAGCGATCTGGATACTTCAATCGACGAAATTGGAATTTAAGCAATCATTGAGGGTTTTATATTTCTGTTATGGAGGAAGTGAGGATGATTCAGAGAAGATGTTTGGCTCAAGGGTCGAAATTGAAGATCTCAATTGTTAGAATTAACCTGTCAATTGGATCTAAAGGTTTTGATTGGACAGTAAGTTTTGCATAAATGGTTCCAAAGTGAATGGTCAAAGTTCTTGTGTTGGGCTTTTTCCAGTCATTCTAAATAGAAAGATAAGGAAATAACACCTCATATCCGAGTACACAATAATTTAATCACATTATTGAAATTTAAATGCAACAATTTTTTTCAAATTGTCGTAACTTACATCTTTGATGCACTTCACAGAATCTGGAGGTCCAGTGTGAGTGCCTTCATTGAACCCGCTTCTCATTTTATCATTCATTTCATTGGGCTTAAAGGTTTCGATTGAGGCGTTGTTTTCCAAGAATTGAACTGCGAATCCATCCCAATCGAAAAGAAAATGCAGGGAAGATCCTGTGTCCCCAACTTCGTATAGAAAAACTCCATATGGCTCAAAATAATGCCTAAAACCGCAATTACAAGAACATTCTCATCATGCAAAATATTCGACAACGCAAGTTAATTCTCGCGACGCGCCCTGGAGTGCGTAAATAACGAAGTGGCTCTGATTTTGACCCCTTTTGTCACCCTTGCTTAGAAAGTTCTAATAAGATGTCTGTTGTGCTCATTTATGTGTATGCTATTTAATTTTAATATTAACATCACGATTTCAAAACTGTCGGATCTTCAATGACAAAATGCCAACGTTTCCTTCTATTCAAGTATTCCTTGGCTCCAGTGTCGTCATTTCCGGGGGAAAGTTTCGCAAAAATCTCTACTCCTCATTACCAAAACTCTGCACGGTGGGGGTAGATATTTCTTTGTAGCTTCTCCATTTAAAGGTTCTATTTGCTGCACTGAGAAGTTCAATTAAGTGGTTTTAATGTTATAAAACTGATTACGTGATAAAATAATCAAAACAAACTGTTTCCACAAAAGGCGTCATCTGGCGACCACTAACAGTTGATACTTTAAGACCAAAAAACCTTGTTAGCTCCATACACCGTGTTTCGTCCTATTTGGAACTCGTCAGTACAGCGCAAATAAGAAAAAAACGACTAGCGACTGATTTCGTGAACCGTCAGTTTCAGAACGAAAATTGACGTAGAAAATAGATTTTTTTCTCAACTTCAAATGCTGCTCAAAATAATTCAATGTTTGTTTTTTGGAAAATGAATGGCTACATCTCAAAATGGTACTCACCGGAGCAGCTTTTTACAAAACTATTAAATAAGTTTAGCTTGATTCATGCTTCGACATTTTAATCAAACTGGTATTAAGCTCTGGGTACAACCAAGCATAAAGATAAATGTTAATTATGTACAAATGCTTTGTTAACAACCACGTCAAATTTTACACGAACAGATTTTTTAACTCTTCGTTTTAAAACTGTGGTCGAAAACAATTCGACCATGGGCACTAATTTTGATCTTTGTTAAAATCAATTTAGGTTTTTCTACAAGAAATATCGGATTTCGCCATGTCAATATATTGCAAGTGTCAAAGTCGAAATCCGAGCCATAAAGAATTCGCATTGTGTTTTAATTTTGACACTCACTCATTGTCACCTGGATTACGTTCCTTGTGAGTCCGCGAAAGGTGGAGATTTATGCGTTGGAGATAGAAAGTATATTTGGTTTGACACGAGAGCTTCATTGTTTACGAATAGACGGGGAAGATGCAGATAAGAGTCGTTGGTTACAAATGACGCTTTTTTGGTCCCTGATAAAAGAGCTGTATAATCTCTGAGTATGAAATATGGCTTACTTTATTGATAGCAGCGGATGCTTTACTACAGATGTGGGAAAGTTATCATACAAGATGATAATTAACGTAATTACGGGTTTAGGTACAGGACTGTTTTTACTTAAAACGCAGTAAAAAATTAGTGTTGTAATTTTAAAAAAACAGCCACAACTCCGTGTTAAGTCTCTCTTCGTGATTTTTAAAATTTAAATTGAATAAGGTGAATTTGGGGCTTTGCGTCATCGTCCTTTATATAGGCATTTCCATTTCACTTGGAGTATAGTCAACTGTTACAAATCTGTATTATGTGACATAAGTTATTGAAATCATTCTGAATTTCAAAAAACCTGGTTTTTTAAAAAAAGGAAGTGGGCTGTTGTCATAGTGACAGTTTGAACGAAATTCAAAATTCAAATAGGAAAATAATTCAGTCGACTCTCTCTACAACTGCGTCCCAACAGCAATAATTTTTGTAACCCTCAATGCGATGAGCTGCAATTGCTGTATGATTTCAAATTGCATTACTAACTCTGTCGAGATTCCCATAAACGAAATATATCTCGCCCTTAATCGGGAAACAATCGGTGTGGTTAGAGTTTGTATGGAAGGAGTCCCGTGAAGAAAATTTGGAAAATTCGAAATAATTTTATGGATTGTTTGAAAAATATTTTGCACCAATATGAATTAAATTGTTTCTTGGAAACCAAATTGAAATGAGCTTGTCAGGTCTGGACTTGTACATACGTTCAATCGTTACAGGGGCCTCTCCCAACAGCGACACCTAAACGGCTTGAATTTTGTGAACCCAAAAGGGAAGTGTCGTTATCAAGGTACAACTTACTGTTGACTTACATGTTATTCAGAGCTGCGTTCAAGTTCAAGTACAACTTGAATAGTTCAAGTGCGTATCAAGTTCAAGTCAAGTCAAGTGCAGACAGTTTTGTAACTTGAAACTTGAACATCAAGTTCAAGTGAATTTATAATTTTAACTCGAATTTTCAAGTTCAAGTTCAATCAAATCCAAGTTAACAATTTATTACTTGATATCAAAATCAAGTCAAGTTCAAGTACACTGAATGGAAGTACTTGAATAAAACTTGAGTGGAACTTGAGTTTTTGTCACTGAAATCAAGCTTATCTCCTGCATCCAGCTAAAAATAATATTGGGCGTCAATCATTATAAGAATGACATCTTTGTGTTTGTTTTTATTCCACCGAGATAAAAATCCTCGACGATGCCCAGTGGTCGAGATCGAGAATAATTCTGGTGTCCTGTTTCCATTATTTCAATAACTAAAAGTTCCGACTTATTGTTTTATACCTTTTTTATTGCTTTTTGCATGTACCCGGAAAACAGAGATTGGTCTAATTTTTGCAACATCCACTTTTCAATGTGAGAATAAAGACCAATCAGTAACTTCTAGGGAGTGCTCATTTCTGGGGAAAGTTTCGCAAAAATCTTTATTCCTCATTACGTAAATTCTGCATGTCGGGGTAAGTCACGGACCGTGGCTTCTTCTTTTGAAGTTTTTAAATGCTGCACTGAGAAACCCAACGAAATTATTTTAGCGGAATTCACACTTTTTGGAATTCTTATAAATGTTTTTATTAAGCTGTAGGTAAACCCAAACACAGTAATAATATATATAAAACATAATAATGTTAAGTCTGTTGTAATAATAACATAATAATGCTTTGTTAATAACTACTTCAAATTTTACAAATATAGATTTTATAACCTTTTCATTGTAAAACTGGTCCAAGAAGATTTGATTGTGTACACAAATTTAATCCTCGTCGAATCATTTGCAGGTTTTTCTGCAAGAAACAAGGGATTTCTCCACATCCATGCATTGCAAGCTTGAAAGTCGAAATTAGAGCCATAAATAATTGTGCGTTAATTCTTAAAGCGCTCAGTGGCACCTTGAATAAAGTCTTTGAGAGAAAAAAAAGTTGAGCAAAACCAATCTGCAATAAATTCAGAGTGACATGGTTTTTGGTTGTGTGTTAACGGGACGGGACGAGCAAGCAAAGCAGAACAAGGATAACGTTTCAGTTTTAATGCTCATGAGCAAACTATTCTGTGAGCTTTATTTCACCGAATGTAAGATATTCGACTTTAGGTTGTAAAACATGAAGTTTGTTGATCAAAAAGTTAAGGAAGAACTTGGAGCTACGATTTTATAAATGTTTTTTATGTTTTTGGTACAAATATTTTTTGTACGAATTTTTCTTTATGTTCCGATTTCCGGTATGAGAATGTCGACAACTGTTTTTAGTAATTATCGGGACTGGACAGGAACTTTGTCCCCAATATAAGCTCTAATTACTAGGGACAGGTTTCCAAGCTCAAGTAAATCATCCAAATATTTTCTGGGTGCAGCATTTTTATGGTTTGCTCAAAATGCATTAATTGCGTTAAATGGGGGTCACAGTTCATGAAAAACAGTCAAAACTCCGTCTTAAAATTCTCGCCTTGATTTACCGGCACAAACTTTTAATTGATTTGTGTTTAATCATTTTGCTTGAAAAGTAAAATGGCTCGGGGAAGATCAAAAGTGAGACAAAAGTGCAATTAAATAATAATTCTGCAGTTGAAAAGCCTTGTGACGCTTAAGACAGCCCTTGTTTCATACAGTCGACTCTCGCTATAACGACCCCTCCAGTGAAAAACATTCTCTGACGTTATAAAGGGAATGTCGTCATAAGAGGTGACTTAACATTGACTATTTACTGCTCTGGGACATTCTTAGCGCGTCGTTATAGAGGAAGCCTCGTTATAGAGAGAGACGTTATAGAGAGAGTCGACTGTACTGCCCCCACGAAGTCTTCTGCGCAATATGCTCAATCTGTCCCCTATTGTGTAACGTGGCGGTGTAAAGTTGTTAACGCTCCCGTGGAAGAACACCTAATTACAGTCGACTCTTTCTACAACGGCTCTCTCTAAAACGAAACTTCCCCTACGACGACACACTAAGGATAGGAATCTGCACGCAGTGAATATTTATTGCTAAGTCACCCGTTACAACGGCATTCCCTTTACAACGTCAGAAGAATTGGTGCGCTTGAGGTGTCGTTATAGAGAGGGTCGACTGTAATCTGAATGCATTTTCATTTAAAACCCAAACGATCTGAATTTCAAGGTGCTATTTGTGACCTCAAATATTCAATTTTGAGTTAATGGGACTTCTTGAGAAAAAGTACAGTCGACTCTTCATATAACGACACCTCAAGGGCAACAATTTTTCTTACGATATAAAGGGTATGTCGTCAAAACACGTGACTTATCATTGAATTTTTATTGCTGGGAGGTTCTTAGTGCGTCGTTATAGGGAAAACCTCGTTATAGAGAGAGACTTTATAAAGAGAGTCGACTGTAGTTAGGAGTTCTTCCACGGGAGCATTAACTACTTCTGCATAGTATGCTAAATCTGTCCCTATTGTGTTCTGTGGGGGTGTGATGTAGTTAACGTTCCGTGGAACAATTCCTAATTACAGTCGACTCTCGCTATAACGGCTCTCTCTAAAATGAAACTTCCCCTATGACGACACGCTATGAATGTGCACGCAGTGAATATTCATTGTTAAGTCATCCGTTATAACGGTATTCCCCTCACAACGTCAGACAATTTGGTGCGCTTGGGAGAGTCGTTATAGAGAGAGTCGACTTTAATCTCAATGCATTTTCATTTAAAACCCAAACGATCTGAATGTCACGGTGCTATTTGGGACCTTGAATTTTCAATTTTGAGTTAATCGGACTTCTTGGGACCAACTACAATCGACTCTCTCTATAACGACACCTCAAGCGCAACAATTGTTTTGACGTTGTAAGGGGAATACCGTTATAACGGGTGACTGAACATTGAATATTCACTGTGTGCATATTTATAATTTGACTTAATAGGGAAAGTTTCGTTATAAAGAGAGACGTTATAAAGAGAGCCGACTGTAAAGTCAATTTGAGTAATAACGCTCGCTTTGTAAATGTTGCTATCTTTTCAGTCTCTGTTGTATTTCTTGTCAATATTTTTGTGGTACATAATTGAATCTGGTTTCACTCTTTTGAGGAATGTGTTTAATTAATTTAATTTAGTTTTGTATTGTCCGGATTGTAACTTTTGGAAATGATTTTTAAACATTTATCAGAGAATTAAAATGTTTGTAATTTTCAAGCGGTTTTTATATTTATTAAAATATTTTGTTAATAACTAGGAAAGGGAAAAACATTTCGTGAATTTGAGTCATAATTGGGAACAATTTCCTTGTTAAAATTTTAAAACACGAAATTTGGTGCTGTCAAATATTCTTCGTTTGTGGAATTGAAAAAAGTTTCGTGCTTAGTTGAGTTCTTGGAATTTTTTATCGAACGTTTTTTTGATTGCCAGCAGAAACTCCCTATTTTAAATTCTCCTGGTGGATCTTATGAGGACAAACGCATTGATAATAAAATGGACATTATTTAAAAACAAATTAATGAATAAATTATTCAGAAAATGTACTTTGAGGGAATTTACTTGGGAAGATAATTTGACTTTCAAATCACAAATCACTCAGAAGTGAAATTTATATTTCGTTGTAACTTTTTTACTGATGACAATTCGTATAAAATGACATTTGGTTAATGGATTGAATTTGTTAAAATAGAATGTTTTTAAATATCTGTATCTGTGGGACATTTTAAAATTGGGGATTTTATCGATGTTACCAAATTTTGAATAAAATATTTACAAAATAACTAAAAGCAAATCTTCTTCTGAATTCACGAATCAAGCGATCTGGAAACTTAAGACGCCGAAATCGGAATTTAAGCAATCATTAGGGGTTCAATATTTCTGTTAAGGATGCAGTGGAGATGTTTTAGAGAAGATTTTTGGATCAAGGGTCAAACTTGAAGATCTCAATTGTGTAAAACAATTGGTAAATTTGATCCGAAGGTTTTGATTGGACAGTAAGATTTGCATAAATGGTCCCAAAGTGAATGGTCAGAGTTCTTGTGTTTTTCTTTGTAAATTGAACCTAAATAAAAAGATAAGGACATAACACTTCAAATCCGAGTGCACAAACATTTTAATCGGATTATTCAAACTTAAATGAAACAAATATTTTCCAAATTGTCGTAACTTACATCGATGCACTTCACGGAATCTGGAGGTCCAGTGTGAGTGTATTTATCGAATCCACCCCAAATGGGCTCAAAGGTTTTGACAGAGGCGTTGTTTTCCAAGAATCCAACTGCAAATGCATTCCAAGCGAAAAGCAAATGCAGGGAAAATCCTGTATCCCCAACTCGGTATAGAAAAACTCCACGTGGACTAGACCAAATAATAAAACCAGTTACAAGAACATTCCGATCATGCGAATATTCGACAACGCTTAAGATGAGGAAACGTGAATTCATTTATTCTTGAAGTTAAAAACCATGTATTTGAACTTTTATTATCATTTCTAGAAATTTCAAGAATCAGCCAGCGCCCTTTTAAATTTATATTCAAATATTTTTTCGGAATTTGTTTCTAGCACTTTAAAATCTGGGGTTAGAAAAATGCATTCATTTCTTCCGTAAGAGTTTTAACCAAATTAGATTCCGCCAAAGCATCAACTTTGCCTTGCAAATGTCTACACACGTGACTTGTTTTATTTAATTACTGATTTTTATTATAATTTGTTAGACACGTTCATTTGAAGAAGGGAGGAAATTTGTCCTGATATCACAATTTGGGTGAATTATGTACACAAATGAAATGAACTGCGCTTAAACTACGACGTAGATAAGTGCGAGAAAATGTATCGTTGTGATAATAATTTCTCAAGATCGTTTGAACTGAATTTCAACCAAATTTATAGGACAACGCTTAATGCCATGGGTCACTTTGGCGTGTGTTTAGATAAAATTTGTTTTTTGAATGACTTCGGACCATTGCTGCGGGAAAAGTAATTAATTGAGATGGAATCTTCCATTTGTTCTTCTAAAATCGACAGATGATTTTTAATATATACTTAAAAGTACGGAAATGAAAATATTTTCCACTCCAACCTGCTGAAATTCCATTTTAAGTGTCATAGATACATTGAGTGAGTGTAGGACCTCTTATAGGAAAATATAGTCACGAGGAGAATTCAAGTTGAAAAGTTCTCGTTGTCATTGAATCACAAAATTCAGATCCAAGGTTTTAAAAATCCAACGAGTTTTTGTTTATTAGCATAATTTTATATTTCTCGTTGCGCGGTTCTTTGCGACCAGCGAGTGCGTAAATAACGGAGTGGCTCTGATTTTGACATTAAAGTGACCCATTAAAATGTAAATGCTCTTACCCTCCTTTGAATGTGAAAACTTCTCTTGTCTTGAAAGCGACGGTATTTGGAGCTTCCTGGTGTTTCAAACCATAATAAAGTTTCAGCTGATAATCTGTGAGTTCCACGTCCAGGTGATTTACTACAAAAATATTCAGCGTTAAAATTAAATTCCGAAACATTTTGCTAACTAATGGTGACAAAACCCCGTGGGATTAAGATAACTAAATGCACAATTTTAGTTCTCCAAACATTTTCAAACAAATCTTGCAACATTTCCTGGAAGTCAAAATTATTTGAGAGCCGGTCACATTTAAATTGGCAGCAATTTAAACTGCACATTGTTTCTATTGTTCCTTCTTCATGTGATGTTCTGGTTTAACACACATAACGTTTTTCTGTATACACTTAATAGGACTAAAATTACATCGGTATTTGCTTATCCTAATCCCAAAATATGTCGCGTTATTCTTTTATAGCATCCCAAATTTGTAATTTTCATAGAGAAAATCCCCTTGAAAAAACTTAAAGAAAACATATTTTAATCCACGAGGAACTGCAACTAATTTGAGGACATTCGCACACGTAACAAGCAGATTATTAAAGTTGCTTCTTAAAATCCAATTTTAGAATACGCTGTTGATAATTTGGTTTTTGCAAACGTTTTCTACAGGAACGCTGTAACTTCGGATACATTTGAATAAATGTTTCGTGAAACTCATCGGAAAATATTTAAAATTATTATATATTATATTTTATTATTTTCAAAATATAATTCCAAAATATAAGCAACTTAATCACATCGATAATAAAAAATACATAGTAGAAAAACCCACAATATTTCACAGATTTTTCGCAATACAGTAAAACCTGTTTATAACGGAATCGCAAGGAAGCTTGGATTTTTGTCCGGTATAAACAGTATTCCGTTACGTGATTATAGCGGACATTATATGCTTACACAAGTACTTTTGGTGGGGAAGAACAAATGTGTCCGGTATAATGAGAATTCCGGTATACAGCGGCCGTTATAAAGAGATGTTACTGTATTTTGAAATTGTAATTTTGTCTGAGTATGCAACGTTCTGTGATATGCGCGAGATCCGAATGACTTGAAAAAATTTGACTGATTGAATATTTTTCAATAATTTATAGTTAAAAAGTGTTTTTAAAATGATTTTTAAATAATTTACATATTTTTTTTATATTTACGAAATTTTCCATTGCACTTCAATAATTTACGATTTTCCATCATACCTTAAATAAATTACAATTTTATTTTAATATTTTATTATTTTTGAGAAGTTGCTTTTAAAGGCTATGTGCCCACGTCTGCGTGCATGCACAAGTCTGTCCAGAATCCCTAAAAAAGCAACCTCTATGCTTTCACCCATACCTCAAAAAGTGCCTTTTCCTGATATCTCCTGACCAACTTGATGTAATTCCACTATCAAAAGCTTAAAGCCAATGGGAGATCATTGCGAACCTCCATGAATATTTATGTTCGCGTAACCCTTAAATTTTTAGAGCCCTTCGCAAAAATAAACAAAAATTGGAGGCAAATGACGAATTTAAGTTGCATGGTGACCGTTCATTTAACATTGGAAAATATTTGAAGGTGTTCCACCAATCAGAAATGCATGACATTGTATCGTAAGACGCTTTTCATAACTAGGATGTTGCTATAAAATTTTGGTGATGTGATCTTTAAGGGATCACCCCTTAAATATTAGTTGAATCCTTAAGTTGGATTACCGGTCACTTATGCACATGACATGTTGAGCATACCAGTTTTTTTTCTTTCATTCGTGCAAAAAAAAAGCTTCGATTAAAGAATATTATTCTTAAAAATATTATTTAATTAAATTTTTTAAGGATTACATTTTGCACGAATGCAAGAAAACAATGAATCGCTATTCTTTTTTAAAATTTCTTTTTTTACTTATGCAGGTTTAAATTATAGTAACCGAATGTAAGTACAACTTAGTCCTGTCCAAGTCAACGAAAAATAATGCCATTCTAGAGTACAAAAAAAGAAAAAACAGAGAAAGGAAATACCGCAATGCTAAACAAGTTACCAAATCTTGGAATTTGAATGGTTAATTCGAATTAATTAACAATTTTTGTCTACGCCTTTGAATATTTAGTACGGTGTGCTAATACAATCAGTGATCTTTTAACCACCATGATTAAATTCTAACTTTGGGTAAGAGAGTAAGTAAAGTATAAGATTAACTGTGGGGTCCATTAACACATGTCTGACATTAATAAAAATGACAAAGCTATCATAAATTGAAAGCGCTCTGGATGGTTCAAAAGGTTTTAGCCCTTTCGTGGTTAAAAATCATGTAAATAATCAGTTTTTGTAAGCCAAGTTTGAATGTTCCGCGTAAACAAAAATTAGCCAACAATTACGTACTTCACTGGCAAAAATCATTATTGTCTGAAATCTTTCTACTAGGCTAATATATTATATAGTTAATAAATTATAAAACTATTGCTTATAGGCAAAGTCCAAAAGGTCGAAATAAACTAATAGCTAAAAAAGCTTAAAAATAGAAGTTGCTTTTGAGCCCTCAAAAGTTGAAACCAAGTTTTCTGGTAGATTCTGTCAGAATAAATCCCACTAGTTTATTGAAAGTGATGAAAAATCTTGAAATGATGAAAAGCAACGCCACGACATTATTGTCACTAATGCAGAAATAGATGTGAAAAAGTTGGTTTGCAATGAATACTGAATTTATCAATTTTGAGATGTAAGTTGGAAATTGTTAATTAATAATACTATTGAAAGAGTACTCAAGGGAAAATTATCCATCGTGGCGTTGCTTTTCGCCATTTCAAGATTTTTCATCACTTTCAATAAACTAGTGGGATTTATTCTGACAGAATCTACCAGAAAACTTGTTTTCAACTTTTGAGGGCTCAAAAGCAACTTCTATTTTTAAGCTTTTTTATTAAATACTGTAAACTAAATTCGACTTTTCTCAATTGAATTTTAAATTACTTTCACCGATTCCTAAATATGTAAACATTAGCGGTCCACTAATTTAAATAAATAATTTAAAATAATGCGATAATAATTTAAAATACTTTTTGCACTAAAAATTACCTGGATTTGATTTTATAATTATGAACTAAATTCAGCTAGCGTTTAAATTTTGGAACAATTTTAGCTACTTTGCAAGAAATATTAATTCTAAATTCTTATTCATTCATTTAAAAATAATTGTTATTTCCTTAAAATACTTTTTGCTAGCGTTTTAGCGCAGGTTGCGTGAATACGTAATTCAACACTTATTGCCAATTAAAAGAGCAACATCAAAACACATAATTTCTCGGTTTTGGAGCAAATGTTTTTCAATTGTTTCCAAATTCCACTCATCATCTCAATTCTTCGATTCCCTAGTCTGAGTTTTTACTCATTATTTTATGTTTTTGTAAAAAGTACATTTTGTTTGTAGTATTTACGAGATTCTTTTAGATAGGTACAACTTAAAGGGTTATTACCCCCTGAATTTTTTCGGTAAATCAAGAAATACTAATAAATTCGCAAACAAAGATTTGATCAATTCATTTCAGTTGTGCAATCAGATCGAATCCAATGTAAATTCGCCTGTCTTCTCAAAGTGATTCAAATGATCTATTTCTATACCATCTGCTGTTCTTCAAGTGTAAAACCCAAAGGTCAAGATAACCTGGGGTTGAAATTTAATTTCAACAAAATTACATTCTGCTGAAAATGAACCTTTAATAAAGTTGTAAACAAATGCTTAACTGGAATAGTAACAAAATGAAGATTTTATTTGAAAGATTATGTAGAATCTTCTATTCCAAACACATTTTAGGATCATGTCATTGGCACTTATTGAAGGCAAGAGGTGACTAAATATATGAAATTGAAGCGAACATTGAAGAAGTTTTAGGCACTGCTTAATTGTTTTTGTAAAAATTTTAATTTTCGATTTTATCACCATATAGTAATTTACAACTTCATATCTAAATATTGCACCACGCTCATGCGGCAGTCATTTTATCTCTTGGTCTGCGCATTTAAGAGCAATTAAAATTCAAGACATACGAAATAAACTTTCGGTTTTAATTTGAGTACAAATTCAGAACCAACTAGGACTTTGGTGCACTTAACAGAGCGCTGCATTCGGGTGTTTTAGCTTACGAGGACGAAGCAAATTTTAAAATCTCATGCCAAATTATTATGTGCTGTTGCAGGCAGTGTTTACAGTTTTCACAAATTTCTACAAATAAACGTGAAAAGTAATTTCAGAAAACATTTTACCTTTGAAACTCAAATTGTATTGTTTAATATTCAAAAAGCATCTCAACATTGCTTAAAGTCACTGGAATTACGCAACCAACTTTTGACTTAGGTCACTGAAAAAGATGTTGAAAAATCTGGAATAGCATTTGCTTCAGAACGGGGCAACCACGAAGCTTTTGTCGCTGACGATAAAATGCAAGCCATCGGGAAATATAAGAATATAGTTTATAGAATATTGTGTACAAAAGATACTTGATAGAATTTACAACTGTCAAAATTTCCTGTATTAGTTTTTACAAACTTGTAAAATATTTTTTAAAATTCGTCATCACATGAAAAATATAGAAGGTAAACAATCGAGCATTTGAACGGAACTTAATTCTTTAGTTAACCAAGTTAAGTGTAATAAAAATTAGGTGAATATATTTTCGTAGATTTCAATGTGGAAAATTTAATTCAAAATGTAAATAATGCGCATAAGTGTAACATTTTCGGATATTTTTGTGAAGGTTAGAGCGTCCCTGAAAATTGACAACATCAAAGACTCATTTCTTTATTTTTGATCCCGAAAACTAAGTTCCCCAACTTGGATGTCTGCCATTTGGCAATCATTTAGACAATGAGTAACATACATAAATAATTATAAATATTGTTTTTGGGACTTGTTTAAAATCTTATTTAAAATTACTGAAAATATTAAAAAAAGCTAACACAAAAACTGAACGTAAAAAGAACGTACTTAAAGTTTAAACAATCTATAAATCCCTGTTTGCAAAACAGAATCCCTTCCCTTTGAGATTTTCCCAGTCAGAAATATTTTTCTCCGGAAGAATCTTCCCGTCTTCCCAAAAAATCCAACCCCTGATCTTTACTTGCTAAAAATTATGTCAATAGCACATTGTTATTTAGTGCGGTTATTCGAGTTGAGACAAATAAAATAGAACACCCTGTATCATATACAAATACACAGGTAGTTATGGGGAATATTTGTTCCAGGATTGTTTTCTGAATTGAAACTGTACGTACTCGTGCAGACTGCAGACCCAAGTGCAATGAATGTCCTAAGAAGCGGTTCCCAAGGGAAGGCAGAAACTTTGCCGCATATCCTACTTGTATACATATGTATAATGTATACGTAATAGCGACAAGTAACCCTCGACACGTGGCCGATCGGGATCAAAATGAAAATTGGTTTGGAATGAAAAATGACCCAGCACGAACAAAAGTTACTGCCATCTCGCTTCTGTTTGCACTGGAACAGAGCTGCGCTAAAGTTGAAGTAGTACTTGACAAGTATCAAGTCAGGTCAAGTTCGGAGCAAGTTCGGGATTATGAGCGTTTCTACTTGGTTGAATCGGGTCAAGTTCAAGTATTTGCTGGATCCAAACTTGGAAATTCAAGTCGGTTTTGTTTCAAGTGAAAGCCCACAGAATTGACTTGAAGTAAGGATCAAGTTCAAGTTCGTGTCTGGGCATGGATTTTACTTGAACCCGAACGTGCACTTTCAAGTACCGAATCAAGTAGCCTAGTTCCAACGTTTGCTTCCTTTGTGCGTTCTTCTCCCTCGGTTGTTTGTGCTTCTGTTTCTGCAATACACATTCTAGAAACTAGTGATGCCAATGGTCTGGTCTGATCAGATTTTATGAAACTGGTATGGTCCCAAATTCAGACCAGACCATTGGTTCTGCTGAACCAGTTGTTCTGGCCAAACCAGATCAAAGAACATGCTCCGGACCATGGTCCAGAAAACCATGGAGCGTAATTAAATAATGACATTTTATTCCGTCAAATTCTTCTTTTACCCCCAGAAATGTCAGTTTTAATTTGTTTCGTGGGATTTCGTTAACTCATAATTTTTTCATGCGGTCAGGTCTGGTCTGGTCCTGAAGCTGGACCAATTGTATCTGGTCAGGTCCAAGTGTTGAATTAGAGTGGACCAGACCATACAAATCTGGGACCCGACCGGACCAGACCAATAACGAGCCATTATAAATGGTCCAGATCAGGTCAATGGCATCCCTACTAGAAACTATGCCTGCAGAGATATGCACAGAAGCTGGAGCTCACTTCTATTTGGAGTGACTGTTGTGTATTCTGTAAATCGTTGTGCTTAAAACCATTCTTCTAATTTTTAATCATTTTCGAAAAACTGTTGAAGTAAATTGTCCGGGGAAAATGTAACACAAGAAAAAAACCATGAGTGAACCCGAATCTGAATTTAATAAAGACGACGGAAATTGAAAATCTTACAATTAGCTCCCCCCGTTGGAGTGTTTGTGCTACAAAGTAGTAAGGTTCAAGTAATTACTTGAAATCCAAGTTCGGGTTCAAGTTAATTCCAAGTTCGGTTCGCAAGATTTAAATCCATAATTATGGACCCGACATTCAAGTATCAGATCAAGTTCGGGTTTAGGAAAGATTACTTGCAAGATCCGACTTGGTATGACAAATAATTCCTGGGACCCGAAACGCCAAGTTTGGGTACTGACAATATATACTTGAAAGTTCGAGTGCGGGTCAAGTTCAAGTTCGGATCCTCAGAATACTTGACCCGAACGCAGGTCTGCATTCGAAAACGCGCACAAGTTTCAAATTCTAAATTATCAATACGGGGTCCCTCCTGTGCAACTTCAGTTTTCCAAAGTTAAATTCAATAAGTAATTTTTATTTTCGAAAGCTTGTGCCATAATAACACTCGATTAACGACGCATTTCTCGCATGCAAATATTCTGAGTAGTTCCAGGGTTCAAATACTTACCTTTTAAATGGGAACCAACGGGTTCTTGGCCTCGGATTGAACAATATTTGCTACAATTCGCATTTTGGTACAGATTGAAGATTGTTGGTCACAATAATCTTCTCGGCTATTGATTTGTCAATATTCGCTACAATTTGATTTTCGACTTCACATTGACCAATATGGGCCACAATTTATTTTTTGTATTTAGAATATATAAAGTAAGTAATATTGTAAGAGTAGGTTATGGTCATACCATGAAATCCTAACTCCTGGATTATTTACTTATGTAATTGTTAAGAAATTGTAAATAATTGAAAATCGTGCTGATGAAAGGAATGATTATGAATAAACGATTGAGTGTGATTTTACATTAATCCGAAGACTAATTGCTTTTATTTATAACTGAAATCAAAAGGAAAAGGAAATGAAGATTAACAACTAAAAATAGGTGTTACTGGAATGACTCTCAGTTATTCACTGAAGAGTCTGGAAGAATCTTAAACTTAACAAGTGGCTTCTTGAGCCTATTTTTACAATCTTAAGTCTAGACGTTACATCATAACGGATGTAACGGGACGTTGACACTCGTCGGCTTTAGCCGATGGGAAGTGCTTACTTTGCACCTTTACAATAAGTGTTTAAGTAACTTTGAACTGACTTAACCTAAGGTTGTGTATTTCACAACTTAATTAATTATTCATGTGAGACTTAACTAATTCATGTAATTTCTATATACATAACTAACATCCCGGTCGGTCGGGGAAAATTTTGTCCCCAAAATTTAATAATTTGTATCTAAAATTCATATTGTGTTAGTACAATTGGTATGTATGTTTGAACAAAGATAGGTAGAATAAAGAAGAGATAGTTCAAAAAAATTATTTTTGTGTTTTTCTTTACAAGCTAGTACACATACTGTAATCATTTAAGGCGAAGGTGATAACAGGTGTAAAATCAATATTGTATTAGTACATCCTATCGTTATATAAAATCAAGGTGAGCTTAAAACTAGGCTGGAGTCCGGGCAGACAGCTGGTTGGATAAATTGTTGAGGGCCACGATGGGTGGGTACGGGTTATTGTTGTGGGGGCGGGGATTATTGATGAAGTAGGCGCTGGGGAGGGCATGAGAGATTCGGGAGTTCTGACGGTTCCGCTGACGATACCGGTAGTAGCAATATAAACCATATATAATTAAACCAAAACCAATAATGGTTGAAAGAGCAGTACTTGACAATGTGAAAATACGGAGGAGAACTTGGGAATCGCCCTCGCCAACGCCGATTTCCATCTTTGGAACCGGAAGAACGGGAGGAATGGGTTCCGGTGCCGTTTGCTTAGCATGTACAGGCGGAGAGAGGGTAGTAGTGAGAGTAACTGTCTGGCCGGGCTCATCCTTCTTATTCTGTAAAGAGAGAAAAGAATTATGAATAGATTTCCATTCTTTTAACATTTGTGTTATGTTAGCATCATAATTATTAACATCTTTGAATGGTTTTAAAGTGTCATCGTTATAATCGTCAATCGTTATTGGTGAATTTATCAAGAATCGTTTTTCGAGTGGAGAAGGAGTTGGCGGTGGAGAAGGGAGGTTTTCCGAGTCAATTTTAGGAATTTCCGGGAAGGTGTTGGAGCGGGAAGGAATAAAATCCAAGATTTTACTTATAATTGGTGGGGCTACCATAAGAGCAGCTCCAGCAGCCATAACTTTGACTGCATTATTTTTCTTGGCAGGAGCAGCCTGCATGGGAAGTTCAAAATTTTTGTTACCGTTTTGAGCCATGGAAGGTAATGATTGGATACTAACTGACCGTTGAAGGGGTACCATTTTATGCATGGAATTGGTCCGGGCCATGTTGAGTTTCGTTCCGGCGCCTGTCATTTTGGATAGGTTGGGGAGGCTTCCCCAAATTCCAAGTGGAGCACTTTCACAGGCAAAAATAAAAAGAAAAATCATAATTATTAAGGTTGAAAAGTTGACGGGGCTTCCACGAATTCCCCTTGTTCGTTGAGAACGAGTTCCGGGTAGATTCGGTGAGGTTGATGGAGAGGAGTGAGTTGTATTGTTTCCATTATTGGTTGGGGTCTGAGGTCGATCACCGTCCCAGTCGTCGGAGTCCATTGCTGCGGCGGCTTGACATGCGTCGTACCAGTCATCATATGAGTCGTTGGCGGGGGGCCGGGCGTCAGAGTTGGGAGAGGGCGAGTTTGGCAAACTGTCGTCATCACTTCCGGTGAAGTCACTTTCGGAAGTGAAGGTATATGTACAGGGCCTTGTTGAGGCGGCTGGGCGAGAGGGTTTTGAATGGGGTCCGGTGGAGCAGTCGTCAATAGTTGTTGAGGCAATGTCAGCGTTGGGCCTTGACGTGGCCCGTGTTTCTTGACCCAATTGGATCGACGTGTTTGGATTGCACAAGTGTTGGCTGATTCCAACCATGCCCGAGATATTTGTTCGAACCGAATTTGCGGATCGATGGAAATAACGGGCGTCGCTGAGACGCAATTCGGTGGGGCGTCGCGTAGTTGTAGTAGAAACTCGTTCCACATTTGAGCCTGTTTCACAGTCGCTTGAAAATAAGTTGCGCTCAACTGGTCCAGTAGAGAGGGAATTTGGTCCGGTAACACAATTCCCACAGCAACATGGCGGAAGGTCCTCTTGAGAATAGGAGTTGAGGAGTCGTAACAATGTAGTTCGTTCCCAGACGCGTCGGCAAATTGATATGGAAATATCTGAACTGTGCAAATTGATACCGGGCAACAGATGAGTGTGTCCGGGGTGCCGGGGAGATAAACTTTGATCAATTCCGTCCATGGGTTGTCGGAGAGGCGGATAGCAGGATTGATGCCCAGAGTTGTCGGGTACTGGACAATGCCTGGCACATAAGGGTACACAGGCGGGGACTGGGGATTGTTGCTGGTCATTGTGGTCAGACATGGGAAAATGTAACTTGCTTTGTTTTATTTCTCAATCGTACTGAACGTCGTAGTGTATGATTGATATCAACTGAGTGGGGAGATTTGAGAATTGATTTTAACTTTGTGGAGTGATAACCAAAAGTTTGTGGTGAGAAGTTGGGAGGAGGAGAAGTTAAACGCTTAACTGGACTGTCTTCTGAAGAAGTGGACGGTTGTATTTTCATTTTGCGTGAAGGACGTGTGGAAGGTTTACGGACGGGAGAAGGGAGAGAGGAATCGGAGTTTGGGGTGTCGGAGGGAAATTGTGTCAACCAAGCGTCAAATTCGTGCTGGTCTTCCGTAGTATATACATACTCGGGATGAATAATGCCATCCCCCAAATCAATTTTTATGAGCTTGAGTTGGGAGAGGTGACACTTAATACTAGGTCTAAGCTTAGTAGAGGGAAAGGTTAAAACTAAGTCAGCATTATTGTTCTTATCAATATAAGTTATGGTATAAGGTCCAACCCAACGACAAAGAAGTTTGTCAGACAAACCAATTTTTCGCTGAGGGAGATAAAATCGAACGTGGGAACCAACTTTAAACTCTAAGGGTTGATACATAGCATCAAATCGTTCTTTGGCCTGTAATTGAGCCTTTTTAATTAACTGGGATATTCTTTGGTGCATAATTTTGACCTGAGAAGCGCTGAGCTGAGTCATTTGTAAAAGTGTATTTGGAATGGAGTTGAGTAGAGGGGCTGGAGGAGCTCTACCGAAAAAAGCTTGAAAAGGGGAAATCTTTGTAACTGAATGCTCGGAAGTATTATAGGCGGTAATTACATACGGTACAAATATGTCCCAATCTAACTGATTGTCCGAGACAAATTTGCTGAGCATAATTGCGAGAGTTTGATTTAATCTCTCTACAATTCCGTGAGAACGGGGGTGAAAGGGCATACTTACATTATGTGTAATATTAAACCGTTTTAATAATTCTTGTAGAGTTGCAGATTTGAACTCCGCAGCTCCGTCGGAAATTAATATAGACATGCCTGGAAATGTTAAAATAAAAGATTCCAAATGCATGGCTATGTGAACAGCTTCTCTGTTTGGAAGGAGGGAAGTATGTACCCATTTGGTAAATAAGTCGGTGAGGACGAGTACATATTTATTGCCTCGCGGAGTTTCACGAAAGGGGCCTAATAAATCCATAGCATATGTGCTTGCTGGAATTTTTATGGGAATGTTTTTCAGACTGTCCATACGTAATTTAGTAAGGTGCTGGCGACTTTGGCACTCTGAGCAATGAGTACAGTGCTTAAATGTGTCTGAAGTAATTGATCTCCACCAATAAAATGGACGGAGACGTGCCAAAGTCCGTTGAAAATTTAAATGACCTCCAAGGGGATGATTGTGAGCATTTTGTAATACAATGGGAATCATTGCTTTAGGGATGACTAAAAGTTTAGGGTTGCGGGGATTAAATTGAATAAAATAAATACCATCATCATTGGGAATTAATTTGGAGCGCTTTTTCTGCAATAATTTATTTAAGGTATGATCAATAGCTTGAGCATGCTTTAAATCAGCAGGATTAATGAGAGGTATCGCTGGTAGTGTAGTTGGACGGGAGGGTGTAGATTGGGCTGAAAGACCTGGAATTGTAAGATCATCCTCCGTGTCTTTTGTAGTGGAAAGAGCGTAGGGGCACCGAGAGACACCATCTACGTTCCTATGGAGGGTACCTTTCTTATACCTAATTACATAGCGAAATTGTTCTAAAATTACAGCCATACGAGTAAGTCGGGCGGTAGGATTACGTTGGCACTTCAAATAACATAAAGCATGATGGTCAGTGACAATTATGAAAGGTTTGAGATATAAAAATTCTCGAAGCTTTCGTGTAGCAAATACTACAGCTAAACATTCTTTTTCTGTAACACCCCAATTTTTCTCAGCTGGAGTCAAGGCTCTGGAAATAAAATAAATTGGGTGTTCGCCATCCTCAAATTGTTGATGTAAAATGCCAGCTATGGCTAAATTACTTGCATCCGTATATAAAATACAAGGGAGTGTGGGATCATAGTGTCTAAGGACCGGAGCTGTGCAGAGCGCATTTTTGAGAGTCAAAAATGCCTTATCACAGTCAGGGCTCCAATGATATAGTGAATGTTTCTTCAATAAACCTTGGAGAGGAGCAGCTATTTGAGCAAAGTTCCAAATAAATCTGCGATAATATCCTATAGTGCCTAAAAATTTTCGTAGAGTTTCTAAATTATTAGGTTTGGGCTGTTCCATAATTGCAGCTACTTTTGCTGATTCAGTTGATAGACCTTTTTGGGACAAAAAGAATCCAAATACTACATGTTCTTGCATACCAAAGAAACACTTTTTGGGATTCATGCGAAAATTAACTTTAGCTAAGCGTTGGAATACAAGTTCAATGGCGACCAGGTGAGAGGGAAAGTCTTTACTATAGGGTATAATGTCATCAATATAAGATACAGCGTGGGTGTATCTTAAAGTACCGAGAGTACGAGAAGCTAGCCTTTGAAAGTAGGCGGGGGCATTTTTCAGACCAAAACATACACGTAGGTACATATATAGTCCGAATTCAGTGACAATAGCAGTTAAATGCTGATCATCCGGGTGGATGAGGGCTTGGTAATAACCGCTAAATAAATCTAAGGGAGAAAAATACGCAGCACTTCGTAATTGAAAAAGCAAGTCATCAATCCTTGGGAGAGGGAAAATTTCGTCTACTGTGATTTTATTCAGTTTTTGAAAATCACAAACGAGTCGCCATTTACCTAATTTTTGGCGGACTAAAAATACAGGGGTGGAGTAATTGGAGTTTTCACAGGGAACAATTATACCTGCTTGAATTAATTTATCTAATTCTTGCTTTAAAATCTCACGCTCCGTGGTGCTCAGGCGGTAGGGTTTAGCCTGAACTGGAGTGTCAGAGTTTAATGTAATTCGCATGGGAGGCAGGGTACAAACTTGAAGATCCATAAGTGTCCATGCAAATAAATATGAATATTTATTAAGGAGACCAAGGATCGAGGCGCGTTCAGCTGGCCTTAATTTGGGATTAATATTTAAGGATTGTATTTGTTCAGGAGTAAAAGGGGTTGGATTTTGAGGAATTACCGGGGCTGTGTTTAAGCTTTGGGTAAAATCATAGCGTTGAGCATGACCTAAAAGAGTATCAGCGGGAATAATCTGGGTAGATGTGGAAATGTTTGTGGCTAGCAAAACATTTTTCGCTGGGTTGATGACGGGAGGAAAGATTACTTTGTATTGCTTTTCGATGAGTGGATGAGGGTTGAAAAATGTCGTGTGAGACGTGTGTAGTGGAGTAGTGGGTACATACATTTGGTGTCGAGGGGGAAGTTGTATAGTAAATAATGTTTTGACGGGAGAGGAACAGCCGCACTCGGATGAGCAAGTGGCTGAGTATGCATGCTTACGAAAGTAATGACATACGTGAGAGTTGTATAGGGAGTTCGAGTTCAGATGTATATGAAAGTCAAATTGTGTAATAAACTTACAGCCTAGAATGAGTGGAGGAGTGAGCGTTTCAAGGACATGGGCTTCTGTTGTGTAAAAGTAGTTATCAAGTTGGAACGTTAAGGAGGCTATATGGGACGTAGGAATGCGAGCTTTATCTGCTGTGATAACAAATCTTTGTGGGCAAGGAGTGATGACTGCACTGGAGGGAATGTGATTCTTTTGTATTAAATTATGAGAAGCTCCTGTATCAATTAATGCATCAATGGAGACATCATCAAAATAACACATAATATACGGGCACATTGATGAAGCGGGTGACAGATTTATTGTGGGTAAGTTATGGAGGGATATTGAAGATTCGCAAAGTGATTCTGGGGAGCTTGATTGTTTTGGGGCGGATTGGGATTGAAGGAAATTTCCAATCTGTGGGCATTTTGGTCGTTCCGGCGATTGTTGCCGTTGTTGTGTTGATTGTTGCGGAAGCCATTGTTGTTTCCGCGGAAATGGTTGTTCCGAAAGTTCGGGCGGGGACCCTGACCGCGCTGGTTGGGCCCCCTTTGTTGGTTTCCCGAACGACAGTCACGACTGATGTGACCGAATTTATTACAATTATAACATTGCATGCCTTTGTGGGGATTTGGATTTTGTCCTCTGTTATTATTGTTATTATTATTATTATTATTGTTGCCTCGGGGTTGGTGGGGAACTGGTTGATGAATGTTGCCTTGATTACCGCGGTGATTATTATTATTAGAATTGCCGCGGCCATTGCCACGACCTCGTCCGCGGCCAGGGACAAAAGCAAAATTTGCTTGGGCATTAGGCGCATCAGACAAGGTAAGTTTTTGGATGGTTTCTTCCAAAGACTTAACTTTTGCAGCCATATCGGAAGGGCCAGCAGTGGTATCTGCAAATTCTCGTTGTTCGCAAAAACGAACGAGAGCAGCTATGCTCGTAAATGGAAAACCTGCCGCTGCCGATTTGTACTTGGGAAGGAGACCTTCCATTCCCCAAGCAACACGGTCAGGTTGACTCATGGTTGGGTCATAGCGAGTGCAAATACTGTCAACATCATACAAAAATTTGGCACTCGTTTCATTGTCTTTTTGTTTACGGGAAATTAACTGATTTAGATAAACCTGTCGAGGTTTTGCATAGCGTTCACGGAGAGCCGTGAAGAATGTATCAATACTAACAATAGTGGGTGGAGCTATTGCAAGTTGGGTTTGTAACCATTGAAAGGGGTCACGAGCTAATAAATTGGGAGTGTGTCCTTGGAGAGTGGGCCAATCCCATTGGTATTGGGCCACGACACGTTGAACGTCAATAATAAAATCATGAACATCATGAGTTGCGGGAAGGAATTGTTTAATCTTTTGAAAATCAACTATAGAATGAATGGGAGCAGTGTTGATGGTAACATTAACAGGGTTGGCAGCAGCAGCAGCAGCAGCCATATTGAAAAATTTTACTGTGCGAGGACGTTTATGAGGGTTTATTCGATAAAAATTTTGGCGTTTACGGGCCTTGGAAATTTGCCGTTTTAAAGACGGAACAATGCGTGTGGGAGGAGTAACGAGCGAAAGAACTGGTAATGGTGGTGGTGGTGGGGGGGGTAAGGAAATCGGTGGAGGTGTACCTGGAGGGGTAGAATATTGTGGACTCGGAGTTCGTGGAGGTGAAGCTTGTGCTGGAGGAACTACTGGAGGAACTGGAGGGGCAGGCAAAATTGGAGGCGATAACGGCGGAGGCTTAGGCTTTCTACTACTGCTAGTGGTAGCTTTTGCTTTTGCTTTTGCTTGTTGTAATACTTTTGCTAATTCAGAGGCGTCTTTTAAATCAGGGTCAGAATTTTTACGAGTGACTCTACTTGTAGAAGGCTTAGGGTCAGGCTTTGAAGTTGAGGGCTTCTTTTTATCGGACATAAATTATAACGTAAGTATGTACGTACCGTGACGGTGGTTCATGGATATGAAACTTAACACTTTGTATTTACTATATAAAATTCCTCCTGGATGAGGTGGGAACGGCACTGAGCTCCGTGGCTGTCCGTTGAGTATACCCAAATCCTCAGGGCATCGGTCGGTGAAGCGCAGGTAAATCCGTCTGCCTTCCGTGGACAAGAAATAATAACCCCGTTTATCAATAAAACTTACGAGGGGTTCTTCGACCGGTCACAGTCAATAACGGTGGACTCCTCTGGGGGTAGTCTCGAATGAACTGTGCGTGTTGGAACGTCAAAAATGCAGGAATGTAACCTCTGCGTGGCCAAAACTGTAATTCTCAAATATTCTCACGAAATATGACACATTATTCAAACTTGCCTGGTAATGAAATCAATTCTTAAAAGTAAATCGATTGTTTCCCAAGGGGAGTGATAATTGAGAGTAATTCGGGAGCATTGCCGGGGAAGTTGAGATTGGCAATGGTTTTACAAAGGCCACCATGTAAGAGTAGGTTATGGTCATACCATGAAATCCTAACTCCTGGATTATTTACTTATGTAATTGTTAAGAAATTGTAAATAATTGAAAATCGTGCTGATGAAAGGAATGATTATGAATAAACGATTGAGTGTGATTTTACATTAATCCGAAGACTAATTGCTTTTATTTATAACTGAAATCAAAAGGAAAAGGAAATGAAGATTAACAACTAAAAATAGGTGTTACTGGAATGACTCTCAGTTATTCACTGAAGAGTCTGGAAGAATCTTAAACTTAACAAGTGGCTTCTTGAGCCTATTTTTACAATCTTAAGTCTAGACGTTACATCATAACGGATGTAACGGGACGTTGACACTCGTCGGCTTTAGCCGATGGGAAGTGCTTACTTTGCACCTTTACAATAAGTGTTTAAGTAACTTTGAACTGACTTAACCTAAGGTTGTGTATTTCACAACTTAATTAATTATTCATGTGAGACTTAACTAATTCATGTAATTTCTATATACATAACTAACAATATTAATTGAATTTGTTTTTTGGCCTTACGTTGACCATCATTGGTCACAATTGATTTTTTGGCCTCAGTGGATCAATAATTGTCACAATTATTTTTTTGGCCACAGATTGGTCAATATTCGTTGGATTTAATGAGGAATCCAGTAATTTATGAATAACTACCTAAAGTGGACTAGAATGGTCCAATGATTATGGCCACCCTATTTATATTAGTTTTATTAGACTGTAAAATGAATGACAAAACATAGAAAACGTTTTACGTTCATGCGTTCCCCGCCTGGGACACATTAAGAAGTAACTCCTGAAATAAAATTGCCCCAAATAGTTGCAAATACGTAAGGAGATCTTCGCATTGATTCATTGAATTCGAAGCTTGAGAGTCTGAATGTGTTAAAGATTTTCAAAACAGTTGTATATTTTAACACAATTATTTCCCCAGTATCTAGTGGCGGTCATTTTGATTAAATTTTATAGATTATTCTGGAAGATTCTGACTACGCTGAGAAATGCGGGCTGTTGAGGATGAAAACACAGCACAATTATAGATTTAAAGTTTCATAAGTAAAGGCGAGAAACATGCAGAAAGGGAGGGAATTCTGATTCTTCCGTTTTGTGCTTTGACAAAGGAAGAAAGACCTTCCTTCAGGTTTTTGTATTCCCAAAGTTTCGTGTTGAAAAACGGAATGAAACATTTTCGGGACATTTTTGGGGTGGCGTAAATAAATCGAGACAAAACAGGAACATGCGAACTTGTACCGACGATACTGGAACTGGGACGTTTCAGAGCATCGGTGCAAAAAATTTCACGCACAATTTATGTAATCGGAACGCGCATTTATTCTGTTCCGTTCCGATCCCGGTGCTGTTTCTGCTCGCTTGCGTTCAATAAAATAGAAATACATTTCTTATCACACTGGCTTGTAAGCATGCTTTATTTGGGGAAAAAATTCGATGGGCAAATTTACCGATTCTATTTGCATAATTGTTCTTCAATTTCACAAACCAGCAGATATAATAAGGTGAACATCGATTTCATAAAATTTTAAAGGAAGCACAACTAATTTTATTTAATAAACATGTGTGAATCTTCTCAAAATGAAAATTCTGTGGAATCTCAGATTATATTATTTGATAATATAGGTTGCGTAGTAATAAATAATAATTTTTATAATTTCCTTTTTACGGCATGGCTTTGCGCAAAACTTAAAACTGACAAAATATGCGGCACTGCTTAATAGTACAGTTAGTTATTTAAATTAGTGATTGTTAGTCCATGTCGTTTGGAATAAAATAATCAACTTTTGAAGCACATAAGAAACTGCTAGTAATCAAATAACAAACTTGTACATACTTAATTGTCATAGTTGAAATCCGTGATTCTTCAGAACGGAACGAGTTCGGGACAGAAAAATTAACATATTCTGGAACGAAACACAAACTGCGATGGAAACAGAGCTTTACTTGTTTATTCCGGATGTATTATATTAAAATGTTCCGATGTCCCAATATTCGGAACGGAATCGGGAACAGTACTGTTTGTAGGTTTTCTACAGAATTAGAACTTTAGTTTAGAACAAAATTTCTTACACAACAAAAATGTTGGCTGCATTGGAAACTCTACAGGATGTCAATAAAAGACACAAAAGAAGGCTCTTCGAACGAAGCTGGGCAAAATAATTCAATAAAAAAATCAGACCACGAAGGCAAAAAGGGTCAAATTAGAATATCCCCCTTTACGCAATTCTTTTGATGATTGCTTCAGAAATTCAATTTCTACAACTAGGCCTAAGGTTTCACCAACGACAACTGTGGAATCACGCTGGTAAAGCCCATGATATCACAAGTTTGAGCCAAAGCAAATTTACGTACAAAAATATTAAAATAACTGCTGAATTCAATAACGACAAAATATTGCTACGAATTTGCCACAAACTGAGGAAGTATATTAATTAAATAATATTGGTCAGTGTGTGCCCAAGAAACCAATTGGGACCCATATTGGTCACTCTGGGGCCAAGGAACCAATTGTGATCAGTATTGGTCAATATAAATCTAAAAGATAATTTGGCTAATATTGGACAATGTGTTTACAAAAAATAAATTGTGGCCCATATTGGTCAATGTAGGGTCAAAAAGTATATTGTGACAAATAATGACCAATCTGTAAAAAAATTCTAATTGTGGAAAATATTGTTCAATCTGGGACCAGGAAACCATTAGCTCTCATAATAATGGTTAGTATTTGAACCCTGGAACCACTCATGCTGTTTGCATGCCAGAAATGTGTCATTCACACAGTAACATTATGGCACTGACTTTCAAAATTAAAAATTACTGGAAAATTTATGTTGGACAGGTGGGACCCGTATCGACAAATTATTATTTAAAGCTTGTGTGCGATTTCCAGTGCAAACCAAGGCGATATGGTCCTAAATTTTGTACGTGCTGGGCCATTTGGCTTGATACCTTGCCTCACACAAATTTTCATTTTGATCCCGAGTGAGTATGTGGCGAGGGTTACTTGTGAGAATTTACTGATGCCAAGATAGCGGGAATACCATTCAAAAAGAAACCAATATAAAGGAAATACATTGTATACTGAAACAAGGCGAGCGTTAGATTAAGGCCGTGGTCACATCTTATTTGGATACCAGACTTATTTTTAATCAACTTATTTTAATTGTTTAACTGGGCATGACAGCGGTATAACCCTCTGGAAATATATCTTAAGATAGATTTCACGCCTGGTGGAATATTCAGGTAACCCACTCGTGATCGGAAAGAAGCTTTCTGTGAGGTCAGGTAGCCGCATTAATATCCCTGCTAGAACAAACGATAGGGCCATCTCACCCTGGTTTGCGCACAAGATTTAAATTGGTCAATAAATGGCACCCGGTCCAGCATAAATGTTGAAGTGTTAAATCCCCGAAGAAATTCTATATTATATGTAGGGTATGTCGATTGAAAATGGCCTGCAGTATTTGCCCGCCCAGCAGAAAATGTCCAAAATGCCTGCCCGCATGCTCAAAAACTGGGCATGTGGGCAACTTTTGAAAATGCCCAGATTTTGGGCATTTTGGGCAGGGCGAGTTGGGCATTTTGGGCATTTTCACGGCACCAAAGTTGGATTGCTATCATGTATTCAGAATATCCATCCAAATGCATGAAAGCGCAGCCAAGGAAAAATTATAAATATGTGAGTGTCTGGTTATTCGCTTCTTCGTGTATATTTTAATGGCAAAAACAGTCAAAATCGACAATTTTGAGTCAAAATGATTCGATCCGACCACTAGGAATTCATTGATGCAGAGAAAAAGAATTGGGATCTCCGTAAGTTATGTTTGACATTATTAAAACATTGTTCTTAGAGTGAAATGTGTCAAAAATCAATGCCATGCTGTCCGTTTATTCAGAAACTTGTGCGCGATTTCCAGTGCAGACCTGCGTTCGGGTGAAGTATTTTGAGAATCCAAACTTGAACTTGACCTGCACTTGAACTTTCAACTAGATATTTTTCAGTACCCGAACTTGGCGTGTCAGGTTACAGGAATTTCTTGACATACCAAGGCATATCTTTGCAAGTAATCTTTCCTTAACCCGAACTTGATCGGATACTTGAATTTCGGGTCCATAAATCTTGCGAACCGAACTTATAATTGATTTGAGCCCGAAATTGAATTTGAAGTAATGACTTAAACCTTACAACTTTGTAGTATGAAGTTGCAAAAACACTCCTACGGATGGAGCTAAGATATTCAAATTTCGTCGCCTTTATTAAATTCAGATTCGGGTTCACTCATGGTTTCTTCCTTGTATTATAGTCCCACCGGAAAACTTACAAAATAAACAACGGTTACTCCAAATAAAAGTGAGCTCTGGGTTCTGTGCGTATCTCTGCAAGCATGGAATCTAGAATGCGTGTTGCAGAAGTGCGAACAACCGAGGGAGAAGAACGGACGAAGGGATAAACGTTGGATCTAGGATACTTGAATCGGTACTTGAAAGTGCAAGTTCGGGTTCAAGTTAAACCCCTGCCCAGACCCGAACGTGAACTTGATCCTTAGTTCAAGTCAATTATGTGGGCTTGCACTTGGACCAGAACCGATTTGAAATTCCAAGTTTGGATCCAGCAAATACTTGAACTTAACCAGATTTAACCAAGTAGAAACATGACACTCATGATCCCGAACCTGCTCCGAGCTTTACCTGACTTGATACTTGTCAGGTACTACTTGAACTTGTGCGCAGCTCTGGTTTGGAGCATAGACAAATTAATTTTCTAAATAAGAAAAGGGAATGAATTCTACGCATTTGTACGGACAAGAAATCGCAGCCTAAATGTGTGAAGTCCTGAAATTCTTGCAAACGGTCAGTGATTTTGAAACGGAACAATTTTTCGTTGACTAAGGTTATCGTGTCTCGCGAATGTGTTTTACGCGTGGCAACTTTTTTTCAGAAACGTTGCAGTCCGTTTAATGGAAACATCCGAAATGTTGAGTTTCTTACTGCAGTCGTCAATGAATACTATTCCGTCGTTTTAGTTCAGAAATTTTAAGCAAACAATTTTAACTTACCTATTTCTACTACAACGACATATTTGCTGTTAACTTCAGCTGCGATTTCTTCAATGCTTTTTCCATGGAAACTGCCACCTTTCTTTGGCAAACTTAACGAATTCAGGTATTTCTCCAGGGTCTGATGCTTGTGGGTGAGGAGGTCAACAGATGCTGTAAATTTTGGACAAGATAATTTCGTATCAAGTTTTACATGTAATTAGCAAATAGAAAGAAAGCTGGCACGTATTGTGTTTCAAACTAATATAATTTTAACCAAATGTTTTCTGATACTATTCCGAATATCGTGGGTCGAAACACCGCCTGATCTTGTTTTAGTGGCTCCATAACGCACCACATGACACAATTGGTAACTAATTGTCTGAACTACTTTGTCGCATTGACACATCTTTCGACAACTACAAATGCAACCAGTGCTGGAGATATTACGTAACAAAGAATGATCACTACCATAACGAATACTAGATTAAAATTTTTGTAAGACACTCCGGGATATGACATTTTCAAAAAATGTGCTAAAGTGTGCCTTGTTCTTCATGTATCGACGAGAGAGAACAAGTCATCGTTTTATTAACCGCGATTTTGGTTTGCAAGTAATTATTTGAGTTCGTAGCTACTTTAAAATCAAACGTTTGCTTTGACATTGAGCCAATTAAACTTCCGTTCAACTCTTGGACCTATTATTTTAATTTTGAAGACCTTCATTTTCCATTTTTAGTAAATTCATTTGCTTTCAAATTTAATAGTTTACACCCGAAAATAATAACAAATTGGAATTATTTCGATTATCAAACTTGATTATAGTTCTGTGTTCACTCACCACATTCTGTGAAAATAAATTTAAGTTAAAAAATACATTATTTTACGCTGTGTCGGTTAACTTGCAAGACCTTTATAAAACGACTGGAAGTTGAAATAACCTTCCACTACTCCTAACGTGCCATAACGTGCCATATATTCTCCTTCAGTAACGATGTATCCCCAGTTTTGGAGTTACAAGGAAGGTACAAAATTAACTTAAACGTCTAGCGTGGGAAATTCCATGTTTCATATAATATTTCGCATCTGGTCTGTGGGATTTGTTGACTCGACTTTTTAATTCTTCATTTAGTCTACCTTTTCTTCTCATTTTCTCATCTCGATAGCTTTGTTCACGTGTAGCTCTTATCTTCTCTTACTTATGTAATTTAGTAACAAAAATTCCATTACGAAAATAATTTTAATTAAATTTCGGCGAATCGTGCTCCCCGATTCTGGTTTATCTTAGTTTCTCACCAATGTTTATTTATTTATATTTCCTGAGCTATTTTGTTAAAAGCATATACAGGTAAAACTCGATATAACGGATGGCTCTACAACGGATATTCAGTTACACCTGGCAGATTTTTTTTCCCGGCAAGGCTTCCATATAAGCAATACTAAAATTACTGCATACAACGGACATTTTTATACAGGAAAATTAGTTATAACGGACACAGTTTGAAGCCCTTTGAAAACATTTAGCAAGCATGTAACGGAAATTTATTGCAAAATATTTTATGGGTTCCCTTTAACATGTAATCGTTACTCAAGGCAACTCAAACGTTTAGTACTCATATATGTGTGCAGCAAGAATGGTCATGTTGATACCGCATCGTTGTACATACATTTAGGTTGCATGAATAAGAACTCTTGAAAACATGAGTGTTTCATTGTATTAGTTCAGATTTATATCTTGCAATTTGTTCAACGTTATAAAATGCCCTAAAAATCAAACCGAAAGAGTTTAAATTTAGGACACAGGGCGTCTAATATTTATGAAATTCAAAGTAAGACCTCTGAAGTGCTCTATCATCATCCACAGCGAATGATATTTTGAAGATTTTTTTAAAGAATCACCTAAAATTTATCCAAATTTTAAAACTGTTATGTGTATTTCGACTTACACATTTCGTGCACAATGGAAGAAGTCTCGGCTCTGGTTCTGCAACCAATCACTAAGTTTCTGTGTGTCGGAGTATAATAATTGTACTTAAATATTTAATCAATTCGATGTTTCTACATGATTAATTTTTATATTATTAGTCCGGTGTTTACATGTCGTAATTTGAAGAAATTAAGTCAGTATGCATAATCAGCCTTGTCTGTAATTTAGGAAATTATATAGCGATTTCGTCCGTTTTATGCATACAGTTTTTCCTGTATTTTAGCTACGCAGTACTAAATACACGTATGTATGTACTCCATTTGGTAAGACAAAACGAGAATTACTGGTCACCAGTACGAGTAAATTACCGTTTTTTACCCGTACTACCCCGAGTATATAGCATTGGTCGTGATTGATTCCCACTCAATTGGTACTCCACTTAAGTGCTCCCGTACCCGGACCCGTTCCCTTGATAGTGGGAACAGTATTTTAGGAACCTTTTCCAATGAATTTAATAAAAATTCGTACCTGGTCCTGTTCCTGTTCCCGTACCCAGAAATTTAAAATGTTCTGGACCCGTACCCGTTCACACAGATGGTGTTCCCGGTCTCGTTCTCAGGTTCAGTTCGTGTTGTACTTGGGTGTGATAAAAATTATTATCAAAATTTCTGTAACTACCAAACCCTTCGTTTTGTAGATAATAAACAATATCTCGGGCTACTAAGCGCACTCCTTTATCTTAAGTAACAGCTTAATAACTAATTATTTAATTTTTAGGGGATTATGTCCCGAGTAGACCGAATATCAACATTAAAATGTCATACTGGGAAAGGATGCAACAATGACTAGAGCAGTGATGTTGCTTTTCCAACAATAAAATTGAATGTTGATGAGGGTTGCAAAACGGTACTTAATATATAAGATCGTAACTAGCCCATAGATAATTTTCTGCATACGCAAAATATGTGAAAAATATACGGATTAGTCTCCCTTTGTTAGTCATATTTGAAAAAACCATTACTCCGAGCCATCAATTTTTCAAGAGTGAAACTTGCAACAAAAGAATAAAGTAATCTTAATCATTTTAAAATGTATTATATTAATTTTGTAGAATGATTCTAGAAAATACCTCAATTGTACTGAAAAAAGAGTTCTAACAATATTATCTTTAAGGCAAGGATACGTATGTTTGGCGAAATTGCAGGAAAAAAAGAATACAGTGAAATATGGAAATTGAATTGTTTACATAAATACTACTAAATCTTCAGGGATCAATTAAGAGTGTGTTTTTCGAGCATAGTAAAAGTATCCACTCGATCCCGGGAACAACAGTTATGGGAACAGGATCATGCGTAGACCGTACCGATGGGAACGGAAACAAATTTAATATCTCTGTTCCTGTTACCGGTGATCGGGTCCAACTGAACGTGTTCCTGTTCCCGTACCCAAACTGGGTGAGAACAAAATATTTGTTCCCGTACCAATTTCTGTACTCGTTCCCGTTCTCATGTACCCGGGTTTTACCCGTTCCCGTGACGACCACTGGAAATACTCATTTTAAAATTTTGTACCTGTACCCAAAATTTTGAGCCGACCAAAGCGTCTAACCAGGTAGTACCCGAAGTTGTTCGGGTACACTAAACTCGCTCCGGGGTACTACCCATACCTGTACACATATTACGTATTTACTCTAGTATTACCCATTCGTTACTAACAATACTAAATATTTTCGTACGAATTCGGGAGTGATCACCATCATGTTTTTCAAGCTGACGAGCAACGCAGGGACACTGTTAATATCCCTTCTTTTCTAGTTTTTATTCAATATTAATATTACGGAAAATGGACAATTCCTTGTGTATTGTGATGTCTAGAGTTTACTATTGCTTTATCAATATCATTTCTAAAATTCCTTTGAATAAGTTAATGCAACACGAAAATTCTCTTGCAGGATCTGTTATATGCTTCCTACGTTACCAAGCATAAGAATAGATTATTATAGCAGCGATGCTAAAAGGACCTTTTATATCTTTAAGTAGCAACTCCAAGCCATCCAGCCGAGTTTGGATCGCCGTCGATATAGAATCATAGGATCCAATAATTTCCACCAGGCCGCTTCGGTAATTCTCTTGCAATTGTCGTGGAAAAACATCAGCTGAATCTGCGTTTTAAATACATTTATAGTGTACTTTGAGTTAATATATAAGAACGTCAATCAATTTCAATTCAAATAACCAGCTTCTAAAATATGGAACTACCCACACGTGAACAACAACAATTTTCCCAAGCAGAAGGTAAATATCGTCTGGCTGTGTAAGTTTGGTAGTAACTACTGATTTAATAAGGCAATGATCAGATTATAAACTCCTTATGTTTTTACGGGATAATATTATTTAAACGAATACTACAGCGTAATAAAACTTTAACCAACGAAGTTTAGTTAAGTTAATAGTTATCGTGAGTATACGTGTTCGGGTGTAAAGCTTGTTTCAACGGAAGTACAGGCACAATATTTGTCCCTGTGCTAAATTATGTGCCCAATTATTCTGGTCCAACCGTCAGAACACTCCATGCACTTCTAAACCAGTTCATCTACTGGGGAATGCTCCTTAGATAAATAAAGTAAACTAACTATTCGCGAACCATTTAAATAAAGTACCCTATTACTAATAAAGAACTGTCAAAACAGTTACAAATGACTATCTGTGATTCGTACACTGTAAACTTTTAATAAAGGGATCCGTACAAATACAGGCGGTCCTAACTATTAGGGATCCCAACAAATACAGTCGACACTAATTATTGGGAATCTTTACAAATTCAGACAACACTAATTTTTGGAATTCTCTGCAAGAACAGTCACCCCATACTGTTGAGGTTCAGTAAAAATGCGGTTCACATGGAGTATAGTCTACTTTTATTAAGTTGTGTTCTGTAATATTACTTGGACATTTTCTGAATTTTGAAAGATTTGGTTTTTAAATAGAGGCGTGTGATATGTTTTCATGGTGACCGTTTGAATGAAATTAAGTATTCAAATTGGAAAATAATTCAGTCGACTCCTTCTACAACTAAATCAGAACAGCATTAATTTTTTTTACGCTCAATGTGAAGTGCTGCTATTGGTGCATGATTTCAAATTGCATTACTAACTCTGTAGAGTTTCCCATACAGCAGATGTATGCATTTCCCTGTGAATACGGAAGCAATCAGTGTAGATAAAGTCTGTACGGAGGGAGTCCACTGTACAAAACTAGGAAAGTTCGAAAATATTCTCTGGAATGTTTGGAAAATATTTTGCAAGAATATGAATTCAATTGTTGCCAGGAAAGCAAATTCAAATGAGGTTTCTAATATCTAGATGTTCGCATATTTTCAATCATTACAGTGAACTCTCCCATTAATGACACCCCAACGGCTTAAATTTTTGACATTAAAAAGGAAGTGTCGTCATCGGGGTATAAATTATAATAAAAATACCTGTTATTTTATGGAGGACCCCTGCTGTTATTGTAAGAAAAGATTCCCTTTACCTGACCAGTCGTTATAGAGAGAGTTGACTGCATTCCCTTATGCTTTACCCTTGCAATTATTTGCTGATAGTTAAAGCTGCACGTGTGATTACCCTAACTTTTTTCACTTGAAAATGGACCTGTACATATTTTCAGGCGGCGCCCGTAATATGGACTAGGAGAAAAAAATTTTAAGAAAATACCGCACAAAATTCACAGTTCTCTTTCTCAGAAACTACTTGTTTTCTAAAATGGCAGAAACTATGTGGACACATTTTACTTGATACAAAAATAAATTACGAAAGGAGCAAATGTTTGAATGGGGAGAATTTTCATGCAAATAAATTTGATATTAAAATTATGAAAGGGGCTGAACTTTCTATTCTAATGATTTAATATAAAATTTTTGTACCTTCGGTTTCTTCCGAATCAATGGATTCCCCAGTTTCCGCCGGTCCAGTTGGAATTGACGCTTCTGAACTTTGAGACACGGCTGCTTCAATGGTTGAATGTGAAATTCCCTCCTGAGCAACAGCAAGAGTGCTGAAACTGCAACAGAAAAGAACCGCAATAATTAAAATCGGTTTCCGATCACAGAAAGCCATTTTTGAAATATAAGCCCGAACTTAGCCAACTGAAATAGCCAGTAATTAGAGGAAAAATTGGAAATATGCTTTTTGCAATTTCGAGCTTTCAGGATACGTCTGTGCTTGACACGTATCCAGAGAGAATTAATTTTTCTGCCTGAGGAAGAGTGGACGCTGAAAGATAATCTTTGAATAGTTATCGCTAAGGATTTCCTTTAGCCTTCTGAAAGTGTAGCAGACTCCAGTTCTCACAAGAAAAACTTTTAAGGTGTCTTATTCATATATTCACCAAATTCCTGAATCGACTTGTTTTCGGGATGTCTCATTCTTAATTATATTGCCGATTATTTTGTAAAGACAAATGCAACCGAAATATTTATTATCGAATGTTTGAAATTTGAATTTAGAACTGTGAATTTGAAATGGCACATGAGATTACAAAGAGTGTAATACCTGCAGTTTAAAAAAATATTTTCAAGATCCCAGAGATTCCCAATGTATTCAAGGCAACAAATACGAAGATGTGACCAGCATTTACATAGAGGCTGCATTTTAAATGCAGGCTGACATTAAGATAATGCATTTAGCTTGAATATACCTGAAAAGCAGAGACTGGTCTGATTTTTGCAACGTCCACTTGTCAACGTGTGACTGTAGACCAATCAGTAACTTCCGCTCGAGTGTCCTTATTTCCGGGGGACATTTTCGCAAAAACCTTCATCGCATTTCCTAAAATATGCACACCGAGGGTAGAAAGTTGACCGTGGCTTATTCATTTAAAGGTTTTGTATCGTAAGAAAAATTCTAAAACGTACCACTTTCATTTGCAAACCCATTTAAAAATTATAGTTCATAAATTGAAAATGGTTCTTTTTACAATTTAGCCAGCGTTAAGCCCTACTGACAGACACAATTAAATTATTTTAGCTCCATTCATTCTTGGACATTTTTATTAAATTGGTACTGAGTTGTTGGTTTTACCAAACATAAGGAAAATTGTTATGTTTAAATGCTTTGTTAATAGCTACTTCAAATTTTAAAAATACAGTCTTTTAAACTTTTCTATGCAAAACTGTTCCAAGAACATTTTACTGTGGACACAAATTTTAATATTTGGTAAAATGTATCCGTATGTATTTTTTTGGCAAGAAATAAGGGATTTTTCCAAAGGCATTGAAAGCATGAAAGTCGAATTCAGAGCCATAAATAGTTCGAATTGTGTCTTAATTTTGACCGTCACCCAGCCTCACCTTAAATACTTTCCTTGTGAGTGTAGAAAATGTTTAAGGAGTTTTAAAATGATTTCCAATGCGAATTAAAAAAATACGAACGCAGGATGCAAAAACGCCCTCCGTGGACATCCGCCAGAGCTGGCTTTTTCATTTTAGCACACAATGTGTATTCCTTGGAAGAAAGAGAGCGTCATTATTCCTAGGAATAAGGAACTCACATTCTGTGGATGCTTTAATGACGGAAGTATAACCTGACTTATCTCACGAGCTTTTACTCACACATTTACATTTATTTTGCATGTGTGATTCTGAAATGTGAGGCATCAACTTGCCCCTAATTGCAATAATTGATGTTGGCATTCTTCAGAGGGGTCAAAATAAATGGTTGAGATTACTGTCAAAATCTAACTTGCAATTCGAATTACCGCTTCAGGTCGAAATGATTTCCCCGTACAATCAACAGTAGTGCTTCATAAGAATGGTAAAATAAGTCTTATGAAACTTAACCCAAATGCATGCACAACAAAAGGAAGTATCTCTAGCTTTTTCCCGGAATACTGATTACCTGAATTTTGGCACCTGTGATAAGCCCATTTTCAAAAACATGGACGAGTGTCGGATTATTTCTGTATAAAAAAATGCCTATCTTCACTTGGGTATTCCAATATAGATATCCGAATGATTTTGTACGTTCTGACAATTATTACTTTAGTTATTATTATTAAATTTTCTTCCATCGCATATTAGTGCGGAAAATTGTTACCTATTCCTGTTCCTGTAACTATAAATATTTGCTTAGGAACTAAACCAATAATCCCGTTCCCATAAAAATGGAAACCAATTCGAAGCTCCATGACATGTTCGTGCAGGATCAGGAATGTTCCTGTTTCTGTTTCGAAAAGCACTTTAAGACTAGCAGAAATTAAAAGTAAAACTTACACATTTAAGCTCAAGGTAACACAATTTATGCATCGGTTTATAAAACCCAATATGAAATCGACTTTATGAAGAATAATTAAAGGCACACCATCACCAATATACCTTTAACAATTCAAAATGATTATTCAGTAATAGTCACTAAATTACTTATCGCAGAGCAAAGTACAGTAGTAACACTACAACTTGATAATCAAGTTTAATCAGAGGTAAAATCAGAGCCGCGCAACGAGAATTAAAAAATTATGCTAATAAACAAAAATTTGTTCAATTTTTAAAACCTTTAATCTGAATTTTGTGATTCAATGACAACGAGAACTTTTCAACTTGAATTTTTCTCGTGACTATAATTTCCTATGAGACACTTCACACTCACTCAATATATGTATGGCACTTGAAATGTAATTTCAGCATGCTCAAGTGGAAAATGTTCTTTTTGAAGCACTTTTAAATATTAAAAATTTCATCTGTCGATTTTGTTGTCCCAAGAAGTCCCATTAACTAAAAATTGACAATTTAAGGTCACGAAAAGCACCGTGACATTCAGATCGTTTGTGTTTAAAATGAAAGTGCATTCAGATTACAGTCGACTCTCTCTATAACGACACCTCAAGCGCGCCAATTTTCCCGAAGTTATACGGGGAACGTCGTTATAACGGGTGACTTAATATTGAATATTCACTGCGTGCGGGTTCTTAGTGTGTCGTTATCGGGGAAGTTTCGTTATAAAGAGAGACGTTATACAGAGAGTCGAATGTAATTAGGTGTTCTTCATCGGGAGCATTAACTACATTACACCGCCACAGACAACAATAGGGGACAGATTTAGAATACAGATGGCAGAAGACTTCGTGGGGCAGTACAGTCGACTCTCTCTATAACGTCTCTCTCTATAAAGAAACTTCCGCTATACCGACACGCTGAGAATCAATTAGCAGTAAATATAAAACGTTATGTCACCCGTTATGAAGACATTCCATTTATAACGTTAGAAAAATTGTTCCCTTTGAGGTTTCGTTATAGCGAGAGTCGACTGTATGATGCGTGACAAGGTTTTTCAACTGGAGAATTATCATTTAATTAAAGCAAGTCTCACTTTTGATCTTTCCAAGGTCATTTTTGATTTCAATTACAGAGGAGTAGTGCTGTCCATGGAACGGATATTTGGTACCCGTACCTGTTCCTGTACCTGTACCCATTTTTTCAGGAACTAAAGCAATTCACCCGCTCCTGTTCCCGTAAAAATGGGTACCAATTCAAAGTTCCTGTTCCAGTTCCCAAAAGTACTTAAATACTAGAACAAAAATTAAAGTACAACTTACACGCTTACGCCCAACGTAACTAAATTTATTTAAAAAACCAAATATCAAATCGACTTTATTAAAGGTAAATAACGGCACACCATCTCTAATAACTTTAACTATTCGAATTTAAATAATTATTCAGTAACAGTCACTAAAGTAATTGTCGCAGCGCAAAGTACAGTAGTATCTGAAATTAGCTATGACAAGTAGCGCCTTCATTATCCTTTTGCTGAACTAATAAGGAAAAGAGCATGCCGGAGTTTTTTGAGCTTGAATTTTGGGTTTAAGTTCCAGAGAACTTCGTTTTTGCACGAGGTTCGTGGGTTAAATAATGGCGTGCAAAAGAATGACTGATTTGCTATGTTGCGAGGTACTTTTAAAGTTATATTTTGTGCGTGATGTATTTTTATACTAGAAACTTCATGTGATTACCTGGTAGGTACACGTTTTGTTCCTTTTCCCAAACCCGCCTTTGTTCCCATGTTTCGGGAACAATTTCTATATTCCCAAACGTTCCCAAAAAGCTTTGGGAACAAGATGTGCTTCTCCGTACGCACCTAATTCTCTTCCTGTTCCATAAAACCTGGGTGTCTCCTGTTCGCAGTCTCCTGTAAGCGTATAACAGAGGCATTACTAATTTATTACATTTTTAGTTATTTCTCATTGCGCTGACTCAATTTCTACCCCTTGTCTTGTTTTCCCGGGATGTTTTTGTGATGTGACATGTCATTAATTACAGAAGTTTCTGTAGTAGTTTTTATAATTTGTACAGGGTGCATCAAGCATTTGTCTCCCGTTGACCCATAAAAAGGACGAGGATGAAAAATATATGGGACTTATTGACAGATCATTTAATTGGATTTCAAAAGTTCTATCCTCGTAGTTCATAGGCTGAGAATTTTATACTGGACACGTCAAAAGTCAATTTGGATTTCACGTACCTGCTTCAGATCAAATATTTTTCCCGTTCAATAATGCACAATAAGGTTAATGAAATGAGGTTGCTGTACTTTAACATTTCCCCAAGTGAACGTAGAGCAAAAATGTTTTTACCTGGTCCTCTTTCCCCCAAAACCATTACATACTTGAATCTGGATACCTCCACTCTGCGGACTCTTTACCTACCAGAAAACAGGAGTCGGATTTTGGTGAGACTCTTACAGGGAGATTTACAAAAATCCGACCCCTGCCAGAATAGTTCATACTTTCTGCGTAAGGAGTCTACATTAAACATTTTTCTCACTTCTTTCGCGCCAGAACAGAAACATTTCTACAAATTATTGCCAAATTTTCAGAAGATATTTTCAATTGGACTCTAAGCTTTTACTCCTTTTAATCCGTTTTCAGAAATTTGTGTTTTGTGGCAAATAGTAAAAGAAGGTTGTTTATAATTTGTGATACTTTGAACTCAGTGTTTGAGATCTTTTGTCTCCTCCATAAGCCAAATATGTAATCTTCCCATGTTCAAGGAATTCTTCACCCGATTTTTTAAAATGGCTTTCATACCTTATGCTCATCATCATTAAATGCAGTGAATCAAAAAAAGGAAACATGTCCAAGTTCAGAAACTTCATATCCGCATATTTATCACATTTATCATTAATGCTTCTACAAAATATTCTCAGTGGAAATTCGTTATAAAATTTTAGTATTCAAGAAAATTAGAAATTCATAGAGACGAATTTTACAAAGTCCGGAATAGATTTTATTTGACAACTGAATTTGAGGATATTTTGCGATATTTTCTAGTTTGGCTAAAGGGGAGACAAATTATAAGAAATCCCCTGTATCGTGGAGTTGTATCCACATAGAACATTTTGTAAAATATCCTAAAGCAATTTTTGTTGAAACTTTGCTCCTGCACATTGTATTAATACAAACGCGGTGTGCAGTCCCAATGAGGGACTTATTTTTATAGCACACCCATTGCACACTAGAGTTTTGACACCCAAGCATTTAAAGCATTTTTCCAGTTATCTCTAACTACGCTTGCTTCTCAGAAAGCTACATATATGAGAGAAAACTAGGAAATTGGGTTAGTGGTTAGTAAAATTGGAGTCCAGGATTTGGAAATTTAAGCCTCAAGATCTCCAGTGACAAAATAAGAAATATGCGGATTCAAAGATGAAACAAAACTTGTATTGAATTTCATGGGAATGCTTTTACGGTAATTTTTTTGTTGGGCTTCAGCTAGCTTATGTTGGCATCATTAGATTATCCCTAGGATTACATATACATTATGTATGTAGTTGTAAGATATATACAGTGTCATCTCTATATATTAAATAGTTTTTTTTCATCCCTTGCGAACCATTATATAATAAATTTACTGTATCTTGCTCCAAAATTCAAGAACATCAGGAGAGCCAAAATAAAAAAGCACATCGTCGGCAAAACTTGCTAACCGGCTATAATTTAAAATGCTTAGAACGAAGAACGGCTATAAAGCTGAAATCTCAAATGTGAAAACCGGCCATAATTCCCCGCTTCCTCTCCTCTCTGCGGACCGGGGTTTATGCTCTACAGCGAAAGGGAATTATGGCCGAGTTTCACTTTAGAGTTTGTAGCGGGAGCGCTAAAGAGCGGTTTTGATTTCAGGCATTTTAAATTATAGTCTGTTAGGAAGTTTCCTCGACGACATACAGTGCCAACCAATTGAACCTGGACGCTTAATGTTATTTGGAACAACTACTAATAACTTTTTACGCGTTTAAGCGAATCTTGTCATAAATTCAGGTTTTAATGTCGAACATATGGGGATTAGATACTTGTACGTATTATTGTACACAGTACACCTCATACGCTGTAAAAAAATTTGAAACAAAATCGGGTTAAAAAATTGGTGTCATTTGAAGTTGGACAACTGCGTTTAACTAATTTTTTACCTCAATTACCACTTAATTCCTGGACTTTAGTACCGCGTAAGCCCACCTCGGACTGCTAGGACAGCTGCTATCCTCCGAGGCATGCTCTCCACTAGCTTCCGGGTAACTTCGGGGGGATCTTTCCCCGTATTTCGGTGACCAGATTTTTCAACGTGGATTTCCCAGAAATGTTGAAATTTTTCAACTCTGTCGTAATAAAACCTCAAATTGGTTCAATTGGGGTCGTGTCTGGGCTTTGTGCTGGCCATTTCATCACCAAAAATTTGTTTTTCCGGGAGAAAAGTGATGTTGACTTAGATGTGTGTTTAGGATCATTATCCTCCTGAAACACAAAATGGCTACCCAGGATATGTTTTCGCGCACCAGGCTTGATATTCCGATCCAATATTCCTTGGCAACAATCAGAACTCATTATTTCGTCAATAAATTCCAAGTTACCTGCCCCAGAAACCCCCATACAGCCCCAAACCAAAACACCCCACCTCCTCTCTTCAACGTTGGGTGGCAGTACCAGCGTTTGAGTGCTTAGCCAGTCTTTTTGGAGCTCAGTTTTGCGGACAGACGAAACTAATTTTACACTGTACAACTCCGACTGGCGGCTCAGGGTGTGGAGGGTGTGGCAGCTGTCCTAGCAGTCCGAGGTGGGCTTACGCGGTACTAAAGTCCAGGAATTAAGTGGTAATTGAGGTAAAAAATTAGTTAAACGCAGTTGTCCAACTTCAAATGACACCAATTTTTTAACCTGATTTTGTTTCAAATTTTTTTACAGCGTATGAGGTGTACTGTGTACAATAATACGTACAACTATCTAATCCCCATATGTTCAACATTACAACCTGAATTTATGACAAGATTCGCTTAAACGCGTAAAAAGTTATTAGCAGTTATTCAAAAAAACATTGGGCGTCCAACTTCAATTGACTGGCACTGTATTTTTGTAGCGTGTAATAAATTACACACTTGCTACATAAGTGTTGCAATTTAGAGATTGCAAGCTCTTCAGATATTTATGTATATTATCTAGAAACAATATCGTGTCCATGTTTCCAATAAAACGCGTCCATTTTTTATTTAATGGCATATTACGGTAACTCTCACCTGTGTATTGAGTAGTTGCTACAATTATTACTTCTAGATTTACACCTTCCGGCAGAAACTATTTACTTTAATGTTAGTCCATGTCAAGCGTCCATATAAACGTGGTGCAAATTAGAGGAACTAAAATATGCAAGCTGAACTTTCAAATGACTACGTGAGTATTATCACTTGGGAACCTTCGTGTACAAAACTCAAGTTGAATAATTATTTTCACGGATTACAATGGGCGGTTTCCGAGAGTTCACTTGTGAAATATGTTTTATGTTTTATTCCAGATCACCTCTTCCGTTTTAATTACATTTTCCTTCCTTTTCGGAGAAAGAGCATAATACATTGAACGTATACTTCAGTAATGCTGTTAAATTGTTCTTCATTTGTTCCTGAAATATTTACAAGTTAAGTAGAATTCGGTACAATATTTTTAAAAAATATTTTTTTTACGTAAACAGTATATCGTGGATGAAGACATAAAACGATTTATGGAACATTTGCGTCTAGTATCAAAATAACGCAGTTTCATCGAGCAAAATTAGCACAGTTCAAGACATTTAAACCAAACTAATCTAGAAACAATTAATCCTAAAATAAAAGGAACTGGGTACAAGCAAAAGGAATTTAAAGGATTTATTAGTTTTCAAACTGGTTTTATTACTTCTAAAACATATTTGAAGGACTAAGATACATTTTCATTAGTTATTCTTTGTTAACATACCATTAGAGACAGTTCCGTGCTTAGCTGACTTCTTAGCTGTCACTGAATGCACGTTAGCATGTCGCCGTACTTTTTAATGTTACCGGAAAATCTCCCATATTTTATTATCGTTCGAATGCTAATGAGCAAAATATCTTTAAATCCGATATATAAATACGACCAGAGCTGCGTTCAAATCAAGTTATTTTAGACAACTTGATTTGAACTTGACTTGAACTTGACTTAAAAAATTGTATCCGCAATTGCACTTAACGGATCAAGTTTCTCAAGCAACTTGAGTATTCAAGTGCACGAATTTCAATTTCATTTTAAATAACTTGAACTTGATAAGAACTTGACGTTCAAGTTGGAAGCATATCTTGACCTGAAGTTGATCTTGATTATTAAAGTATTTTTTCGTAAATGAATAAACAATACTAGAAATTTCGTACATTATTTTTATAGCTGGTAATGGTTAGACCGTAACTAGGTTAAACTTAACGTCATGCAAATAATATTCTTTATTTTAAAAAAAGTTTATAATACTTGATAAAGGTACTGTAAGCATTGCAGTCTCATTTACTAATTTCTCTAATTAAGAAGCTAGCAATCATATTATTGAACTGTTTACATTAGTGTTGCACTCATCTGGTGAGTTTAGTGCATAACCAGCATTTATATTCATGAATATTTCGTTGCTAAATTTCCTTACACAATATTGATTTATAAGATTGTTGTTCATCTGCGGCATCATGTTTATTAGTAGCAAAAATTATTCTTACAGGGATTAATAAATTGTTCTCAAGATTCTTCTTAGCTTCATAACAGGGGAACTAAACAATCAATTCATTTTTACAATGGAACAAGAAACCCAAGTAACAAGAACGTCCGTATAGAACAATAAGTCGGAACTTTTAATTATTCAAAGAATGGAGGACACAAGAATTATTATCGATTTTGAACACTGGCATCGTGGAGGCGATTTTAATGCCGATGGAATAAAAACAAACATCAAGATGTCATTATTATTACGATTCGCTCCCAATATTAATTTGATCGGGATGCAATGATGCCAGTAATTCTGCATTAATTACATCACTTCTTACAAGGACAACTTCGTATATTCTTCGTCAAGTGTCACTACGTTAGACATTCTTTGAGTCATTTCATCCAGGGCAACAAAACAAACGTTTTTACGCAAATTATTTATTTCAGGGCGTTTAACGAGACTCCTGCCAAATGCATCATTTAGTTATGAACAATTAAAATTATGTTTTCAAGTTTTCCAAAAGAATAATAAATAATTCCATAAAATTATGTTACACTTTTATTTTTCATTGTCTTTGTGGTACATAGTCAAGCCTGGTTTCACTCTATTGAGGATTGTGCATAATTTATTCAATGTAGTGCTGAATTTTTAGGACTGAAAATTTTCTTAAAATTTTTAAGCATTTTATAACAAAACTAAAATGTTTCTAATTTTCGATCAGCTTGTATTACTTTTCAAATATTTTTTACTAATTATGAAATGGTAAAACATTTAGTGAATTCGGGTCGTCACTGCCAAGAATTTCCGCGTTTAAATTTTCAAACATGAAATTTAGGACAGGAAGTTGTTTTACGAATTTTTATTGCAGCCAGCAATTTAGTTTTTAATTTCCTTCGGGGAGATCTTGAGAAAAATATCTTTAAATCCAATTATAATTAAAAACGAACTAATAATCAATATCCAAAATTTCAGAAAATTAAATAATAAATAAATAATTAAGAAAATATAATTACACATGTCATTACTATTTACCATACTACTATTTCCATAAAAAATTGCGGATCCGATAGAAACTCTTTTCCTAATCAAATATTACTTAGCTCCACTCCTGGGACACAATATCTTCCGTTTGTATTACCGTCATGCAACAATAAGGATTACGGGGGAAATTTTGGAGTCACGCAAACGAAAGGAATAACACAAAAGAGATTAAGTAAGGAAAGCAATTTCCTCCAGTGCTGCAAAAGCAAATCAAAATGTTTATTTTTGTGGAAGTACTTTTCCTACAATTGACAAATTGTGTACCAGAATATTTAGTTATTAGATCCAGTTTCTTAAAAGAGAATGTTTGCAAGCATCAGTATTTTCGGAAGTACGGGATGTTACATTTAAAATTGGGGAATTTGTGGGTTTTCCCGAATTTTTGAATAAAATATTTCGAGGATAACATCCAACAAATCTACTTCTGAATTTAAGAACCAAGCGATCTGGATACTTCAATCGACGAAATTGGAATTTAAGCAATCATTGAGGGTTTTATATTTCTGTTATGGAGGAAGTGAGGATGATTCAGAGAAGATGTTTGGCTCAAGGGTCGAAATTGAAGATCTCAATTGTTAGAATTAAGCTGTCAATTGGATCTAAAGGTTTTGATTGGACAGTAAGTTTTGCATAAATGGTCCCAAAGTAAATGGTCAAAGTTCTTGTGTTGGGCTTTTTCCAGTCATTCTAAATAGAAAGATAAGGAAATAACACCTCATATCCGAGTACACAACAGCTTAATCACATTATTGAAATTTAAATGCAACAATTTTTTTTCAAATTGTCGTAATTTACATATTCGATGCACTTCACAGACTCTGGAGGTCCAGTGTGAGTGCCTTCATTGAATCCGCTTCTCATTTTATCATTCATTTTATTGGGCTTAAAGGTTTCGATTGAGGCGTTGTTTTCCAAGAATTCAACTGCGAATCCATCCCAATCGAAAAGAAAATGCAGGGAAGATCCTGTGTCACCAACTTCGTATAGAAAAACTCCATATGGCTCAAAATAAAGCCTAAAACCGCAATTACAAGAACATTCTCATAATGCAAAATATTCGACAACGCAAGTTAATTCTCGCGACGCGCCCTGGAGTGCGTAAATAACGAAGTGGCTCTGATTTTGACCCCTTTTGTCACCCTTGCTTGGAAAGTTCTAATAAGATGTCTGTTGTGCTCATTTATGTGTATGCTATTTAATATTCCAATTAACATCACGATTTCAAAACTGTCAGATCTTCAATGGCAAAATGCCAACGTTTCCTTATTTTCAAGTATTCCTTGGCTCCAGTGTCGTCATTTCCGGGGGAAAGTTTCGCAAAAATCTCCACTCCTCATTACCTAAATTTTGCACGGTGGGGGTAGATCTTTCTTTGTAGCTTGTCCATTTAAAGGTTTTATTTGCTGCACTGAGAAGTTCAATTAAGTGGTTTTAATGTTATAAAACTGATTACGTGATAAAATAATAAAAACAAACTGTTTCCACAAAAGGCGTCATCTGGCGACCACTGACAGTTGATACTTTAAGACCAAAAACCTTGTTAGCTCCATACACCGGTGTTTCGTCCTATTTGGAACTCGTCTGTACAGCGCAAATAAGAAAAAAACGACTAGCGACTGATTTCGTGAACCGTCAGTTTCAGAACGAAAATTGACGTAGCAAATAGATTCTTTTCTCAACTTCAAATGCTGCTCAAAATAATTCCATGTTTGTTTTTTGGAAAATGAATGGCTACATCTCAAAATGGTACTCACCAGAGCAGTTTTTTACAAAACTATTAAATAATTTTAGCTTGATTCATGCTTCGACATTTTAATCAAACTGGTATTAAGCTCTGGGTACAACCAATCAAAAAGGTAAATGTTAATTATGCACAAATGCTTTGTTAACAACCACGTCAAATTTTACACAAACATATTTTTTAACTCTTCTTTTTAAAACTGTGGTGGAAAAAAATTCGACCATGGGCACTAATTTTGATCTTTTTTAAAATCAATTGTAGGTTTTTCTAAAAGAAATAATGGTTTTCGCCATATCCATATATTGCAAGTGTCAAAATCGAAATCAGAGCCATAAATACTTCGCATTGTGTTTTAATTTTGACCCTCACTCATTGTCACCTTGATTACGTTCCTTGTGAGTCCGCGAAAGGTGGAGATTTATGCGTTGGAGATAGAAAGTATATTTGGTTTGACACGAGAGCTTCATTGTTTACGAATAGACGGGGAAGATGCAGATAAGAGTCGTTGGTTACAAATGACGCTTTTTTGGTCACTGATAAAAGAGCTGTATAATCTCTGAGTATGAAATATGGCTTACTTTATTGATAGCAGCGGATGCTTTACTACAGATGTGGGAAAGTTATCATACAGGATGATAATTAACGTAATTACGGGTTTAGGTACAGGACTGTTTTTACTTAAAACGCAATAAAAAATTAGTGTTGTAATTTTTAAAAAACAGCCACAACTCCGTGTTAAGTCTCTCCTCGTGATTTTTAAAATTTAAATTGAATAAGGTGAATTTGGGTATTTGCGTCATCGTCCTTTATATAGGCATTTTCAATTCACTTGGAGTATAACAACTGTTACAAATCTGTATTATGTGACATAAGTTATTGAAATCATTCTGAATTTCAAAAAACCTGGTTTTTTAAAAAAGGGAAGTGGGCTGTTGTCATAGTGACAGTTTGAACGAAATTCAAAATTCGAATAGGAAAATAATTCAGTCGACTTTCTCTACAACTGCGTCCCAACAGCATTAATTTTTGTAACTCTCAATGCGATGTGCTGCAATTGCTGTATGATTTCAAATTGCATTACTAACTCTGTTGAGATTCCCATAAACGAAATATATCTCGCCCTGAATCGGGAAACAATCGGTGTGGTTAGAGTATGTATGGAAGGAGTCCCGTGAAGAAAATTTGGAAACTCGAAATAATTCTCTGGATTGTTTGAAAAATATTTTGCAACAATATGAATTAAATTGTGTCTTGGAAACCAAATTGAAATGAGCTTGTCAGGTCTGGACTTGTGCACATGTTCAACCGTTACAGTGGACTCTCCCAACAGCGACACCTAAACGACTTGAATTTTGTGAAACCAAAAGGGAAGTGTCGTTATCAAGGTACAACTTACCATTGACTTACATGTTATTCAGAGCTGCGTTCAAGTTCAAGTACAACTTGAATAGTTTAAGTGCGTATCAAGTTCAAGTCAAGTCAAGTGCAGACAGTTTTGTAACTTGAACATCAAGTTCAAGTGAATTTATAATTTTAACTCGAATTATCAAATCCAAGTTAACAATTTATTACTGGATTTCAAAATCAAGTCAAGTTCAAGTACACTGAATGGAAGTACTTGAATAAAACTTGAGTGGAACTTGAGTTTTTGTCACTGAAATCAAGCTTATCTCCTGCATCCAGCTAAAAATAATATTGGGCGTCAATCATTATAAGAATGACATCTTTGTGTTTGTTTTTATTCCATCGAGATAAAAGTCCTCGACGATGCCCAGTGGTCGAGATCGAGAATAATTCTTGGGTCCTGTTTCCATTATTTCAATAACTAAAAGTTCCGACTTATTGTTTTATACCTTTTTAATTGCTTTTTGCATGTACCCGGAAAATAGAGATTGGTCAAATTTTTGCAACTTCCACTTTTCAATGTGAGAATAAAGACCAATCAGTAACTTCTAGGGAGTGCTCAATTCTGGGGAAAGTTTCGCAAAAATCTGAATTCCTCATTACGTAAATTCTGCACGTCGGGGTAAGTCACGGACCGTGGCTTCTTCTTTTGAAGGTTTTAAATGCTGCACTGAGAAACCCAATGAAATTATTTTAGCGGAATTCATACTTTTTGGAATTCTTATAAATGTTTTTATTAAGCTGTAGGTAAACCCAAACACAGTAATAATATAAATAAAACATAATAATGTTAAGTCTGTTGTAATAATAACATAAAAAGGTATTGTTAATAACTACTTCAAATTTTACAAACATAGATTTTATAACCTTTTCATTGTAAAACTGGCCCAAGAACATTTGATTGTGTACACAAATTTAATCTTCGTCGAATCATTTGCAGGTTTTTCTGCAAGAAACAAGGGATTTCTCCACATCCATTCATTGCAAGCTTGAAAGTCGAAATTAGAGCCATAAATAATTGTGCGTTAATTTTTAAAAGCGCTCAGTGGCACCTTGAATAACGTCTTTGAGAGAAAAAAAATTGAGCAAAACCTATCTGCAATAAATTTTGCAATGAAAAACAGTCAAAACTCCGTCTTAAAATTCTCGCCTTGATTTACCGGCACCAACTTTTAATTGATTTATGTTTAATCATTTGTGGATTTTCTTCCAGCGCAACCCCGGGAAATTGTTTTACGGAATTTATTAGTTTCAGAAAGGTTAACGAGACTTTTTTGATACCTTTTAGCTATGAACAAATTGGAATCTTATTTTCCAATTTTGCAAATCAAAATTAAATAATTTCACAAAATGATATTACAAATTTATTTATTATTAATATTATTCAAAACTAATTGAACCTGGTTTCACTTTTGAGGCAATAACAGCAATATCTGCACCAGAAAATTCGACTCCTTTAGTCGTAAGTATGCACTTGGCCCGTTTTGCATGAAGTGAGACTGTACGTGAAGGATTGTTCTTTTCTAGTGGTCGGACCAATTCAGTTTAAATTGCAATTTTACAATTCAATTCAGTTCAATTCAATTCAGGAATTTTTCAATTCAATTCGATCGTATACTAAACCGAATAATTCAATTCACCTTTTGAATCGAATTGAATTGTTTTCTTTGAATTCCAATTCAAAACAATTTCAGGCTGAATTAAAACCGATATTGTTAGGATAAGTTTAGCACCATCTTTGCGTCAACGTAACGAACATGAAAACGTATGTGTTAATATTTTTAGGGTGGCGTCAGCCCCCTTATATGATAGGGTTGTCCGTGGATGCTCCGAACTAATTTTGTGAACATTCTTTAGGCCACTCTCTTGGAGGAGTTCTTTATTGGTTGAAATCGTAATGCTTGTTCGTACGTAAAAAACAAAAACGACAAACTGTTCCACCGATTTCAATGGATTTTTTTTTTTGAAAAATTATCACAATTTTATTTTCTCAAAATTTTGCATTTTTATTTTTTAAATGACCTCAACATAATACTATAAAAATGGTAAGGAGATATGGCCTAAGCTGACGCTCCACCCTAGCCACCTTGGCAATATTTAAATATGCTCGGCGAACCAAATGGTTTACAATTCAGTTCAGTTCATAGAGTGAACTGAATTGAATTGAATTGTTTTTTACTGAACCGAATTGAAACCCAAATTTTAATCCAGTTCAGTATTCGAACTGGATTGAATTGTAAATTTTGAATTGAATTGAATTGTTCCGACCACTATTCTTTTCCTTAAAACGGTTCATTTAGCCCGTTTTGCAATTAATGTTAGAACTAATATCTAATCGAAATAGATCATTTTTCTTGCAATGACAAATCTTTAGAATATTCCCTGTTAAAGGTAACAAAACGCAATATTTTTCCATGGGATTTTTAAAGCGGGTGTTTTCGTTTATTATGGACAGATAGCGGTTTTTGATTTAAGGAGGATGTTAAAAGGACCTAATTAATTTGGTCCTGCGTCCTCCTCAGTACTTGAAAAGTAAAATGGCTCGGGAAAGATCAAAAGTGAGACTTGCTACAATTAAAAAATAATTCTGCAGTTGAAAGGCCTTGTGACGCTTAAGACAGCCCTTGTATCATACAGTCGACTATCGCTATAACGACACTTCCAGTGAAAAACATTCTCTGACGTTATAAAGGGAATGTCGTCATCACAGGTGACTTAACATTGACTATTTACTGCTCTGGGACATTCTTAGCGCGTCGTTATAGAGGAAGCCTCGTTATAGAGAGAGACGTTATAGAGAGAGTCGACTGTACTGCCCCCACGAAGTCTTCTGCGCAATATGCTAAATCTGTCCCCTATTGTGTAACGTGGCGGTGTAAAGTTGTTAACGCTCCCGTGGAAGAACACCTAATTACAGTCGACTCTCTCTATAACGGCTCTCTCTAAAACGAAACTTCCCCTACGACGACACACTAAGGATAGGAATCTGCACGCAGTGAATATTTATTGCTAAGTCACCCGTTACAACGGCATTCCCTTTACAACGTCAGAAGAATTGGTGCGCTTGAGGTGTCGTTATAGAGAGGGTCGACTGTAATCTGAATGCATTTTCATTTAAAACCCAAACGATCTGAATTTCAAGGTGCTATTTGTGACTTAAAATATTCAATTTTGAGTTAATGGGACTTCTTGAGAAAAAGTACAGTCGACTCTTCATATAACGACACCTCAATGGCAACAATTTTTCTGACGATATAAAGGGAATGTCGTCAAAACACGTGACTTATCATTGAATTTTTATTGCTGGCAGGTTCATAGTGCGTCGTTATAGGGAAAGCCTCGTTATAGAGAGAGACTGTAGTTAGGAGTTCTTCCACGGGAGCATTAACTACTTCTGCACAATATGCTAAATCTGTCCCTTATTTTGTTCTGTGGGGGTGTGATGTAGTTAACGTTCCGTGGAACAATTCCTAATTACAGTCGACTCTCTCTATAACGGCTCTCTCTAAAATGAAACTTCCCCTATAACGACACGCTATGAATCTGCACGCAGTGAATATTCAATGTCAAGTCACCCGTTATAACGGTATTCCCCTCACAACGTCAGACAAATTGGTGCGCTTGGGGGAGTCGTTATAGAGAGAGTCGACTTTAATCTCAATGCATTTTTATTTAAAACCCAAACGATCTGAATGTGGCGGTGCTATTTGGGACCTTGAATTTTCAATTTTGAGTTAATGGGACTTCTTGGGACCAACTACAATCGACTCTCTCTATAACGACACATCAAGCGCACCAATTTTTCTGACGTTATAAGGGGAATACCGTTATAACAGGTGGCTTAACATTGAATATTCACTGTGTGCAGATTCTTAATGTGACTTAATAGGGAAAGTTTCGTTATAAAGAGAGACGTTATAAAGAGAGCCGACTGTAAAGTCAATTTGAGTAATAACGCTCGCTTTGTAAATGTTGCTATCTTTTCAGTCTCTGTTGTATTTCTTGTCAATATTTTTGTGGTACATAATTGAATCTGGTTTCACTCTTTTCAGGAATGTGTTTAATTTATTTAATTTAGTTTTGTATTGTCCGGATTGTAACTTTGTAAAATGATTTTTAAATACTTATTAGTGAATTAAAAATGTTTGTAATTTTCAAGCGGTTTTTATATTTATTAAAATATTTTGTTAATAACTAAGAAAGGGAAAAACATTTCGTGAATTTGAGTCATAATTGGGAAGAATTTCCGCGTTAAAATTTTAAAACACGAAATTTGGTGCTGTCAAATGTTCTTCGTTTGTGGAATTGAAAACAGTTTCGTGCTGAGTTGAGTTCTTGGAATTTTTTATCGAACTTTTTTTTGATTGCCAGCAGAAACTCCCTATTTTTAATTCTCCTGGTGGATCTTATGAGGACAAACGAATTGATAATAAAATGGACATTATTTAAAAAACAAATTAATGAATAAATTATTCAGAAAATGTACTTTGAGGGAATTTACTTGGGAAAATAATTTGACTTTCAAACCACAAATCACTCGAAAGTGAAATTTATATTTCGTTGTAACTTTTTTACTGATGACAATTCGTATAAAATGACATTTGGTTAATGGATTGAATTTGTTAAAATAGAATGTTTTTAAATATCTGTATCTGTGGGAAATTTTAAAATTGGGGATTTTATCGATGTTACCAAATTTTGAATAAAATATTTACAAAATAACTAAAAGCAAATCTTCTTCTGAATTCATGAATCAAGTAAACTGGAAACTTAAGACGCCCAAATCGGAATTTAAGCAATCATTGGGGCTTCAATATTTCTGTTGAAGATGCAGTGAAGATGTTTTAGAGAAGATTTTTGGATCAAGGATCGAACTTGAAGACCTCAATTGTGTAAAACAATCTGTAAATTGGACGTGAAGGTTTCGATTGGACAGTAAGTTTTGCATAAATGGCCCCAACGTGAATGGTCACAGTTCTTGTGTTGTTTTTCCAAAATTCAAACTAAATAAAAAGATAAGGAAATAACACTTCAAATCCGAGTGCACAAACATTTTAATCGGATTATTCAAACTTAAATGAAACAAATATTTTCCAAATTGTTGTCACTTACACCTTCGATGAAGTTCACGGAATCTGGAGGTCCAGTGTGAGTGTATTTATTGAATCCACCCCAAATGGGCTCAAAGGTTTCGATCGGGGCGTTGTTTTCCAATAATCCAACTGCAAATCCACTCCAAGCGAAAAGCAAATGCAGGGAAAATCCTGTGTCCCCAACTCGGTATAGAAAAACTCCACGTGGACTAGACCAAATAATAAAACCAGTTACAAGAACATTCCGATCATGCGAATATTCGACAACGCTTAAGAACAGGAAACGTGAATTCATTTATTCTTGAAGTTAAAAACCATTTATTTTAACTTTTATTTTAATTTGTAGAAATTTCAAGAATCAGCCATCGCCCTTTTAAATTTATATTTGAATATTTTTTCGAAATTTGTTTCTAGCACTTTAAAATCTGGGGTTAGAAAAATGCATTCATTTCTTCCGTAAAAGTTTTAACCAAATTAGATTCCAACTTTGCCTTGCAAATGTCTACAGACGTGACTTGTTTTATTTAATTACTGATTTTTATTATAATTTGTTAGACACGTTCATTTGAAGATGGGAGGAAATTTGTTCTGATATCACAATTTGGGTGATTGATGGACACAAATGAAATAAACTTCGCTTAAACTACGACGTAGATAAGTGCGAGAAAATGTATCGTTGTGATAATAATTTCTCAAGATCGTTTGAACTAAATTTCACGCAAATTTATAGGACAACGCTTAATGCTATGGGTCACTTTGGCGTGTGTTTAGATAAAATTTGTTTTTTGAATGACTTCGGACAATTGGTGCGGGAAAAGTAATTAATTGAGATGGAATCTTCCAGTCGTTCTTTTAAAATCGACAGATGAAGATTTTTAATAATTACTTAAAAGTACGGAAATGAAAATATTTTCCACTCCAACATGCTGAAATTCCATTTTAAGTGTCATATATACATACATTGAGTGAGTGTAGGATCTCTTATAGGAAAATATAGTCACGAGGAGAATTCAAGTTGAAAAGTTTTCGTTGTCATTGAATCACAAAATTCAGATCCAAGGTTTTAAAAATCCAACGAGTTTTTGTTTATTAGCATAATTTTATAATTCTCGTTGCGTGGTTTTTTGCGACCAGCGAGTGCCTAAATAACGGAGTGGCTCTGATTTTTACATTAAAGTGACCCATTAAAAATGTAAATGCACTTACAACTCTTCTTTGAATGTGAAAACTTCTCTTGTCTTGAAAGCGACGGTCTTTGCAACTTTCTGGTGTTTGAAACCATTACGAAGGTCCAGCTGATAATCTGTGAGTTCCACTTCCAGGTGATTTACTACCAAAATATGGAGCGTTAAAATTAAATTCAGAAACATTTTGCCAACTCATGGTGACGAAACCCTGTGGGATTAATTAAACAAATTGCATAATTTTACTTCTCCAACCATTTTCAAACAAATCTTGCAACATTTCCTGGAAGTCAAAATTATTTCAGAGCCGGTAACATTTAATTTGGCAGCAATTTAAACTGCACATTGATTCTAGTGTTCCTTCTTCATGTGATGTTCTGGTTTAACACACACAACGTTTTTTTGTATACACTTATTAGGACTAAAATTGCATCGGTATTTGCTTAAACTAATCCCAAAATATGTCGCGTTATTCTTTTTAAGCATCTCAAATTTGGTATTTTCAGAGAGAAAATCCACTTGGAAAAGCTTTAACAAGCGCGATTTTAACCCACGAGGAACTGCAATTAACATGAGGATATGCACACACGTTACAATCAGATTATTAAACATGCTTTTCTTAAAATCCAATTTTAGATTACGCTGTTGATAATTTGGTTTTTGCAAACGTTTTCTACAGGAACCCTGTAATTTCGGATACATTTAAATAAATGTTAGGGAAACTCATCGGAAAATATTTAAAAGCATTAATAACATTTTCAGTAACCAATTCTAGCGACCGTACACACTTTTAGGTATTAAAACACAATCTGTATCTTTTTGCATGACTCAATTGCAGTTTTAAAATTAAATTAAAATTCAAAAATATTAATAACTTCTAACTTCTGTTATCAAAATATGTTGTGACTATTTTAATTGCATATACTCAATCCGAATTTCGTGATTGCACTTTCGACCAGCGTTTCATTTGCTTGACTTCATTGATTATATTTGGTTTTTTTATGACGTATTTTTCTGTTGAAACTTTTTTTTATTATTTTCAAAATATAATTCCAAAATATAAACAGCTTAACTACAGCGATAATAAAAAATACATAGTAGAAAAACCCACAATATTTTACAGATTTTTCGCAATACAGTAAAACCTGTTTATAACGGAATCGCAAGGAAGCTTGGATTTTTGTCCGGTATAAACAGTATTCCGTTACATGATTATAGCGGACATTATATGCTTACACAAGTTTTTTTGGTTGGGATGAACAAATGTGTCCGGTATAATGAGAATTCCGTTATACAGCGGCCGTTATAAAGAGATTTTACTGTATTTTCAAATTGTAATTTTGTCTGAGTATGCAACGTTCTGTGATATGCGCGAGATCCGAATGACTTGAAAAAATTTGACTGATTGAATATTTTTCAATAATTTATAGTTAAAAAGTGTTTTTAAAATGATTTTTAAATAATTTACATATTTTTTTTATATTTACGAAATTTTCCATTGCACTTGAATAATTTACGATTTTCCATCATACATTAAATAAATTTTATTTTCTTAAATTTATTTTTTAAATAAATTTTTTGAAATATTTTGTCATTTTTAAATACTGTAAAGGAATTTCCACAATTCTCCATAGAATTTTAAATTACTTTCGCCGATTCCTAAATATGTAAACATTAGCGTTCCACTAATTTAAAAAAATAATTTAAAATAATGCAATAATAATTTAAAATACTTTTTGCACTAAAAAATACCTGGATTTGATTTTCGTATAATTATGAACTAAATTCAGCTAGCGTTTAAATTTTGGAATATATTTAGCTATTTTAGAAATATTAATTCTAAATTCTTATTCATTCATTTAAAAGTAATTTTTATTTCCTTAAAATACTTTTTGCTAAAGGTTTAGCGATGGTTGCGTGAATACACATAATTCCCGCGGTTTTGGAGCAAATATTTTTCAATTTTTTCCAAATTCCACTCATCATCTCAAGTCTTCGATTCCCAAGTCTGTGTTTTTACTCATTATTTTATGTTTTTGTAAAAAGTGCATTTTTTTTGTAGTATTTACGAGATTCTTTTAGATAGGTACAACTTAAAGGGTTATTACTCCCTGAATTTTTTCGGTAAATCAAGAAATTCTAATAAAATCGCAAACAAAGATTAGATAAATTCATTTCAGTTGTACAATCAGATCGAATCCATTGTGAGTTCGCCTGTTTTCTCAAAGTGATTCAAATAATCAAATCCTATATCATCTGCAGTTCATTATGTGTAAAACCCGAAGGTCAAGATAACCAGGGGTTGAAATTTATTTACAACAAAATTACATTCTGCTGAAAATGAACCCTTAATAAAGTTGTAAACAAGGGCTTAACTGGAATAGTAACCAAATGGAGAGTTTATTTGAAATATTATTTAGGATCTTCTATTCCAAAAACATTTTAGGACCATGTAATTGGCACTTATTGAAGGCAAGAGGTGACTAAATATATGAAATTGAAGCGAACATTGAAGAAGTTTTAGACACTGCTTAATTGTTTTTGTAAAAATTTTAATTTTCGATTTTATCACGATATAGTAATTTACAACTTCATATCTAAATATTGCACCACGCTCATGCGGCAGTCATTTTATCTCTTGGTCTGCGCATTTAAAAGCAATTAAAATTCAAGACATACGAAATACTCTTTCGTTTTTAATTTGAGTACAAATTCAGAACCAACTAGGCTTTGATGCACTTAACAGAGCGCTGCATTCGGGTGTTTCAGCTTACGAGGACGAAGCAAATTTTAAAATCTCATGCCAAATTATTATGTGCTGCTGCAGGCAGTGTTTACATTTCTGAAAATTTTGAATAGCTCCACAGAAGTCTCAAACACAAATTTCTACAAATAAACGCGAAAAGTAATTTCAGAAAACATTTTACCTTTGAAACTCAAATTGTATTGTTTAATATTCAAAAAGCATCTCAACATTGCTTAAAGTCACTGGAATTACGCAACCAATTTTTGACTTAAGTCACTGAAAAAGACGTTGAAAAATCTGGAATAGCATTTCTTTCGGAACCACGAAATCTTTGTCGTTGACAATACAATGCAAGCCATCGGGAGATAAAAGAATACAGTTTAAAGAATAATGTTTACAAAACATACTTGCTAGAATTTACAACAGTCAAAATTTCCTGAATTAGTTTTTACAAACGTAAAATATTTTTTAAAATTCGTCATCACATGAAAAATATGAATGTAAACAATCGAGCATTTGAACGGAACTCAATTCTTTAGTTACCTAATTTAAGTGTAATAAAAATTAGGTGAATATATTTTCGTAGATTTCAATGTGGAAAATTTAATTCAAAATGTAAAAAATGCGCATAAGTGTAACATTTTCTGATATTTTTGTGCAGGACAGAGCGTCCCTGAAAATTGACAACATCAAAGACTCATTTCTTTATCTTTGATCCTGAAAACTAAGTTCCCCAACTTGAGGTCTGCCATTTGGCAATCATGTAGACAATTCGTAACATACATAAATAATTATAAATATCTTAATTGGGACTTGTTTAAAATCTCATTTAAAATTACTGAAAATGCTAAAAAAAGCTAACACAATTTTTTACAACTGACCGTAAAAAGAACGTACTTAAAGTTTTTCAAAATGCTGAAGTTTTTTTCTGACACAGGGTAATGAAACGAATTTATCCGCACTGATTCAAATTTACCTGCAGAAAGGTCCTTAACGATTCTCAAAATCGCTGTTTGCAAAAATAATTACCCTACAAGACGTGCAATCCCTGCCAAATAAGGTCAAACAATCTAGAAATCCCTGTTTGCAAAACATAATCCCTTCAATTTGAGATTTTCCCAGTCAGAAATATTTTTTCCCTGGAAATAATCTTCCCGTCTTCCCAAAAAATCCGACCCCTGATCTTTATTTGCTAAAAATTATGTCAATAGCACATTGTAATTCAGTGCGGTTATTCGAGTTGAGACAAATAAAATAGAACACCCTGTATCAAATACAAATACACAGGTAGTTATAGGGAATATTTGTTCCAGGTTTGTTTTTTGAATTTAAACTGTACGTACTCGTGCAGACTGCAGACCCAAGTGCAATGAATGTCCTAAGAAACGGTTCCCAAGGGAAGGCAGAAACTTTGCCGCATATCCTACTTGTATACATATAATGTATACGTAATAGTGACAAGTAACCCTCGACACGTGGCCGATTGGGATCAAAATGAAAATTGGCTTGGGGCGAGGTACAATGAAAAATGACCCAGCACGAACAAAAGTTACTGCCATCTCGCATCGGTTTGCACTGGAACAGAGCTGCGCTCAAGTTCAAGTAGTACTTGACAAGTATCAAGTCACGTCAAGTTCGGAGCAAGTTCGGGATCATGAGCGTTTCTACTTGGTTGAATCCGGGCAAGTTCAAGTACTTGCTGGATCCGAAATTGGAAATTCAAGTCGGTTCTGTTTCAAGTGAAAGCCCACAGAATTGACTTGAAGTAAGGATCAAGTTCAAGTACGGGTCTGGGCATGGATTTTACTTGAACCCGAACTTGCACTTTCAAGTGCCGATTCAAGTATCGTAAGTCCAATGTTTGCTTCATTTGTGCGTTCTTCTCCCTCGGTTGTTCGTGCTTCTGCAACACGCATTCTAGAAACTAGTGATGCCAATGGTCTGGTCTGATCAGATTTTATGAAACTGGTATGGTCCCAAATTCAGACCAGACCATTGGTCCTGCTGATCCAGTCGTTCGGGCCAGACCAGGTCAAAGAACATGCTCCGGACCATGGTCCAGAAAACCATTGAGTGCAATTAAATAATAACATTTTATTCCGTCAAATTCTTCTTTTATCCCCAGAAATGTCAGTTTTAATTTGTTCCATGGGATTTCGTTAACTCATAAATTTTTAATGTGGTCAGGTCTGGTCTGGTCCTGAAGCTGGACCAATTGTACCTGGTCAGGTCCAAGTGTTGAATCAGGGCGGACCACACCAATAACGGACCATTATAAATGGTCCAGATCAGGCCAATGGCTTCCCTACTAGAAACCATGCCTGCAGAGATATGCACATCAGCTGGAGCTCACTTCCATTTGGAGTGACTGTTGTGTATTCTGTAAATCGTCGTACGTAAAACTATAATTATTCTAATTTTTAATCATTTTTGAAAAACTGTTGAAGTAAATTGTCCAGTGAGAGTGTAACACAAGGAAAAAACCATGAGTGAACCCGAATCTGAATTTAATAAAGACGACGAAAATTGAATATCTTAGCTCCATCCGTCGGAGTGTTTGTGCTAAAAAGTAGTAAGGTTCAAGTAATTACTTGAAATCCAAGTTCGGGTTCAAGTCAGTTCCAAGTTCGGTTTGCAAGATTTATGGACCCGAAATTCAAGTATCAGATCAAGTTCGGGTTTAGGAAAGATTACTTGCAAGATATGACTTGGTATGACAAGTAATTCCTGTGACCCGAAACGCCGGGTTCGGCTACTGATAAATATATACTTGAAAGTTCAAGTGCAGGTCAAGTTCAAGTTCGGATCCTCAAATTACTTGACCCGAACGCAGGTCTGCACTGGAAATCGCGCACAAATTTAAAATTCTAATTCATCAATACAGGGTCCCTCCTGTGCAACTTCAGTTTTCCAAAGTTAAATTCAATAAGTAATTTTTATTTTCGAAAGCTTGTGCCATAATAACACTCGATGAACGGCGCATTTCTGGCATGCAAATCTTTTGAGTAGTTCCAGTGTTCAAATACTAACCTTTTAAATGGGAACCAACGGGTTCTTGACCTCGGATTGAACAATATTTGCTACAATTCGCATTTTGGTACAGTGTGAAGATTCTTGGTCACAATTAGCTCCTCGGCTATTGATTGGTCAATATTGGCCACAATTTGCTTTTTGACTTTACATTGAGCAATATGGGCTACAATTTATTTTTTGTATTCAGATTATATAAAGTAAATAATATTAAATTTGTTTTTTGGCCTTACGTTGACCATTATTGGTCACAATTGATTTTTTGGCCTCAGTGTGGCAAATAATTGTCACAATTGTTATTTTGGCTACAGATTGGTCAATATTCGTTGGATTTAAGGAGGAATCAAGTAATTTATGAATAACTTCCTAATGTGGACTAGAATGGTCCAATGATTATGGTCACCCTATTGATAACAATTTTATTGTACTGTAAAATGAATGACAAAACATAGAAAACGTTTTACGTTCATGCGTTCCCGCCAGCCCACATTAAGAAGTAACTCCTGAAATAAAATTGCCCCAAATAGTTGCAAAAACGTAAGGAGATCCTCGCATTGATTCATCGAATTCGATGCTTGAGATTTTTTAAAACTCGTTTCAATAGTTCCATATTTGCTGAGAGGGGTCCCGAAACTGAACCAAAGTCTGAATGTGTTAAAGATTTTCAAAACAGTTGTATGTTTTAACACAATTATTTCCCCAGTATCTAGTGGCGGTCATTTTGATTAAATTTTATAGAATATTCTGGAAGATTCTGACAACGCTGAGAAATGAGGTTGAGGATGAAAACACAGCAAAATATACGTAAAGGTGAGATTACATGCAGAAAGGGAGGGAATTCTGATTCTTCCGTTTTGTGCTTTGACAAAGGAAGAAAGACCTTCCTTCGGGTTTTTGAATTCCCGAAGTTTCGTGTTGAAAAACGGAATGAAATATTTTCGGGACATTTTTGGGGTGGCGTAAATAAATCGGGACAAAAAAGGAACATGCAAACTTGTACCGACGATACTGGAACTGGGACGTTTCAGAGCATCGGTGCAAAAAATTTTCCGCACAATTTATGTAATCGGAACGCGCAGTTATTCTGTTCCGTTCCGATCCCGGTGCGGTTTATGCGTGCCTGCGATCAATAAAATAGAAATACTTTTCTTATCACGATGGCTTGTAAGCATGCTTTACTTGGGAAAAAAATTCGATGGGAAAATTTACCGATTCTATTTGCATAATTGTTCTTCAATTCCACAAACCAGCAGATATAATAATGCGAACATCGATTTCATAAAATTTTACCGGAATCACAACTAATTTTATTTAATAAACATCGGCGAATCTTTTTTAAATGCAAAATCTGGGGAATCTCAGATTACTATATTTAATAATGTAGTTTAGTTTAGTAGTAATAAATTATTATTTTTATAACTTCTTTATTACGGAATGGCTTTGCGCAAAACCTAAAATGACAACATATGCGGTTCTGCTTAATAGTACAGTTAGTTATTTCAATTATTGGTTGTTATTCCATGTCGTTTAGAATAAAATAATCAACTTTTAAAGTACACAAGAAACTGCTAGTAATCAAATAACAAACTTGTACATACTTAATTGTTATAGTTAAATTCCGGGATTCTTCCGAATGGAACCAGTTCAGGACAAAAAAATTAGCATATTCTGGAACGAAACACAAACTGTGGTGGAAGCAGAACTTTACTTGTTTATTCCGAATGCCTTATATTAAAATATTTTGATGTCCCGATATTCGGAATGGAATCAGGAACATTCATGTTTGTAGGTTTTCTACAGAATTTGAACTTTAGCTTAGAACAAAATTTGCTTCACAACAAAAATGTTGGCTGCTTTGGAAACTCTACAGGATATCAATAAAAGACCTATATGATAAACATCATAATTGGGACGTGTTTGATAGCTGATATAAAAGGTAATAACATTTTCTACAACTGAACGCAAAAAAAACGTACATTTTTGGCCGAGTTTAATGAAAAGAATTTCGAAAAGTCCGAAAGTAATTGTTACAAATTGAGCCAATAGCATATTTTGCATTGTTATCCAGTATGGTTGTTAGAGGAGAGAAAAACGAAATAGGACGCCCTGTATCATTTACAAATATACAGGCAGTTATGAGAAGTATTTGTTCCGGGACTTGTTTCTGAATTTAAACTGTACGTACTCGTGCAGACCCTACTGCTGTGAATTTCAGAAGTGTGTTTAGCATGAAAATATTGAAAGCACGATTTTCCCTATTCCATCTAGGCACTGGAAAAGTGTAATTTTCATTATTTTCATAATTGTATTTCCCAGTGGATAACTGCCAGAATACTGTACCCTCGCCATATGCCCGCTCGGGATCGGAATGAAATTTTTTGTGAGCCCAGGTTCTATGCCCAATAGGCCAGCGCAAACAAAAGCTAGGGCCAACTCGCCTTGGTTTGCAATGGAAATGGCGCATAAGTTTTAATTCCTAATGCGTCGATACAGGATTCGTCGATTCATTCAACTTCAATTTTTCAATGTTAAATTATTTTCATTTTCGAAAGTTCATGGAATATAATTTTCATAAGAGGTTCCCAGGTTCAAATACTAACCATTACTATGGTAATCAACGTTGTTGGCCTAAGGTTGACCAATATTTGTCCCAACAGACTTGACCTCGAATTGACTAGTAATGAACTCTGCTAGTTTCTTGACCTCAGAGTGAACGATATTTCTCACAATTAGCATTTTGGTACATTGACCAATATGGGTTTAAATTAGTTCTTTGTCATCAGATTGGCCAATGCTGGTCACCAATTATTTTTTATCAGATTGTCCAATAATGGTTACAATAGTTTTTTTGCTTTACATTGACCAATACTAATCGCAAATTGTATATTGGCCCCAGATTGACCAATTTGGGTCACAATTGGCTATTCAATTTGTTAAACAATTTTGGTTGGAAATTGCTTAAAGCTAAATAGGAAACGTGAGAAAGTTATGGAAAAGAAGTTTCTGACCTTAGAAGTTTGCATGTATGGTCTGCGATTATCAAAATGATTTGGACGCTGCGTTTGTAGCAAATCTCAAAGGGATTCATATCAGTCTGATTCATCTTCGTGTCTCAGCATTTACGGCTTGAAAACCTAAGTTTGTTTGCAAATTTTATAATTTGCTTTGAAGAGACCAATTTCATTGGCCGATATCAATGAAGTAAATCTTGGGATTTCCAGAACAAAATTTGTTTCAAACCGGTGAATCAAATATTTTATGAATAGTTCTCTAATGTGAGCTAGAATGGGCAAATGATTATGGTAACCGCATTTATAATAGTTGTATTGTACTGTAAAATGAATGACGAAACAAAGGCAATGTTTTACGTTAATGCATTCCTCGCCTAGCCTACATTAAGAAGTAACTCATAAAATTAAGTTGCCCCAGTATGTAGCAAATTCTTAACCAAATCTTCAAATTGATTCATCAAATTCGACCCTTCAGATTTTAAAAAGCTCGTCTTAATAACGTGGTTCAATTTTCGCGGTCAGAGTGACCTCGAAAGTGAACCAAAGTCTGAATGCGTTAAAGATTTTCAAAGCAGCTATTTATTTTAACACGATTATTTCCACAAAATCTATTGACGACCATTTGTATTAACTTGTAAAGGTTATCCTGGGAGATGCTCACTACGTTGAGAATTGAGGGCACCAGTGGGCTGTTGAGGATGAAAACAAATCAAAATTATGGATTTATAGTTTCACAAGTAAAGGAGGGAAACATGCAGAAAGGGAGGAAATTCTGATCTCGCAGTTTAGTGCTATATATGACACAGGAAGACAAGAAACTATTCAAATGAAGCATCTTCAAAAGGAGCTGCGCGATATATTTTTAGGGACGTCAGATCATTCGTGCAAAAATGGCAAAATTAGAACTTTCCCCTTTTCAGAATCCTTTTCATGATTGCTCCAGAAATTAAATTTTTAAAACTAAGCCTACACTTTCACTAAGGGCAACTATTGAATCATCCTAAGGAAGCCCATGAAACAACAAATTTGCGTCAAAACATGTTTAAGAAAAAAATATTATTAAAAAAGAACAACAAATTAACTGCTGAATTCAAAAATGACAAAATGCTACAAATTTGCTTGATGTGCATGACTGCAAGAATTTGAACGTGAAAGTGCCACAAACTGAGAAAATCAAATAATTAAATAATATTGGTCAGAGTGTAGCTAAGAAACCAATTGTGACCCATATCGGTCAATCTGAGGTCAAGAAGGCAACTGTGACAAATATTGAAAAAGCTGATGACAAGTAACCAAATGTGACCAATTCGTATCCACAGAACTATGACGTCAATCTGATGCCAAAAAATTAATAGCGACCACCATTGGTCATACTGAGGTCAAAATAACTAACTGCTGCCAATAATAACTAATCAATGCACGAAAAACTAATTGTGACCAATATTGTTTCCTCCGAGGACAAGAAACTATCATCGATCCCAGTTTGCTGTGAATATTAATAGAGAAGTTGATAATTAAAACTGTAACTGAAAGTGACATCTCAACAGGACACTAGAAACTTTGTTGTGCGGAGTTTCAATTTAAAATAATATTTTATTGGCAAAATCGTTTATAGTCATGAAATCTGAATCCAAAATTAAAACTCGTTGATACATTTTTGAGTTTTAAAAGTGTGAGAATTTGGAGTGTATACTTTTTGCTCCTATTAAAGTTTTATTGCAATCTATAAAAGTGTTGGTGGCAAACAGAATCTGTTCGATTCTCAATCCAACGACTTTTTATTAATTTGTGAATAATTTAAAAAAGATAATTTTCTAAAGTACTTCTAATAGTTGGTGATTTTCCAATAACTGCGACATGCGGAATTTTCAAGTCGGTTTGAACAGTTTTTAAAGAATTTTTTCCGATCAGATAGAGAATACAGTTAAGAGGATTTGTCTCAAATGGAGTCATAATATTTTTCAATTTGATTCTAATTTGCTGATTTATTATTTGGATCTTAATTTTTGGCGTCTGTCAAGGAGAATTTTTTTTCTAAATATAAGGAAAATTATATTCAATAAATCCTACATTTTATTATTGAGAGATGTTGTTCCTAATGTGGGCTGGGGGAGGGAAAAAATTATTTTGTCACCTGTACAAAAAATGAGTGCCAAAAATTCCAACTCAAAAATCCCAATTCCTAGTGGTTTTTTAATTCTTAAATACATTTAATTTTACGATGTGTAAATATTTTACCAATTTTGCAGCAAATTACAGTTTTTGCCAATTCCAGAGTGTACTGAAAGTCTACTGAGTTTTGTTTGAAGTAGGAATACTTTCACGCGCAGAAGTAAATATTCAAAAATTGGCAACGCTTAAATCGTTCGTAGAAAACTAATGCCTTTTAAACAAGTCTCATGTAAACAATTTATTTCGATTGAACTATGGACAGCCAAAAATGCAAGATTCGAAAACATTTTGTGTTCCCAGAAAAGATTACCATAAACAAAGTATTGTTAAATTGAAACGACCAGCACGAACTCGTTGAGGAAGAAAAAATAAGAAGTAGGAATTGGGACCTCCGTAAGATGTTTTTGGCATTATTCAAAGCTTACTCTTAGCAGTTTCATCTTCCAAAGTGAACAACGCACAGTTACTTTTCAAAATTGGAAAATAATGTTGCGTCAAATAGAAATGTGCAAAATAGCAATTCCATGCTGCCATCTCCAGTGTTTTTCCTGTATAGTGTTTGTTTCTTAGAAATCATTCCCCTTATATTGAAATATTTAAATTTTCCACAGGATTACATTTAGAGCTACTTTTGGGATCGGGATACACCCGGGAATTGGGTTCGGGAACGGGTTCGAGTTCGGGTGTCTAATTAATGTTCCCAAATACTTTGGGACCAGGTTCAGGAACATGCTCAGCAGACCCGGGATTTCGGGATCGGGACCGGGTTTGGGAACGGGTTCAAGCTTGATGAAGATATTTGTGTTCTCGTCGGGAGCCGGGAACATCTTTGTTCCTACAACCGTTACACGCTTCACGTTCCCGGGAACTACTCAACCATCTAGCGGAGAAAAAATACAAAGCATGCACGGCTTCCCTCGTTAAAGTGTTGAGATAATAATTTTACGTAACCGACTTGAGTAGTGGTCGGACCAATTCAGTTTAAATTGCAATTTTACAATTCAATTCAATTCAGTGCAGTTCAATTCAGGGATTTTTCAATTCAATTCGTTCGTTTACTGAATCGAATAATTCAATTCACCTTTTGAATCGAATTGAATTGTTTTCTTTGAATTTCAGTTCAAAACAATTTCAGGCTCAATCAAAACCGATATTGTAAGGGTAAGATAAGCACCATCTTTGCGTCAATATAACCAGCATTAAAATGTGTTAATATTTTTAGGGTGGCGTCAGCTCCCTTATAAGATAGTGTTGTCCATGGATGCTTGGAACTGTTTGTCCCGACGTTTTCCTCTGAACCAATTTTGTTCAAACTTTTTGTGAACATTCTTTAGGCCACTATCTTGGAGGAGTTATTCTTTATTGGTTCAAATCGTTTTGCGTGTTCGTACGTAAAAAATCAAAAACGACTAACTTTTCCACCGATTTCAATGGAATTTTTTTACACTTACCAGTCAGTACTACTAGCTTAATTTTTTCAAAAATTATCAAAATTTTATTTTTTTCAAAATTTTGCATTTTTTAAATTAGCTCAACGTAATACTGTAAAAAGGGTAAGGAGCAGTGGTCGTCATGGGTACAAAAAGTTTGTTCCCGTTCCTGTTCCTGTTTCCACCCAGTGGGTACTCCCCTTAAGTGTTCCCGTACCCGGACCCGTGCTGGTGGGAACAGTATTTTATGTACCCGTTCCCACAAATTTAATAAAAATTCGTACCCGGACCTGTTCCTGTTCCCGTACCCAGAAATTTAAAATGTTCTGGACCCGTACCCGTTCCCACAGCTGGTGTTCCCGGTCCCGTTCCCGGGTCCAGGTCGTATTGTACTTAGTTGTGGTAAAAATTATTATCAAAATTTCTGTAAATACCAAACCCTTCGTTTTGCAGAAAAGGAGTTCTATCATTATTATCTTTAAGGCAAGGATATGTGTGTAGAAATTGCAGAAAAAAAGAATACAATGGAATATGCAAATTAAATTGTTTACAAAAATACTATTACGTCTTCCAAGATCAATTTCGAGTGTGCTTATAGAAGATGGTAAAAGTACCCACTTGATCCCTGGAACAACAGGTATGGGAACGGGAACATGCGTAGACCGTACCGGTTCCCGATGGGAACGGGAACAAATTGAAAATCTCTGTTCCTGTTCCCACTCCTGTTCCTGTTCCCGGTGATCGGGTCCACCTGAGTGTGTTCCTGTTCCCGTACCCAAACTGGCTGGGAACAAAATATTTGTTCCCTGACCCGTTCCTGTACTCGTTCCCGTTCCCATGTACCCGGGTTTTACCTGTTCCCGTGACGACCACTGGTAAGGAGAGATGGCCTTAGCTGACGCGCCACCCTAGCCACCTTTGCAGTATTTAAATATGCCCGGCGAACCAAATGGTTTACAATTCAGTTCAGTTCATAGAGTGAACTGAATTGAATTGAATTGTTTTTTACTGAACCGAATTGAAACACAAATTTTAATCCAGTTCAGTATTGGAACTGGATTGAATTGTAAATTTTGAATTGAATTGAATAGTTCCGGCCACTAGACTTGAGCCGTTTCGTATATTGTCAGTTGGGATTGCATAGTAGTAATTTCCGCCTACTCTAACTTGCACATGAAACTCATTGCAAAACTCATAGTGGGAATCGTTTAAGCAGTCTTCCTACAGCTTTTTCGACAATGCAGACCAGACGTTTAGTTTGATGGCCATTTTTAATAGTTCCTAAATCTATTCTTGCATGGTACGCATGTATAAGTATTGCTAAATCAATAAAATTGTGAAGAAAAAAAATTATTTACACTAACTGCGCTGGTCCCGGGAACGAGTCCGGGTTCAAGGGATTCGGGATCGGGAATGGGAGCAAATTTTATCTGATTTCGGGTTCGGGATCGGGTTTGTGATCAACGATTCAAGTATATTTAATATCTGGGTTTTTTTGCACACGTTCCCCGTATTTCGGGAACGGGTTTGGGTGTGAGTCCAAAAATATTGATGACCCGATTTTCGGGATCGGGTTTGGGAATGGGATCTAACTTTTCGTTCCCACAAGTAGCTCTAATTACATTTACATTACACAATGTTACGACATGGGGGCATCCCCATATATATATATATATATATATATATATATATATTGGCAGGTATGTTTCATTCCTTAGGAACCAGTATTTCTTAAATTCACTGTATTAATTTTGCAGTATGAACAAAAAAATACGAAACAGGAGACACGAGAATGAAACTCAGGGAATTTAATCGCATAAGATTTGGCAGCATTATTCTGTGTTAATTTCAGTTTCTTCTCTAACCTATATTTTTATGATTTTATTGATCGTGGCTCGATATTAGCAACGTTTCGTCAGGTTCAAGAATAATTTTATTATTTTAATGCTTATTGAAACGCTTCAGTCTAGGGAGCTTTTAAGTAAAAATCAAATAGGAGACGAATGAAAAATGTTAATACAAAACTGCAACTCATATGTAATAATGTGTATGTTGCAACATTATTAATTCGTTTTAAGCAATTACCCATTGTGAGAATGATATCTAGTCAAGTAATAAAATTATTGTACATGCGTAGTCATTTTTAACGGTGCGTTCGTAGTTATACTTTGCCAAAATTTACCGGTATCGTGAATGTATTTTTCAATTTGTGAATATATTTCTCAATAATTACAATCACATTTTTAAGGAATTAAAATATAAGAAACCATTGACTGAGCCTCAAAACTGCTTTATCGAGTTTTAAAATAAAAACTCCCTTAAATTTTTAATATTAGTGGCAATTAACTCATCGACACATTCAGCTTAAGAATGAAAGGGAAAACAAAGCCAAAAAGAATTAGATTTTGAGATTGACATTTTATCATGCCCGTTTGCTGTTCATAAATGTATTTAGCACAGAAACTCCGAATTTTTGCAAACGCTAGCATAAGTGTGAATAAAACAAATAATAACTATTTATTCTGCAGTCTTTAAAACAACTTAGATGTGCATTTCATGTTAGTAATTTTTATATAATTTCTGGCTTAGAAGGAGACACCATTTAAATAAATTTCAGCCTATTCTTTCGCTGGGATTCAAAAATTTCTTGGAATGTTGAGCGAAGATTAAAAATTCCTTGTTTTCAATTACTTTATCTTACTTGCACTTAAAACTAAATGCATTTAACATTCGTAAATGTTCTTAAGGGACGTATAAGAAATCATCACAGCAGAAAAATTTAAGTATCTTCTCCGTAAGCAAATCGATTTAACCTAAACAAGTTTGCAAAAATAATTATGAAATATTTTGACTGAAACTAAAAATTATCAAAATATAAATTACTTGAAAATGCATTATTTTTGTATAAGATGATTCTAATATTTAAAATTTGTTGTATGAAAATTGTTTTTGAAAGAAAAAATTATCTACATTATAATCTAAAGTGGCAAGAACGTTAAATTGCTTCTAATCTCAATTTCAGTGTTTCCGACTAAAATCTGATATTGTAATCGGAAAATGGACCTTTAGTAGCAATTGTATAGAGCTCTGTCAATTTTTCAAATGCATTTGCAAATTTATAGGTTTTCGGAAATGTCGCAAGGTGTATAAAGAAAAATCAAAAAAAAATCGGTTATTAACTACAGTCGTCAGCTTATACAATTTGGACAATTCACTTTAAAAACTTTAAGCAAACCATTTAAATTTACCTATTTCAATCAGAATAGCACGGTTGGAAGGAACTTCGGCAGCGATTTGTTCAATGGTTTTGCCCTTGAAACTATTGCCTTTCTTGGGCAAACTAAATGAATTGAGACAGTCTTCCGGGGTCCAATTCTGTTGGGTGTTGAGGCTTCCACTTCCTATAATTTTGAGACAAGAACGGTTTTAATTGCGTAATACATTTGATCAGCAAAACGAAAGAAAGTCAACATGATTTTACGTGAATGTTCTCTGATAATACCATAAGTTTATAGGTTCTAACCCGATGCTCCTGTTTTCCAGGCTCTAGAACACACTGCTTGACCCAAATGATAACACTCACAACTACTATCACTCACATTCACACGTTAGCGCTATTACAACACTACGATGATACTGTGGGCTCTTTGGATAGCTACGTATCTAACTAGCGCTGGACAGATTACCTACCAAATATTACAAAATACACTCATACAAATTAGTGATACAGATGTTTTACGTTTCAATCTTTTTGGTGGATTAATCCGTTGGATTACTGAATAGACGTTCTCAGCAATCCAGAAATATATTTACCTGGAGTACCAGTTTTAAGAGCATTAAATTTAATAAACACCAATTTGCCATAACGTTGGTTTTATAAATCCTCATATATTAAAATGAGTACATTGAGTCTAAATTATAAGTGACCCCTTTAAAAACTCCCTAAGTAAATTTTTCCGGGTAATCCAGCAATGAGCTTGAACTAATTAATTGTATCAAAATTTATTGACACCTGCTGGTCACCCTTTCATAACTGTTAAATTTTTACACCACTTCCTTGAGTAACGCTATAGCATCACCTTTCGAGTCACAAGGAGGAAATAAAATTTGATATACGATGTGGGATGCTAATATGTGTTGTAGTTACTCCCTTTATAGGCTAGAACGAGAAACATACTTTGCATAACACTGAATATACATTTCCTTATTTACAATTACTAAACACTAACAAGGTAAATTTTTGAGAAGTCCCATGTGCATTTAAAAAAATATAACCCTTATTTTAGTACTCTCCGAATATGGTTCAAACCTCACGTGAATTTTCGAGTAAATTTCCTTCCGTTATCTTATGTCACCACTATTTCAACATTTCCAAGAATACCACAGGTTCAATGGTAAATCTTATAAAGATTTTCACTTTTTCAAAATCAATTTTGATTTTTTCTTTTTAAACAAAAATTGGAAGCTTAATATTTTTACGTTAATAACAAATTTCTGCAACGAGACCGGATAGGAATTTACTCATATGACTGCATTTTATGAACTACGTGGATTTGGAAGCAAAAATCTTTCCCCATTACAACCATTACTGTAGTTAATTCACAACTTTAATTACCGTCTAAAGAAGTGGTTCTCACTAAGATTAGATGGAACCACCATACAACTACCATATGAAATATTCATGACACCTGTTGTTGGAACATTGTAATGGTACAACGCTCCTTCTATAGTCAGGACCATTCAACAAATAAGACAGTCTGTGGTTTCACCAACGCATTGATTAAATTGTATGGTTTTTGGATTGTATATGAATTGTTTTTGTAAGCTCTGTCATTCATATTGAATATTTTGGGAACAAACATTAAATTGAAGCCTGCGAATTATGTATTAGGGTTCTGTTACGAAAATATAAATGATGAATTGAAATTCCCACAGACCATGTGATACTTGTCAAAGTAATAAATTCCAGTAAGGTTAACGTGAGAACTTGGGCAACTTTGACCCACTTTGGTCAATTTTAAAGTCCAATTTATGCCATCGTCACAGTATAATCATCTAAAATGAATTAATAATATTTATGACGCACTGGGTAAATTTAAGTATTAAAATTTAAATGTATGGCGCACTATGGCCAATTTCAGGCATTGGGGAAATAAATCACCCAGTTATCAAATTGAACTTTTCCCAATATTTTACTCATACAGTCCAATTTGACGTCTTTGGAAGGTTTATATCCCAATGAGGTCAAAATGGGTTATTGAAATAACCAACCGAGGCCAAATTGTGGTGTTGAGAATTTTGAGTAGCCGAGAACCAATCTATTTTGCACCGTAACAATTATATCTCCACGATGATAAGGACCCAAATTATGTAACAGCGTTAACGTTTATCACATGAGTAAAACGGTAACATTGGTTTTTTGGTGTCCATGTATTCAACTAAACATGAGATCAAGCTTGCACGTGGAAATGTTTAAGGTTAGATTAACAGAATAACGTTTTTGAGATTGGCGTAAGGTTGCTAACTGAGGAAAACGTTTTTCTTTATGGGTGTAAAGGTAAGCAAATAAAAATAAAGCTTTTCAGTATAGTTGTATAATAAAAAATGAACTGGAAATGGCTACTGAAAATACCGGGTATCGCATTTCTTGTTGTAGTTAATTCGAGGTTATACAAATTCAATACAGCTACATATATAAAACATTTAACTTTCATTTCAAGCGTTGAATCGAAACAAAATTAAATATGAACTGAATACATCATTTACTACTTGGGCTGATGACTTGAACCGTTATACAAATTTGGAATATTTTTATTAACAAAGTTAAATTCGTAATTTAAATAAAAACTATTCTGATTTCCACGTTAAAGGGTAAAAAGAAATATAATAAAATAATAAGCTCAATCATCATGCCGAATGTAAGGCAGAATTGCAATCCAATAGATTTGCAATAAAATAAATACAACTATGCTGAATTCATTTATAGACTTATTTGATTCTTAAATCTAAAAAACAGAAAAATGATCATTGATGAGATTTATTTATCAAGCGCATTTCGGGGTGGATTCATGTCGTTTAAATGCACATGCAAACCCGACTAAATTTTAAAATTTATTTTTACAAATGATTTGATGAACCACAATAAGACAACACAAGTCAACTTACCAAAATCTGGATATTTATAAGCCAAAAAAGCTTTCAACTCGGCCGACATATCTTTGTCAAATTCCCAACCTTGTTTTTGAAACAGGTCCCTGATTTTAGCTTTTAGTAACTCAACTGGTTCGCCATGAACATTCCTCGCAGCTTTTTTCATACTTTCCAAGTTTATGTTTAAATGATTTTAAAACTGTTTGCACAACAATAAATTGTAGGGGAAATCAGATTTGTTTTTTGTGCAACCGTTCACAGCAGATTAATAGTATCAAATCCTTACGGACCCGATGTTTTATAGGACTTAATGATGATAAAAGCTAAGCATGCAAAATATCCATCTGTGACCGTTGGTTGATTTCAATCAAAGGTGTTATATGAAGGTGAAATATCAATAAAAACAGATGAAAGTTGCCGTCAGGTTATGGTGGGCAAAGCAGTATACAGGAGATTTGTACTTTGCGATAACATTTCAACATATAGTACTTATCAGCTTATTACTATATAAAATCCTGTTGCTGAATTAGCTTTAGACTTGCATGTTGTAATTCAGTACTCAGCAGTTGTAATCAACAACGCGTGACAACAGGCAGGTGTGCGTGTTTTCAAGATACTTCATTGGGCATGCTTTATCACATATGATGTATTTTTAAACCTTGCATTTTAGCTACGGTATACGTATGTAATTAACGTTTAACAAAGTATAGAGATTTTTGTACGTATCTGCTTGGCAATGAGCATTACATGTTTAGCTGTTATCATCAAATATTAGTTCATCACCCAGACAATCTCAAATAACATTTGAAACAAATAAAAACTTGATACAATGGTTTACGTACGTACAACGTACATAACTGTTTGTCGTTTTTGTTGATTCACTCTTCTTTTATGATTAAGTGGAACTCCTTACGTTAGAAAGCGGAAATGTGTACGTTAATGTTAACGACAGACCACATTTACTAGCCAGGGGTGCTTTTACAGGCTTCAAATTCAAATGATTACATAATTACATACTATGATGTTAATAAAGGATGTTCAAATTTGGACTGATTATTAAGAACTCGTGCAATACACCCATTGAATACACGAAAACGTGCCCCCATATTTTTAAATGGTACCACAAATCACCGGTGTTTAATTTTCCTTGCGCAAATTTTCCTATGAGCAAAATATCTTCAAATCCAAAATGTAAGTATGAACAAATTGATATTCTAAAAGGTAAATTTCCCGGTCACAAGGAATAAATGACTGTTCAGAAAATATAAGTTGTTCAAATTTACATTGCGCAAGGAGAAATAATTAGATTCCATAACTGAATCACATGTCACGGAAAATTCAAGACTTCACCTTTCCCCAGTTAAAAGAATTTCGGTATGCTTCCTTAGGGAGCGGATAATTGTTTGTGATTACACTCCAAATGTAATTCAGATATCGCGATCCTGCTTCACATCAAATATGTTTCCCAGTTGAATTGACCGTAGTACTCTTTAACGGTTGTAAAATAGTGCTCGTGTATCTGTGCGTATCCCCAAGTGTAGTGGTCGGAACAATTCAATTCAATTCAAAATTTACTATTAAATCCAGTTGAAATACTGAACTGATTTAAAATTGGGGTATCAATTCTGTTCAGTAAAACAAATTCAATTCGTGTCACTCTATTAACTGAACTGAATTGTAAACCATTTGGTTCGCAGGGCATATTTTAAAATACTGCAAAGGTGGCTATTGTGACTCGTCCGCTAAGGCCATCTCTCCTTACCGTTTTTATAGAATTATGTTGAGCACATTTAAAAAATAAAATTCCGAAATTGTGAAAAAATAACATTTGGTTAATTTTAAAAGATAATTACGCTAGTATATAGTACTGACTGGTAAGTGTAAAAACATTCCATTGAAATCGGTGAAACAGTTTGTCGTTTTAGTTTGTTTGGAATTCAACGAAAACAAGTCGAATTGATTCAACAGGTGAATTGAATTATTCGGTTCTGTAAACGATCGAATTGAATTCAAAAATCCCTAAATTGAATTGAATTGTAAAATTGCAATTTAAACTGAATTGGTAAGACCACTACCCAAGTGCAAGTACGTGGACCTCTCAAAACCGAAAGCACTTTTAATCGTATTTTTATTTATACGCTTTATTTTGCTTTCTTCTCTTTAAATATGAACAAAAGTACAACAATTAAAATAACTTTAAGTTACAAACTTACTATGCAATACTTGGTCTCTGTGTTCAATGTTGGTGAGAAGTTAGCAATTTTAATGCTTTTATTAGGGGTTGTGTGCATTTAATAGAATGCGTATGAGAATATATGTAGCTCTGGTACATATATAGATACATACGGAGTGTGTCGTTTGAATATAAAATATTGAATCCTTGACAGCGGTATGAATTCTTAAATCTTTAACTCTGTGCATTTTTGACCTTGCCTTTACAGATTGCAATGGGATTATAACGTTGCAGGATTGTACAAACACTCTACAGTGTGCTAGGGCTTTGACAGTCTCTGCTGGGAAATCAAACTTTAACAATCGATTTGCTAAATGCAAAATGAGCTAAATGTTGCAAATCCACGAAGCAAATCGGATACAGCGTACATGTAATATCAGTGTTGAAGAAAAATTGACTATTTTCTGTAGCTTTAAATGTGTTGTTTTGAATTTCGCATTGGTTAGGAAGCCAAATGTCAAATTTTGCATCGGTTAAGAAACATAATTTCTAGTTAGGAATCCATTCAATAGCAACATAACAAATTTCGAATCGTTTCAGAAGTAAAATATTAAATTTTAAGATAACTAGCAAAAGAAGTACCTTCGCATCGGTAACAATACAAAATGTTTAATTTTGTGTCGGTTAAATACCAAAATAACAAATTTCGCATACGTGACAACACAAGACGTTAAATTATCACACTAGGAATCATTTAAAAACTAAATACCGAGCCTGCGGTCTGGTGGTGTAGCGAATCTGTAAGGTTGCAGAAGAGCCGGCTTTCGACTCTAGCTCACCGCAACATAATTTCAGGTCCTTTCTATCTTTCCCTTTACACTATCGGTATGCAAATGAGTTTTGGAGGTATGTTGCGCATTCTTGGAAGAGTAGCAGTAGTAGTAGTGTGTGCTGTACACCGATAATGATTCGTAAGATGAATCGGTGTATATGTATATACTGCGAATGCTGAAATTCGGATAAGATTGTGTTCGTGGTATATCCCATATCTCCTCCCTTATCTGTATATCTTCTCTCTCTACCTGTAGCTTACGTTCATTCTCTCTCTATAGCTAAGTCTGCGTATGTGTGTTGTGATATACATGCTTGCAAGGCTGCGGGGATGCTGTGTGTTACACCGGGTATATGCACGAAACTGTATGTTATATAGCGGACCGCATACGTAGCGGAGGCCTTTGTCTCTACCTTCGGTAATTAGTCATATGATGACGAGTTAACATACAGGCCTGCGGTTGAGTAAAGTGTGGAATGGACGGACGTCCCACTTCACAATATGTAGCTAATGGGCCTGAATGGCTCCAAGTTGTGAAAGAATAAAGGAGGTAAAGAAAACTCTGTAAGACCTGATGGTAAATCGGAGTATAAACCCCACATTAAAAACTAAATCGTCAAGTTTCTCATCGGTTAAACAGTGCAAACTTGGATTTTGCATCGATTGAGGAAAATAATCAAAATTGGAATTTTATCGTTGCAATATCGCAGAATATTATAGTAGCAAAATAACATTTTTAAAATCGTTGAAAAGCAAAACTCAAGGTATTACATCGGTGAAGTTACAAAATGTCAAACTTTGCATCGGTGAAGTTAAAAATGTTAAATTTTGTATCGATGAAATTTAAAATCCGCAATTTTACATTAATCTAGTCTAAAAAGTAGCCTCCCCAATGTGTACATCAACAGGGCCCTCACTCCGAGGGACAGAAGGATAAATAAATTACTGTACGAGGAGCTGAAGAGATTCAAATTGGGGAACCCAGGAAAGACTGCTAAATTCATCTCTCCAACCGTGATTATGGCCGATGGTGTCAAGTACACAAGTGATGGGGCAAACGTGATTCGAATTAAATAGGACGGAAGCTCATACGCAAAACAAGACATAGGTTTACATATAGGTTATTGGAATGTGCATGGGATGCGAAATTTATTAGAATTAGATAAATCAGAAGGTAAAGTAGCAAGTAAGTGGGACATACTAGGAATTAGTGAGACATGGGTTGAATCAGAAAACTTAATGTTAGGAAAAAATTTTTCACAATACGAAATCGTACATGTACCAGCCAGTAGGATATCGAACATGGGGAGAGCGTCTGGGGGACTCGCAATACTTTATAAGTCCAAAATACTCAAGCTTCAAAAAATAATAATATCCTGTGAATCGCTATTAATAATAAAACTGCAATGTATAAAAAGTAAAAAAGTTTATGTAATAGGCAATACATACATGCCAGTAGATAAGCGGAAGTGGAGATTAAGTGTAGGGAAGCTAAACAATTGTCTGAACAGAATATACTCAAAGGCAAATGTAATAATTGGTGGTGATTTTAATTGCCGAATAGGTAACCAGGATTTACTACCGGAAGAGTTAATTGGAAATGCAAACTTGAGATGCGTAAGAAGAGCTCGGGATAAAACAGTACACAGAACCGCAAAATACCTTCTATCAATGTTTGATAATAATGGACTTATCTTATTAAATGGAAGAACCGATGGGGACAAAAATGGGTGTTTTACCTTTGTTACCAAAACCTCCAGTAGCACAATTGACCTCTGTCTGGTAAGCCATAACATGCTTCAAAGTGTTAAAGATTTCCAAATTCTAAGTATGGGCGCCTCCGATCATTTCCCTATTCAATTAAAACTGCATGGCAGTAACAAATGCGTAGAATTTCCCCGTAGTTACATTAATCAAAGTTGCATTAAAATTAAGCAGGAGTCAGCTATCGCCTTTAAAGAACACCTACGACTGTCTGATCCTCCTGAGATGAATGGCGACACCGATTTTAAAATAATAGCTTTAACAGAAGCACTGAAACAAAAAGCTAGAGAGGTCAAATGCCTTCAACCCAGGATCAGAAGCCTTAATTGGATTGATAAACCCTGGTTTGACCAACAGTGTAGAAGGTTAAAGGAAAAAATCAGATCGCTAGGAAAACTTCTGAGTCACACCGGAAACCTGGCAGCAGTAAGAGAAGAGTTTGTCTGTAGCAAACAGGCCTTTAGAAAATTATGTAAGTCAAAGAAAGAAGAGCATAATGAATCAATGAGGGAGAAAATAAGTAACAGCAGGAACTCGAAGCAATTTTGGGAAACAGTCAGGAAATTTAAGCCAAGTAGCACGCAAAATTCTGAAATCTCTAAAGCCAAATGGGAATCCTTCTATAACGCAATAATGCCAACAAAGGAACATGTACAGAGCTACTATAGCAATGTAGGAGAAATGTTTCTGGACAGGGAAATAACAATGATTGATATAAAAGAAGCGCTGAAAAACGTGAGTATAGGGAAAAGCTCAGGAACAGATGGAATTACAAATGAGTGTTTGAGGGCCCTCCCAGATAATTGGCTAACGGCTGTACATGGTCTATTTATCAAAATATTCGAAACAGAAAAACTCCCTGAAAAATTAACTGAGATAGAAATAATTACCTTCTTTAAAAAGGGCGACAGACATGACCCTGCAAATTATAGAGGAATCGCATTAATTAGCTGCGTTACTAAGCTCTTCACTCAAATTATCCTAAACAGGCTAAGTATATGGGCAAACTCTTGCAGGGTAATCCCAGAATCCCAGGCAGGATTTAGGAAAAAACGATCCTGTATCGATCAGATTTTTACTCTGTCGGGGATAATTCATCACCATATAAGACACCCTGGTAGGAAAATTTATGCACTGTTTGTTGACTATAAACGTGCTTTCGATAGTGTCAATCACAGGCTATTATGTGAGAAGCTGCATAATCTAGGACTAAGTGGAAAGATTATTAGAATCCTACAAAATATGTATTCACAGGCTAGACTGAGAGTGAGAACATGCGAAGGCTACACGGATTATCAGGAAATAAATGAAGGGGTACTGCAAGGGGAGATCTTGTCACCTCTGCTATTTTCCTTATTCATATCAGATATGGAGCATTTCTTCAAGGAGAATCAGACAACAGGTGTGAGCATAAACGCGACTGTATCCATTTTAATGCTAATGTATGCAGACGATACAGTTATCCTGGCATACAGCCCAGGAGACATGCGAAGGAAAATTAAGCTACTGGAGGAGTACTGCTGCATGAACCAGTTAAAGGTAAACGCCAGTAAAACAAAAGTAATGATTTTTGCCAGAAAACAGCCAAAAAATCCCCCAAAGTTCCTCCTCGAAACAAATACCCTGGAAATAGTTAATGAATATACATATCTCGGTGTCCCGTTTTATTCAACGGGCTCGTTCAAACGTACTGCAAGTTATTTCAAGAAAAAAACCGTAGGTGCGCAAAACATAATTTTAAACATTATAAACTCGTCCAGGTGTAACTCATGGGAATCTATTACTAGGCTTTTTGAGTCAATGTGCATGTCAAATTTGTTATATGCTGCAGCAGTGTGGGGCCTTGGCCAAGAGACGCTAGTCGAAACAGTTCAAAACACCTTTTTTAGGAAGGTACTTCAATCCAGCCCAAAGACCTCAAACCATTCATTGAGATTAGAGACAAGCAGGTGTCAAATCTCGTGTACTATTATTAAGATAGCTTTGATGTATTTACACAGGATACTAAAAATGGAACCAGAAAGATACCCTTACATAATGCTTCAGAAGCAAATAGCTATAGACAAAGATACGCAATTTCCCCCAGTATGGAACTGGGTTACGAACATTAAGGAATCCCTCGTAAAATTAGGTTTCCCTATTAAAATGGATAGTATCTCGGCCGATTGGATTGAACAAAACTTCGATAACATTATGGAAGCGGCAGCAACACAATCCTTTATGGCAGACTTAGATAAAGTTATGATCTCTGTGAGCAATCCAGCGTATAAAAGCTTACTACAAGGAACTGTTCTGCCAGGCTATCTTAACTCAAAATTACCTATGTACCAAATTAGGCACATAGCAAAACTCCGATTGTCTAACCCGATCGATTGCAAAATATACTTTAAGGACAAAGTAGTAGAAATAACTCCAGGTAAGGCATGCATATTGTGTAATTCCAATCAAATAACATGGCAACACTTAATAGTTGAATGTGATAAATTAAACTCTATGAGAGATACTTTTAATTTAAATTGTGAAAATGAAAATGTAACCCAATCATATATAAACATACTAAATTCACCTTGCCCGAAAATGTTAACAAATCTATACAATTTCTGCCGTAAAATCAGCGAGATCTCTGGATGAAAAGGCAAAAAAGAGAACATATTTAATAATGAGAAAAGGAATTGTAAGTGTGAACCGTTGGTACATACGACTATAAATTAGCTTTTAGAATTATGTAAATCATATTATCTTATGCTTTTGTGTATGAGCACTCTCGTGAGCACAATAAACATACATACATACATACATACATACATACATTAATCTAGTCGAATTTGGCATCGGTGAAATTGAAAAAGTCAAATCCTGCATGGGTAAAGTTATCAGTGTCAAATTTCACATCGATGAAGTTAAAAATATCAAAGTGACTGGTGGCATATTACCAATCGTTACGTTAAATTACAAGTATGTAGTTTCACCTTTAAAATGCGAAAGCTCATACAAGAATGTTTTTGGCATTGAGAATCCCCATTGTCACTTAGATCGTTTTGCCTTTGAGTTAAAAGCCATCGTTTTGCCCAAGAGGCTACTTACACAACAAAAGTCCACGGCAGAACAGACCCTCTGTGACCATCTGCAAGGAAGGGCGGGGTCTCGAGTTCCTTTTCATTTAAATGCACACAGTGAATTTAAATACGCGTTTGCTGATACGTGCATGTAAAACATTTAGATCCGCACCAGAGTACACAGACAGGGGCGTAAAAATCCTTTGAGAAATCAAACATTTATTTTAACAACTTCGTCAATTACAATTAATTAAATGACAAATTACTTCCCATTTGTCTCGTTATCTTCCCTCACTTTAAGAATTAAACTTGTCCCAAATTGCCTTTCTCCGAGCTCAACAAGCATCAACATATGGATTGAGTGCCAATAAAATAATAACTTATTTCCGTTTAGCAAGGAATTTCCTCACCTTTTCCTTATTTCGCGTCCATTTTGTATGAAATTGTTTTTCTAACTCTCAATCAGATTCTCATCAAATTTTCACACTCAATTTTATTCTTACACTGCAAATAGTTTGTTCAGCCCGATTTTGTTCCCACACAATTTTTTAAATAATATTTCAAACCTTAAACATATTAAAATGCAAAAAGGGACAAATATTTTTTTACTCCTTTTACGATTATTGTCTGTAAAAGAAATAAGATATTTTCCTGAAATTAAAATGTTCCTTGGATTTTTATGTAAAGCCAAGACAAAGACAAAATGAGCTAAGTGCAGGTTTCATGGGAAGCATTCGTTTGTATAACACAATGCTACATTACACTTTTCATAATGTCTCCTGACATTTGCAAAAACACATCAAATGGAGATAGACCATTTTGCTTTTCAGATGAAAAGTGCCTCATCCATTTTCCCTCCTTTAGTCGTAATTATGCACTTGGCCCGTTTTGAATGAAGTAAGACAATTCGTGAATAATTATTCTTTTCCTTCAAACTATTTATTTAGCCCATTTTGCAATTGATTTCAATACTAGTATCTAATTGAAATAGAGCATTTTTCTTTTAATGAGTCTATAGAATTTGCATTCTTGGGTAACAAAACGCAATTATTTTCCATGACACTTTTAAAGTGGGTGTTTTCGTTTATTATGGAAAGAGAGCGGATTTGATATCAGGGGGATCTGAAATTGAAGGGAAATATTTAGTAAATTTAGAATCCCATTTCGCAACTTTTGTTTTTTTTTGTGTGGAGGAGTGAATTATTGCAGGAAAAGTTTGTTTTATGAGGAAATAATTTTAATGAAAAAGTTTCCTAGAAGTAGAGCCAGGAGCTGCTGTTAATTAGTTTTCATGCTTTGAGTGAAAAATAAATCCACAATGAATTCCATTATGTGTGTTGTGACGTGTGAGAATGAACGGATCTTATTTTTATTTTTTTCCAAATATTTGTGAACATGGAGAAAAAAACACATGCATAAATTTCAGCCCGACAAAATACCCTCAGATTTAAAATAAGTAATGGGAAAATTTTACGTGTATTTTTAATTATTCACGAAATCTTTTGACAGGTTTTGTTTAAAAAAATTTTTTTGCTTTGATTATTGTTTGTTATGATTTATTAGAAACTGCTTGTAAAATATTATTTTTGAGGAAATTTGTTTTATTCAAAATTCATTTGAATCATTTCGCTTTTAATTAACGTTTTACTTGGACCTTTGTGCTTCCAAAATTGAGTTTGAATATACTCGAAGGAATAAAGTTCCCGTCATTTGATATCATTGAAGAATGAAGTGAAAATAATTAAACGGAAGGGTTCGGCCACGTTTAAATGTTTTTTGAATTAGATCTTGCCCTGGGACCTGATAAGAGATGTAATTGAAATGCAAATGGCTGGGGAAAGATCAAAAGTGAGACTTGCTACAATTAAATAATAATTCTAAAGTTGAAAAGCCTTGTGACGCTTCAGACAGCCCTTGTATCATACAGTCGACTCTCGCTATAACGACACCTCAAAGGCTCAATTTTTCTGACGTTATAAATGGAATATCGTCATAGCCTGTGACTGAACATTGAATATTTACTGAGGGGGGATTCTTAGTGTGTCGTTATTGGGGAAGTTTCATTTTAGAGAGAGCCGTTACAGAGGGTGTCGCCTGTAATTAGGAGTTCTTCCTCGGGAGCACTAACTACTTCTTCACAATATGCTAAATCTGTTCCCTATTGTGTTCTGTGGCGGTGTAAAGTAAAGTTAACTCTCCCGTGGAAGAAATCGTAATTACTGTCGACTCTCTCTATAACGGCTCTCTAAAATGAAACTTCCCCAACAACGACACACTAAGAATCCTCACGCAATAAATATTCAATGCTAAGTGACCCGTCACAACGATACTCCCCTTACAACGTCAGAAAAATAGGTGCGCTTGAGGTGTCGTTATAGAGAGAGTCGACTGTAGTTGGTCTCAAGCAGTCCCTCGGACTCAAAAATCAAAGGGTCATAATTAACATCGTGACATTTAGACATTTAGGGTTTTAAATGAATTCAGATTAAAGTCTACTCTCGCTATAACGACACCTCAAGCGCACCAATGTTTCCGACGTTATAAGGGGAACGCCGTTATAACGGGTGATCCAACATTACAATTACAATTAGTGTGTCGTTATAGGGGAAGTTTCGTTATAAAGAGAGACGTTATAGACAGAGTCGACTGTAATTAGGTGTTCTTTCTCGGGCGCATTAACTCGTTTGCACCGCCACAGAATACAATTCTGGACAGGTTTATCATATTGTGCAGAAGACTTCGTGCGGCAGTACAGTCGACTCCCTCTATAACGTCTCTCTCTGTAACGAAACTTCGTCTATAACGAAACAATGAGAATTTGCAAATAGTATATCGTCGGCTAAATTTTAAGAGGTATTGTTTTGATTTCATAACACGTGCTTTTTAAACAGGATCTCCATTGAAAATGGTACTTTTTAGAATTTAGCCAACGATATATTCAATGTGAAGTCACCTGGTATGACGAGATTTTTCGTGGCAACAAAATATACCTTGTGTTTTTATATAAAGATAAGAGAAAGACAAAATGGGTTAAATGCAGGTTTCATGGGAAGCATTCACTTGTGTAGCGAATTACTACAGTCAACTCTCTCTATAACGGATATTCTGCGGACTGAAACATTTTGTCCGTTATAAAGATTGTCCCTTATAGGCTTATAAGGGAAATAAATCCATTATAAAGAAAGCGTACTAACTTATACAAAAATTAACTACACGTAAATATTAAAAATTGAGAAATCACTAAAATACATGTAAGTGGTTTAATAGGTAAGTAAATTATAAATTGCAGTTCCTGACTGATGAAAAAAATATAGTTATTGTAGGCTGAGTAAGTTTTGCCAATGTTTGGTGTGTAACAACTTCTTCAATTCTTGAAATCCAACTCCAAAAATCCGTTGAATCGTTGTCACCAGCCAGATTCCACGTTTTGATTTGTTGCAAGTATTGCATTGCTGTTCCGTGGTTTTCTAAACTCTGATCACGATTTTTCCAAATACCATTGACCAAAGGTGTCCACTTATCCTGTTTATAGGCCTATATATAGGATAAAAATAGGCAGGCTACAAACTTCAAGTAATTATAGGTAGTAAAATAGGGTGCTGTAATTACCGCTATAATTAATCCTATATTATATGTAGGAGCTGCAAGAGTTCACTTTTTATTTAGGAACAAGGTAGGCAGTTTGCGAAGGTAAAAATAGGCATATTTAATAATTTATTGACAATTTGTCAAGCAATTATTTGATTTAACCTTAAAATAAATCACAAAAATATTCTTCAAATACGTGACATTTTAGTAGTTTGATTTTTTTCATGTGTTACGATTGCACGTACATACATAGATGATTTTTATTTGAAAAAAAGCCTTTATTGGCTAAAAATAGGTCTTTATAGGCTAAAAAATAGGCCTTTATAGGCTAAAATATAAGCAGAAACATTACAGGAGTATATGTATATGTAGGCAAATAGGTAGGCAATTTATTTTTGATAAATAATGTAGGTTAATATGTAGGGAAGGCAAAGTTGCAAAAAATATGTAGTATTTTAGGTAGGCTGAACCTTTTGGACACCTTTGCTATTGACAGTTGAACTTGACAAGTCCTTTTCTTGACACACTTTACTCTGCGATTTACCGGACCGTATTTCAAATTTTATTTGAGAGCGTCATTATTCGTAGGAATAAGGAACTCACATTCTGTGGATGCTTTAATGACGGAAGTATAACCTGACTTATCTCACGAGCTTTTGCTCACACATTTGCATTTATTTTGAATGTGTGATTCTGAAATGTGAGGCATCAGCTTGCCCCTAATTGCAATAATTGATGTTGGCATTCTTCAGAGGTAACAGAATAAATGGTTGAGATTACTGTCAAAATCCAACTAGCAATTCGAATTACCGCTTCAGTTCGAAATGATTTCCCCGTACAATTGACAGTAGTGCTTCATAAAAATGGTAAAATAAGTCTCATGAAACTTAACCCAAATGCATGCACAACAAAAGGAAGTATAGGAATGTTCCTGTTCCGGTTTCGAAAAGTACACAAACTGGCAGAAAATGAAAGTACAACTTACACGTTTATGCTTGAGGTAACTCAAATTATGCATTGGTTTATACAGTAAAACCAAACATGAAATCGACTTAATTCAGAATAATTAAAAGCACACCATCACCAATACCTTTAGCAGTTCGAAATGATTATTCAGTAAAAGTCACTAAATTACTTATCGCAGAGCAAAGTACAGTAGTAACTGAAATTAGTCATGACAAGTAGCGCCTTCATTAACCTTTTGCTGAACCAATAAGGAAAAGACACGCTGGAGTTTTCTGAGCTCCAATATTGGGTTCCAGTTCCACAGAATTCCGTGGTTCGGGAGTAAAATAATGGCGTGCGAAAGAGTGACTTATTTGATATGTTGCGAGGTACTTTTAAATTTATATTTTGTGTGTGACTTGTTTTTTTGTTATAAACTTCATGGGAATACCGGGTGGGTAAACATTTTGTTCCTGTTCCCAATCCCGCTTTTGTTCCCATATTTCGGGAACAAATTCTATGTTCCCAAACGTTCCCAAAGTGTTTTGGGAACACGATTTGCTTCCCCGTACGCACCCAATCCTCTTCCTGTTCAACAAAATCTGGGTGTCTCCTGTTCCCAGGGACAGCACTAAAACGTATAACTGAAACATTTCTAATTGTTAATACATTTTTAGTCATTTCTAATTAATTAAACTGATGCAACTCCTACGCCTTGTCTTGCTTTTCCGGAATGTTTTGTTGATGTGACATGTAGTTATTACAAAAGTTTGCGTAATAGTTGTTATAATTTGTACAGGGTGCATCATGCATTTGTGTTCCGTTGACCCATATAAAGGACGATGATGAAAAATATATGTGACTAATTTCAGATCATTCAATTGGACTTCAGAAGATCTATCCTGGTATTCCTGAGGCTTAGAATTGTAGACGTGTTACGACAAAATTCAATTCGGATTTTACATTCCTGCTTCAAATCAATCATTTTTCCCCTTCAATAATGAACTATAAGGTTAATGAAATGAGGTTCCTGTACCTTAACCCTACCCAAGTGAACGTAGAGCAAAAATGCTTTACATGATCCTCTTTCCCCCAAAACCATTACAAACTTGAATCTGGATACCTGATCCCTGCGGACTCCATACCTTCCAGAATAGCTCGTACTTTCTGCTTCAGGAGTCTACATTAAACATTTTTGTAGTCACTTCTTTCGCACCCGAACAGAAACATTTCTACAAATTATTGCCAAATTTTCAGAAGATATTTCCCATTGGACTCTAAGCTTTTACTCCTTTTAATGCTTTTTCAGAAATTTCTGTTTTGTGGCAAATAGTAAAAGAAGGTTGGTTATAGTTTGTGACACTTTGTACTGAGCGTTTGAGATCTTTGTCTCAACCCTAAGCCAAATATGTAATTTTCCCATGTTCAAGGGATTCTTCACCAGATTTTTTAAAATGGCTTTTATTCCCTTACGCTCATTATCTATAGATGAAGCGGCCTAGAAGGTTGGGCCAAGCCATTTGTAAAACAAACGTGTAATTTTGGAAGTTTTAAATAGTTTCCGTTTGTTTATCGCACTTTAAAATTTTTCATAAACATCACTGACTTTTATTTGAAAAAATATATTGGTTATCAGAAGAGCTACATTACTTATCAATTTTGAAAGTTGTGAATCTGGGAATGATAATGTAAAAAGAGTGCAGTGATTTTAAATTTCTCTACTAACCAATTTAAGCCAATTTCAGAACAAACATCCACGAATTGGAGTTTCTGAATTTGACAATATTTTATGTAGGAACTGCCGTTTGGGAAAACATTTTGAGACACCTCATTCTTAAGGAATTTGTTTTCTTTGAGTACCTACTTCCCAAAATAACAATTGCGGTCTCAGGACGTAAAGTTGTAAGGAAAGACGCATATTTTTCTTTTTTTTTTAGTTGGGCTAAAATGGAGACAATTTATAAGAAATCCCCCGCATCATGGAGTTGCATCCACATAAAACATTTCGTTACGGTTCGACGGTCATTGGTGCTCCGAAATGGTAGTAAATTGAGATTCCCGTATCTGGACCTGTCCCAAAGTTCATGCACATTAAAAATATTTCTTAACGTGCACCTCTTTCCCTCATCACCTATTACTTGAGTTTCGGTACCTGAACCTGTAACATTTTTCAATCGCATTGTAATTTGTAACTTTTATTTTACTTTCTTCTCTTTAAATACGAAAAAAAGAACGGCAATTAAAATAACTTTAATTTACAAGTTCTCCACTAACATTGGGTTGGTCTTAAACTTTCATGAAAAGTGCAATGGAATTTTGAGCTCACGGAAGACCAGGGGTAAAATATCTGTAAATTGCATCCACTAAGGTTAATTTGAGGTTACGATGCTATTTGTGGCTCCGTAGGGTCAAATTAAAGTTATAAGACTATTTGTGACGTAAAAATTCAATTTGACGTCAATATGCTTCTTGTAACCTACGAATGTCAATTAGAGGTCATGAGGTTTCTTGTGAATAAGAAAGATCAAATTAAGGCCATGATGCTATTTTCGACCCAACAAGGTCAAATTGAGATTATGAGGATATTTGTGACTTCAAAAGATCAAATTGATGTCATAATGCTTCTGGTTACCTACAGATGTCAATTTGAGGTCATGAGAATTTCTGAATGATATTCTGCATTCTGAAAAAATTAAATATTTTCTGTAGCTTAAGATAATTTGTTTTGAATTTCTCATCGGTTAGGAAGTCAAATGTCAAATCTTGCATCGGTCAAGTTGAAAGTGTCAAATTTTGCATCGGTGTAGCTAAAATTTTCAAAGGGACTCCGTGCATAGTACCAATGCTAAATTATTACAGGTAATTTTCTTTTAAAATGAGAAAGCTTATTTAAGAATTTATTTGGCATTGAAATGCCTTTAAATTAAAAGCCATTGTGACAACTTTTGCCCAAAGGACTTTTCACACAACAAAGGTCCACTGTAGAACAGACCCTCTGTGACTATCTGCGAGGAAGGGCGGGGTCTCGAGTTCTTTTCCATTGGTTTAGATGCACTCAGTGAATGCAAATACACGTGCCCAGACACACACACGTAAAACATTTGGAGCCACACCAGAGTACACAGACAGGTGCATAAAAATTCTTGAGAAATCAAACATTCATTTGAACAACTTCGCCAATGAGAATTAATTAAATGACAAATTCCTTCCCATCTGCCTCGATATCTTTTCTCAGGTTAAGAATTAAACACGTACCAAATTGTCTTTCTCCGAGCTCAACAAGCATCAAAATATGGATTGAGTGCCAATAAAATATTAACTCACTTCCTCTCAGCAAGGAATTTCCCCATCTGCTCCTTATCTCGCGTCCCTTTTGTATGAAATTGTTTTTCTAACTCTCAATCAGATTCTCATCGAATTTCGCACTCAATTTTATTCTTACACTTCAAAAAGTTAGTTCAGTCCGAATTTGTAAGCACACAATTCTTTAAACATTATTTCAAACCTTGAATATATTAAAATGCAAAAAGGGACAAATTTTTTTTCACTCCTTTCACGATAATTCCCTGTGAAAATGAGGTACTTTTCCTGAAATTAAAATATTCCTCGGATTTTTATGTAAAGATATGCAAAAGGCAAAATGGGCCAAATGCAGGTTTCATAGGAAGCATTCATTTGTGTTGCAGTACATTTTGCACAATGTCTCCTGACATTTGCGAAAACACATGAGATAGACCCTTTTGCCTTTCAGATGATCCGAATCTAGCCCATTGTTTTGTCCACTTAAGTCTTAGCTATGCACCTGGCCCGTTTTGCATGAAGTGAGAATTTACGCGAAGGATGGTTCTTTTCCTTCAAAATATTTATTTAACCCATTTTGGGTTTAATTTCAATACTAATACCCAATGATAATAGATCATTTTGCTTTTAATAACAAATCTATAAAAAAAAATCTGTTAAGAAACAATACGCAATTATTTTCTATCGCACTTGTAAAGCTTGTGATTTCGTTCATTATAGAAAAATAGCGGTTTTTGATTTAAGGGGGTTTGGAAATTGAAGGGAAATATTTAGTAAATTTAGAATCCCATTTCGCACCTTTTGTCGTTTTTGTGTGGAGGATGAAATTATTGCAGGAAAGTTTTGCTTTAAGCGGAAATAATTTTGATTGAAACGTTCCCAAGAGGTGGGATCCGGAGCAGATATTAATTAGTTTTCAAGCTTTGGGTGAACAAGAAATCCTCAATGAATTCCATTTTGTGTGTTGTGACGTGTAAGAATGAACTGATCTTATTTTTATTGTTTTCCAAATATTTGTGAACATGGAGAAAATAACACATGCAAGAGTTTCGGCCTGATAAAAAACCCTCAGATTTAAAATAAATAATGGGGAAATTTCACATGTGTTTTTATTCATTCACGAAATCTTTTGACAGGTCGTCTCGAACGGTTAATTTTCATAAAAGCAAATTTTTGCTTTGACTATTATTTTCTATGATTTATTCGGAAGTGCGTGCAAAATATTATCTTTGAGGAAATTTGTTTTATTCAAAATACATTTGGATCATTTTGCTTTTAATAACTGCTGTAATTAGACCATTTTGCATCCAAAACACATTTAGAACATTTTGCTTTAAATTAACATTGTACTTAGACCATTTTGATTCCACAATGCATTTGGATCATTTTGATTGTAACATTGGGTTTAGACCATTGTGCTTCCAAAATTGAGTTTGAATATTCTCGAGGGAATAAAATTCCTGTCGTTTGATATCATTGAGGAATGAAGTGAAAATAAATAAACGGAAGGGTTCGGCCACATTTAAAGGTTTTTTGCATTAAATCTTGCCCTGGGACCTGATAAGAGATGTTGAAAGGAACTTTTTAATTTGGTAATTCCTCCTCAGTAACTGAAATGCAAATGGCTGGGGAAAGAGCAAAAGCGAGACTTGCTACAATTAAATAATATTTCTAAAGTTGAAAAGCCTTCTGATGCAAAAGATAGCCCTTCTATCATACAGTCAACTCTAGCTATAACGACACCTCAAGGGCAACAATTTTTCTGGCGTTATAAAGGGAAGTCGTCATAATCTGTGACTGAACATTGAATATTTACTGAGGGGAGACTCTTGGTGTGTCGTTATAGGGGAAGTTTCATTTTAGAGAGAGTCGTTATACAAAGTGTCGACTGTAATTAGGAATTTTTCCTGGGGAGCACTAACTACTTCTTCACAATATGCTAAATCTGTCCCCTATTGTGTTCTGTATCTGTGTAAAGTAGTTAACGCTCCCGGGGAAGAACACGTAATTACAGTCGACTCTCTCTATAACGGCTCTCTAAAATGAAACGTCCCCTGTAACGACACACTAAGAATCCTCACGCAGTAAATATTCAATTCTAAGTAACCCGTGACAACGGCATTCCCTTTACAACGTCAGAAAAATTGGTGCGCTTGAGGTGTCGTTATAGAGAGAGTCGACTGTAGTTGGACCTAGCAGTCGCATGGACTCAAAAATCAAAGGGTCATAATTAAGATCGTGACATTTAGACATTTTGGGTTTTAAATGAATTCATATTAAAGTCTACTCTGGCTATAACGACGCCTCAAGGGCAACAATGTTTCCGACGTTATAAGGGGAACGTCGTTATAACTGGTGATCTAACACACTGAATATTCACTCCGTGAGGATTCTTACAATTAGTGTGTCGTTATAGGGGAAGTTTCGTTATTGGGGAGACGTCATAAAGAGAGCCGACTGTATCTCGTTTTTAATTGGTTTTGCATTTAGACCGCCTCGGTTTTAAATGAAATTGCATTAAAAATAATTTGCTCTGAATACAAAATGCATTTAGACCCTCATAAGAGCGTACACATTACAGTCGACCCTCTCTATAACGACACCTCAAGCGTACCAATTTTTTGACGTTGTAAGGGGAATGTGGTTGTAACGGATGACTTAACATTGAATATTTACTGTGGGAAGATTCTCAGTGCGTCGTTATAGGGGAAGTTTCGTTATAAAGAGAGACGTTATAGACAGAGTCGACTGTAATCAGGTGTTCTTCCAGGGGAACATTAACTCGTTTGCACCACCACGGAATACAATTCTAGACGGGTTTAGCATATTGTGCAGAAGACTTCGTGGGGCAGTACAGTCGACTCCCCCTATAACGTCTCTCTCTCTGTAACGAAACTTCACCTATAACGAAGCAATGAGAATTTGCAAACAGTTTATATTCAATGTGAAGTCACCTGTTGTGCCGAGATTGCCTTAATTTTTGCTATTGAGGTGTCGTTATAGCGAGAGTCGACTTTTTTCTGAATGTATTTTCATATAAAACCCAAACAATCGGAATGTCACGGTGCTATTTGTGACCTTAAATTGCCAATTTTGAATTAATGGGACTGCTTGAGACCAACTATAGTCGACTGTAGCGAATGAAGTTCCCATGGCAAACCCCGTATGGCCCCAGTCGTATGGGCAAATAGTATAAAATCCCATGGACTAGGCCCATCGGTACGTTCTTTAAAAAAATGTACTTGGGTTTCATATGAGACCAAATTTCCCACAGGATCCCAAGCAAAATACTTGCGCGGGTAGCCAGCATTGTAATTATTTATAGATGCATGATTCTTATAAGAGCATGCTATCCTAAGAGTGCTTTTGGAGTGCTTTTAGGGGTGTTCTTATAGAGAGAGAGTTCACTGTATTTGTTTTTTATTAATTCATCATTGTTAGACTTAATTAATGTTCTAATGAGACTCTTGCACAGGCGGAATGATTATCCAGTGTATGTCAATTTTTTTAATCAAAATATAACGGTTATTTCTAATGCGTTATCGTTTGGCAATACAATTTCTTAGTGCTTTTTTTTAAAATACGAAACAACTGACTGCAAGACTCGATTTTGCGTGATCAATTTTGGATATGACAACATTCTTAAATTGGCAGAATTAAATTAACAAAGGTAGTAGCAAATCACACCGAAAAGTCAGCTTCGGAACTAAGGGGGAAAAAATCCTGAAAAGAACGAGTTTCAGATGTTCCTAATTTATCTGCTGCTTGAACTACTTTTCGTAATGATATTTTAGAACGTACTTTGTTGGAAAATTGTGAAAATGCTAATACACGTTTAGAATAAAACAAATAATAATTAAATCTTTTGAATCTCTTTAAAGCAATTCATTGATATACACTACTTGTTTGTGATGTTTTCATAATTGTGGCTTTAAAATGGAACTCCACTCGAATAAATTGATACACAAGTTTTTGATACTGGTCCAAAATGTCGGAGCGTCCATGAAAAATTTGCAGCATTAGACATTTCTTGTATTCCTATTTTGGTATTGTCCTTGAAGTTAAATTTATAATGCAATCACCAATGTTATTGCTTTATATTTTTACATAAAATTATCAGTTAGAATATTTCAGATAGCTACTTGGAAAGCAAATCCATTTTGCAACAAACAAACCTCGAAAGAGTTTTGGAAAGAGCTGACTGGGATTAAAAGTTTTAATTTAATTTTTTTTTAAAAAACATTTATTTGCTTAAAATGTTTTTCGATTCATATTTAATTTATATTTAGAACCTTTTGAGTGTTAAAATACTTCTAAAGGAAACATCTGTTTATGTATAGATATTCAGATCTAAATCGGCCAGAATGTCTGATTATTTAAAGTAAAAATTAAATGGCCAAAGTAGGTTTTTGAAAACTGCAAAATGATTCGACATAATTTAGTGGTAACTAAAAAAAAATTGACCATTGTATCTACGACTTGGCCAATCCTTGACTTGCAAAAATATTAAGGTTAAGGGGTAATTCGGGTTTAAAATATAATTCTGAGGAAATATTAATTTCCAGGACATTTTTGTACAAGACTAGTTTGTCCCTTAATGGAGAAATGCCACACGTTCTTTGGGAATAATGAAAAGCACCTTGGCTGATTTAAGGATCCACTGACTTATTTTCTGGCTTTGATTTGCGAGGCGTATAAATACATGGGATTTTCTCTATATGCCCTTCAATGTAATGTAACTCGCAGGTAGTGTTTCGGTTCGGTATCGGGAATTTCCGAGGTTCCGGTTCGGTTTCGGTTCCGGTACGGTTTCGGGTCAACGCTTTAAAGAACCGTGACATTTCGGTCCGGTTTCGGGTCATCGGTTTATGAACCGTCAAATTTCGGTCCGGTTTCGGGTACAAAAATCAAAACCGAAAGTTTTCGGGAAGGGTTTCTTAAAGGTGCCGTTTGGGATGAAAACGCGAAACTAGCTTTTGGCCAGCATTCGTCAATTATCGTTTGAAAAGGCGACACAATTTTGTCTTCCATAAAAATGAATCATATACATTTTCTGTCGGTTTGGAAAGGAACTGGAACCGGTTCGGGAACCGCTTTTATTTTCCGGATCGGTTCCGGGAAGAACTTTTTTCCCGGACTCCCGTAAGAAAATTTGTCCCGGACACGAAAATATCGGTTCCGGTTTCGGGAACAGAATTAGGATTTTTTTCGGTTCGGGAAAACGAGTCGGGTCCATGTTTTGGTACCGTTCAGAAACACTACACGCAGGTAAGGAGCTTCCGTTTGGGTTTGCAGTCTAAAGTCATTTTTGAGGGGAAAACAAATGTCTTAGTTGTTTGTCTTGTCATTGTTTTTTCTGTTGCCTAAAGAAGCATTATAATGAAGCGTCGAGATAATTGTTTGCTCTCCTAGTGAGCAAAGGGTTAGTAATGCGACCATTGGCTAAGGCAGGAGTCACTCTTTATTTTTATATTCTAGGGTGACACAGTACTTTTTCTACACTCCTGTGTCAAAATCTACAGAATTGCTTTAAAAATACTTGTAATTTTTTTGGGGGGATGAAAAAGTTAGTGGTGGATCTTTTTTAAACATTTGAGTGACCCGGGTCAAATTTGAGGTCAAAGGTTGGAAAGTTTGAAGATGGTGGGGAGATTTACTGAGTATAGTTTGTAGACTTTAATTTTTTATGGTTGTAGAAACTTTGATTGCAGATTATGTAAAACTATATCTTGTAACCTGGGTTAATTTGAGGGGTCAAAAACAAGATGTTAGATGTACTGTTTATGTTAATTTTAAGGATTCATTTATGGAATTTAATTCCATGTGCTTAATTTTAGGGAATTTTGTTGCAGATGCTGTGAAATTTGTTCGAGTGACGTGTCAGTTTTTAGCGTCCCAATGTGGTTTCAAAGACGTGAAGGTTGTACGAGATTTTCGGGGTTAATTTACGATATTTGTATGGGATAAGGGGATATGAAGGACCCTGTACATATAAATACATGCTTAATTCAAGCCCGTATAGAAATATAGTCCCGTTAAAAATACATGTTATGTCATTGTTGCATTGATCAGTCCTTGCGTTTAATTACATGGAAATACATATAGGGGAGGATTGTGTGTTTTGGGGCTGTAGTTGTGAATGAATGGAAATTGATCTCCATCCCAACGACTCTTCTCTTGAGGTTTTGGTCCTGAGGTAAAGACGACGACGATTGTGTTAACAATAAGAAGAGGTGTAAGGTTTTGGAGGTCTCTCGTTGAAACAATTAACAAATGACTCCCCACAGTCATTAATAAACAAATATGAATGGAAACAACCCACTGTCTTAGATACTTTTCAATTCACGCCATTGTTCATGAAAAAAGTAATTGGTCTAAATGCACACTATATTTAATTATAAGAAAAATGGTCTATCAACGCAACATTTTCACAATCAGCGGAAAATGATGTAATCGAAAATACAATTTTCTTAGAAGCAAAAGGGTTGAAATGCCAGTGCAGATTACTTCATTACAAGTTATCCGTATGCCCATGATATTTCTGCAACTGCAAAAGGGACTATGTTTATCCAAAAATTTACTAAAGTCAAAACGGTTTACCTGCACCTGAAATTTCGCTGAATGTAAAACCGTCTATTTGCACCTGAAAATTTGGTAAATGTGAAGTAGTCTTTGCACATGAAAATTGAAGACAAGCAAAAAGGTCTATCTGCACCTGAATATTCAGTAAAAACAAAACGGTCTATCCGTACATAACATTTCTGTAAATACAAAAGAGTTTATGTGCATCCAAAAATTCACTCAAGGCAAAAAGGTTTATCTGCACCTGAAATTTCGGTCCACGTACATTTGACAATTCAATGAATGCAAAACCGGATTTCTAGATGTGCAATGCAGGAAAACAAAAGAGCTTAACCGCAAGAGCAGGCATTTCAAGAGCCAAATTGTGTATCTGCACAGGGGAGTTGAGGAAAAGCAAAAGGGTTTATCCGCCATGTATGTAACTTGTGTCGTAAAGGGAAGTTTTGATTTCAAGTAATTTCGCAATGCCCACATATTCCTGGGATTTTTAAGCGTGTGGGGTTGGACATGGCTTTTAGTATTTAGTATGTATATCCAAATGTTACATTTGCCCACTAATTTTGAGGCATGTAAGTTTTTTGATAGGCGCCTAAATTCACTTATGCAGAAACGTGCTAGATTGGACACCGCCATGCTGGCCGCTAGCTTTCCTCAATGCTTTATTACGAGATACGAAACTTGTCCAACACTTGGGATTTCTTTTGAACAACTTTTTTTCCGTTTTAGGTATATTTCTAATTAGAATAATTCCTAAGTCAATAATTACTGTGATACATTTTTCCACTTCGAAATAATTTAAAATGGTCCTTTTCAAGAACCTGAATTTTGAAGCATCGCAACCCTTTCCTCTCAAAATAGAGAGAGAATAGTGTTTTCAAAATTTTGAGTCTCTACGCACTAATTTATTTTGCACAGCTCATTATTGTGAGGCATCGGGTTGCCCCTAATGGAAACAATCGATTTTGACATGCTTCCGAGAGATTGAAACAAATGGTTGGTATTGCTATCAAAATTCAATTTGCAGCTAGCATTCCCGCTTCAGGTCAAATCAATTTCCCTGTACAATCGACAGATGCTTCATAAGATTTGCAAAATGAGGCCCCTGTATCTGAACACAAATGTGTGTAGAACAAATGGAAGTATCTCCAGCTTTTCCATGAATACTAATGACCTGAATCGAGGTAAATATGCCAAACAACGTTTCCAATAAAATGAAACAGTATCTCATCTTTTCTGTATAAAAAAATTCTTACCTTCACATGGGAATTTAAATTTGCCTACCAGGACGATTTTCTACTTTCTGCGTCGACAGCCATTACATTAGTTAATATTACACGTTCTTCCAGAACGGATAACATATAAACTATCTCGCATTATCAATTTTTTTACATATTTCTAATTGCACTGACTCAATTTATATCACTTGACTTGTTTTGCTGAAATTTTTTGGCGATGTGGCAGGTAAATAATAACAGTAATTTGTTGATTATTCGTCATACATTCCACGGGATGCTTCATTGCATTACCCTTATATAATGGAAGATGATGAAAAATATATTAGGGTAATTGAATGACCATTTAATCTGAATTCAGAAGATCTGACCAGGAAATCTCTTAGCGTAGATTCGTCGATGGGACAGGACGCGTAAAAACATAATGCAAGATTTAGGAAATGAATTATGTGAGCGAAGACCAGGAAATCAGAGTGTCTGAAATCTTTAGCCGTATATGGAGGTTCTGCTGTTAAAAATCTTATTTCGAGATACTGCATTTGTAAAACATTGTAAGAAATTTGTTTACACTCAAAGATCAATCTGGATTTCCTATTCCTGCTTCAAATCAAACATTTTCCCTGTTCAATCGACAGTAATGCTCCATAAGGGTAATGAAATAAATGCTGTACCAGGACCCTTCTACAAGGAAATGTAGAGCATAAATATATCTTTACCTGGACCTCTTTCTCCCAATACTATTTCTTGAATCTGGTTACCTGCACCCCCAGGACATATCTAACGGTATAGTTTGTACTTTCTGCTCCACAAATCTATTACTACTAGAGTCACTTCTTTCAGCGCCAGAATAGAAACACCTCTAATTATTGCCTTATTTTCATTGGTTATTTGCCATTTGACGACTTCGGATGTTTTTTTCAGAATTTGATGTTCATGTGGTTGGTAAATAATAACAGAAGGTTGATCATAATTTCTGACACCATGCACTGAGTGTTTGAGATCTTTTGTTTTCTTCCGAGGCCAAATATGTGAATCTCCCATGCTTTATTAAATTCTTCGCCAGATTTTTTAAAATCGCTTCATGACCTTTGGCTTCCTAACTCTAGATTAAATGGTCACGATTTTTAAGGGAAAGTTTATTTTGGAAGTTTTGCATGAAATCTGTTTGTTTAGCGTAATTTGAATTTTTTTGTAAACATAATAAAAATCTGGGGCAGAATTTGTTTGGAAATTAGAGATTTGTATACTTTGTGTTGTTATTTCCTATTTTAGTTAAAGGGGTATACAATGTATAAGAAATAATCCGCACTGTGGAGTTGCATCCGCATAGAACATTTTGTGAAATTTCCTAAAATTTGTTACAATTTTACTCATGTTTAATGTATCTATACATATATTGTGCAATTATGTTGGACGTTTTTTAGATCCGCTCGATAAAACGCTAAGGTTTCGAAACCCAAACATTTATAGAATTTTTAAAGTTGTCAAAACAGGGGCGCAGGCTTCCTATGCTATGCGAGCGTTACCTAGGAAAGTGCGTGAGTGATAAGTAAAATTTGGGTGCAGGATTTGGGAAATTATATTTCTGACTACCCTCTTTTCCTACACCGGTGTGTTAATCATTTTGAGCACGAGGGATGTATTTTGAAAAAAACTAGAAAAAACATTGCTTGAAAACGGGGAATCCAAATATTTGTCGATATTGCCCATAAGAAATTGCCCTGGGTACGTTCATATAAATTAAAGATCGGGTCGATTTTAACCACGTCCACTTGTAAATGTCTGGTTGTAGACCAATCAGTAATTTTCATGGGAGTGTTGTCATTTCCGGAAGACATTTTTGCAAAAATTTCTATTCCTCGTTACCCAAATTCTGCACGTCCGATTTAGTTAGCTGACCGGGATTTATCCATTTAATTTTTTTATGAGCTGCACCGGGAAACCCAACTAAATTATTTAAGCAGGATTCATAATTTGACATTTTTGATGAAACCGTTATTAAGCTGAACATACAGATAAATGGTACTATGTTTAAATACTTTGATAATAACTACTTACTTCAAATTTTAAAACTTGATGTACGTTTACCTTATCACTGTAAAACTGGACCAATAAAATTCGACTGTGGACACGAATTCTAATCTTTGGTTAAATCAATTGTGGGTTTATCTAGAAGCAATCAAGAAATTTTCATGTCTATATATTGAAATAGTGAAAGTCGAAATGAGAGCCATAAATAATTCGTCTTGTGTTTTTTATTGATCGTCGCTCCGTGGTACCTTAAATACATTTTTTGTGAGTAGAAAATGCTTAGAGAGTTTCAGATTAATTCGCAAACTTAATTCAAATAAAACGGACGCAGGATGAAAAAAGCCCTCCTTGGACATCCGTTCGTTCTAACACAAAATGCGTACTCCTTTGAAGCTTGAGAACGTCATTTTTCCTAGGAACAAGGAATTCACATTCCGTTGATACTTTAACGGCGGCAATCAAACATGAATTAACTCAAGAACGTTTCCTCACATATTCACATTTATTTTTCAAGGCTGATACTGAAATGTGAGGCAACAGCTTGCACCTATTTAAAGCAATTTATTTTCACGTGCTTCAGAGCGGCCAGAATAAATGGATGAGAGTTGAGATTGCTTTTAAATGTCAACTTTCAGCTCACATTCACGCTTCAGGGTAAATAGATTTCCCCATACAATTGACAGTAGTGCTTGACATTAATTAAGTACAACAAAAACAAGTATCAATTTTTGATATGCTTCAGACGAATCCGAAAAATGGTCCGATATTTCTCCCAAAAATCAACATGCAGTTTTTGCATTCCCATTTCAGGTCAAATTGATTTCGCCGTACAATAAGCAACGACATTTGTGTACAAAAGAAGCAGTAGATTTTTTGATTGATGCAGCAGATTATTCCACTTAATTATTGGAGACAACATCTTTTGATTTAGCTAAGATAATTCGAAAGAATCTGTGGGAAATGATTCCAGTCAAATGTATGTCCAGTTTGAGCTAGCGCTATGAATCCGCAGTAATAATTAAAATATTCTTTCAGTAAACCTTTAGATTTAAAATAAATATTGGGGAAAAATGTCCCATGTGTTTTATTTATTCTCGAAATGTTTTGACAGGCCGTCGTGAACGGTCAGTTTTCATAAAAGCAAATTTTTGCTTTGATTATTTTTCGTTACGATTTATTAGGAACTGCGAGTAAAATATTATTTTTGAGGAAATTTGTTTCATTCAAAATGCATTTGGATCATTTTGCTTTAAATTAACATTGAGTTTAGACCATTTTGATTCCAAAATGCATTTGGATCATTTTGATTGCAACATTAGGTTTAGACCTTTAAAATTGAGTTTGAATATTCTCGAGGGAATAAAATTCCCATCATTTGATATCACTGAGGATAGAAGTGAAAATAAATAAAAGAAAGGGTTCGTCCCGATCTAAATGTTTTTTGGAATGGATCTTGTCCTCGGACCTGATCAGGGATATTGAAAGGAACTTTTTAATTTGGTCCTGCGTCCTCCTCAGTACCTGAAAAGTAAAATGGCTAGGGAAAGATCAAATGTGAGACAAAAGTGTAATTAAATAATAATTCTGCAGTTGAAAAGCCTTGTGACGCTTCAGACAGCCCTTGTATCATACAGTCGACTCTCGCTATAACGACACCTCAAATGCAAAACATTCTCTGGCGTTATTAAGGGAATTTCGTCATAAGAGGTGACTTAACACTGACTATTTACTGCTCTGGGACATTCTTAGTGCGTCGTTATAAAGGAAGCCTCGTTATGGAGAGAGACGTTACAGAGAGAGTCGACTGTACTGCCCCACGAAGTCTTCTGCGCAATATGCTCAATCTGTCCCCTATTGTGTAACGTGGCAGTGTAAATTAGTATGTGCTCCCGATGAAGAACAGCTATTTACAGTCGACTCTCTCTATAACGGCTCTCTCTAAAACGAAACTTCCCCTACGACGACACACTAAGGATAGGAATCTGCACGCAGTGAATATTTATTGTTAAGTCACCCGTTACAACGGCATTCCCTTTCCAACGTCAGAAGAATTGGTGCGCTTGAGGTGTCGTTATAGCGAGAGTCGACTGTAATCTGAATGCATTTTCATTTAAAACCCAAAAGGTTTAAATGTCACGGTGCTATTTTTGACCTTAAATTGTCAATTTTGAATTAATGGGACTTCTTGAAACCAACTACAGTCGACTCTCTCTATAACGGCACCTCAAGGGCAACAATTTTTTTGACGTCATAAAGAGAATGTCGTCAAAACAGGTGACTTAACATTGAATATTTACTGCGGGGAGACTCTCAGCGTGTCGTTATAAGGGAAGTTTCGTTATAAAGAGAGACTTTATAAAGAGAGTCGACTGTAGTTAGGAGTTCTTCCACGGGAGCATTAACTACTTCTTCACAATATGCTAAATATGTCTTCTATTGTGTTCAGTGGCGGTGTAAAGTAGTTAACGCTCCCGTGGAAGAAATCCTAATTACAGTCGACTCTCTCTATAACGGCTCTCTCTAAAATGAAACTTCCCTTGTGACGACACACTAAGAATCTGCACGCAGTGAATATTCAATGTTGAGTCACATGTTATAACGACATTCCCCTTACAACGTCAGGCAAATTGGTGCGCTTGGGGTGTCGTTATAGAGAGAGTCGACTTTAAACTGAATGCATTTTCATTTAAAACCCAAACGATCTGAATGTCACCGTGTTGTTTTTGACCTTAAATTTTCAATTTTGAGTTATGGGACTTCTTGGGATAAACTAAAGTCCACTCTCTCTAAAACGACACCTCAAGGGCACCAATGATTCTGACGTTATAAGGGGATTGTTGTTATAACGGATGACTTAACATTCAATATTCACTGTGTGCAAATTCTTAGTGTGTCGTTGTTGGGTAAGTTTGGTTATAAAGAGAGACGTTTTAATCAGAGCCGACTGTACAGCCAATTTGAGTAGTAAAGCTTGCTTTGTTACGCTTATTATCTGTTTAGGGAGCGTTTTTCGTTTTGTTTTTGTCAATATTGGATTTTGTGGATTGTAATTTATTTATTTCAAAGGGTTTAATGAGACTCCGGAAAATGCATCCATTTGTTACAAACAATTGACACAACAATTGTTTTCCAATTTCGCCAGCAAAATAAGTAATTTCATAAAATGATTTACGCTTTTATTTGTCCACATTTTTGTGGTACATAATTAAATCTGTTTTCCTTTTTTTAGGAATGTGTTTAATTTATTTATTTAGTTTTGTATTGTCCGGATTGTAACTTTTTAAAATGATTTTTAAACATTTATTAGAGAATTTTAATGTTTATAATTTTCAAGCGGTTTTTGTAACTATTAAAATATTTTGTTAATAATTATGAAAGGGGAAAGCATTTTTCGTGAATTGGAGTCAACATTGCGAACAATTTTAATTTTAAAACATAAAATTTGGTTCTGTCAATTATTTTTCGTTTGTGGAATATTTAAAACATTTTCGTGCTTAGTTGAGTTCTTCGCATTTATAGAATTTTTTACACAAACTCTGATTGCCAGCAGAAACTCCCCATATTTAAATATCCTTGTGGATCCTATCAGGACAAACGAATCGGTAATAAATTGGGAAATATTTAAAAAACAAGTTAGTGAATAAATTATTCAGAAATTGTGCTTTAAGGGAATTTACTTGGGAAGATAATTTGACTTTCAAATCCCAAATCACTCGAAAGTGAAATTTATATTTCGTTGCAACTTTTTTACTGATGACAATTTGTTTGAAATAACATTTGGTTAATAGATTGAATTTGTTAAAATAGAATGTTTTTAAATATCTGTATCTGTGGGAAATTTTAAAATTGGGGATTTTATCGATGTTACCAAATTTTGAATAAAATATTTACAAAATAACTAAAAGCAAATCTACTTCTGAATTCACGAATCAAGACGTAGAAGAATCTGGAAACTTCAGACGCCAAAATCGGAATTTAAGCAATCATTGGGGCTTCAATATTTCTGTTAAAGATGCAGTGGAGATGTTTTAAAGAAGATTTTTGGATCAAGGGTCGAACTTGAAGATCTCAATTGTGTAAAACAATCTGTAAATTGGATGTGAAGGTTTTGATTGGAAAGTTAGTTTTGCATAAATGGCCCCAACGTGAATGGTCACAGTTCTTGTGTTGTTTTTGTAAAATTCAAACTAAATAAAAAGAAAAGGAAATAACACCTCAAATCCGAGTTCACAATAATTTAATCAGATTATCAAACTTAAATGAAACAAATATTTCCAAATTGTTGTCACTTACATCTTCCATCTTAAAGGAATCTGGAGGTCCAGTGTGAGTGTATTTATTGAATCCAAACCAAATGGGCTCAAAGGTTTTGACAGAGGCGTTGTTTTCCAAGAATCCAACTGCAAATCCATGCCAATACAAAAGCAAATGCAGGGAAAATCCTGTGTCCCCAACTCGGTATAGAAAAATTCCATGTGGTCTAGACCAAATAATAAAACCAGTTACAAGAACATTCCGATCATGCGAATATTCGACAACGCTTAAGAACAGGAAACGTGAATTCATTTATTCTTGAAGTTAAAAACCATTTATTTTAACTTTTATTTTAATTTGTAGAAATTTCAAGAATCAGCCATCGCCCTTTTAAATTTATATTGTAATATTTTTTCGAAATTTGTTTCTAGCGCTTTAAAATCAGGGGTTAGAAAAATGCATTCATTTCTTCCGTAAGAGTTTTAACCAAATCAGATTCCGCCAATGCATCAACTTTGCCTTGCAAATGTCTACACACGTGACTTGTTTTATTTAATTACTGATTTTTATTATAATTTGTTAGACACGTTCATTTGAAGATGGGACGAAATTTGTTCTGATATCACAATTTGGGTCATTTATGGACACAAATGAAATAAACTGCGCTTAAACTACGACGTAGATAAGTGCGAGAAAATGTATCGTTGTGATAATATTTTTTCAAGATCGTTTGAACTAAATTTCACGCAAATTTATAGGACAACGCTTAATGCTATGGGTCACTTTGGCGTGTGTTTAGATAAAATTTGTTTTTTGAATGACTTCGGACAATTGCTGCGGGAAAAGTAATTAATTTCGATGGAATCTTCCATTTGTTCTTCTAAAATCGACAGATCAAGATTTTTAATAATTACTTAAAAGTACGGAAATGAAAATATATTCCACTCCAACATGCTGAAATTGCATTTTAAGTGTCATATATACATTGAGTGAGTGTAGGACCTCTTATAGGAAAATATAGTCACGAGGAGAATTCAAGTTGAAAAGTTTTCGTTGTCATTCAATCACAAAATTCAGATCCAAGGTTTTAAAAATCCAAAGAGTTTTTGTTTATTAGCATAATTTTATACTTTTCGTTGCGCAGTTCTTTGCGACCAGCGAGTGCGTAAATAACGGAGTGGCTCTGATTTGGACATTAAAGTGACCCATTAAAAATGTAAGTGCACTTACTCATGTTTGAATGTGAAAACTTCTCTTGTCTTGAAAGCGACGGTCTTTGGAGCTTCCTGGTGTTTCAAACCACGATAAAGGCGCAGCTGATAATCTGTGAGTTCCACGTCCAGGTGATTTACTACCAAAATATTCAGCATTAAAATTAAATTCCGAAACATTTTGCTAACTAATGGTGACAAAACCCCGTGGGATTAAGATAACTAAATGCACAATTTTAGTTCTCCAAACATTTTCAAACAAATCTTGCAACACTTCCTGGAAGTTAAAATTATTTGACAGCCGGTCACATTTAATTTGGCAGCAATTTAAACTGCACTTTGTTTCTCTTGTTCTTCTTCATGTGCTGTTCTGGCTTAACACACAACGGTTTTCTGTATACACTTATTAGGACTAACATTACATCGGTATTTGCTTATCCTAATCCCAAAATATGTCGCGTTATTCTTTTCAAGCATCTCAAATTTGGAATTTTCAGAGAGAAAATTCCCTTTGAAAAGCTTTAACAAAACCAATTTTAATCCACGAGGAACTGCAACTAATTTGAGGATCTGCGCACACGTAACAACCAGATTATTAAAGTTGCTTCTTAAAATCCAATTTTAGATTACGCTGTTGATAATTTGGTTTTTGCAAACGTTTTCTACAGGAACGCTGTAACTTCGGATACATTTGAATAAATGTTTCGTGAAACTCATCGGAAAATATTTAAAATTATTATATATTATATTTTATTATTTTCAAAATATAATTCCAAAATATAAGCAACTTAATCACATCGATAATAAAAAATACATAGTAGAAAAACCCACAATATTTCACAGATTTTTCGCAATACAGTAAAACGTGTTTATAACGGAATCGCAAGGAAGCTTGGATTTTTGTCCGGTATAAACAGTATTCCGTTACATGATTAGAGCGGACATTATATGCTTACACAAGTACTTTTGGTGGGGATGAACAAATGTGTCCAGTATAATGAGAATTCCGTTATACAGCGGCCGTTATAAAGAGATTTTACTGTATTTTCAAATTGTAATTTTGTCTGAGTATGCAACGTTCTGTGATATGCGCGAGATCCGAATGACTTGAAAAAATTTGACTGATTGAATATTTTTTAATAATTTATAGTTAAAAAGTGTTTTTAAAATGATTTTTAAATAATTTACATATTTTTTTTATATTTACGAAATTTTCCATTGCACTTCAATAATTTACGATTTTCCATCATACCTTAAATAAATTACAATTTTATTTTAATATTTTATTATTTTTGAGAAGTTGCTTTTAAAGGCTACGTGCCCACGTCTGCGTGCATGCACAAGTCTGTCCAGAATCCCTAAAAAAGCAACCTCTATGCTTTCACCCATACCTCAAAAAGTGTCTTTTCCTGATATCTCCTGACCAACTTGATGTAATTCCACTATCAAAAGCTTAAAGCCAATGGGAGATCATTGCGAACCTCCATGAATATTTATGTTCGCGTAACCCTTAAATTTTTAGAGCCCTTCGCAAAAATAAACAAAAATTGGAGGCAAATGACGAATTTAAGTTGCATGGTGACCGTTCATTTAACATTGGAAAATATTTGAAGGTGTTCCACTAATCAGAAATGCATGACATTGTATCGTAAGACGCTTTTCATAACTAGGATGTTGCTATAAAATTTTGGTGATGTGATCTTTAAGGTATCACCCCTTAAATATTAGTTGAATCCTTAAGTTGGATTACCGGTCACTTATGCACATGACATGTTGAGCATACCAGTTTTTTTTCTTTCATTCGTGCAAAAAAAAAGCTTCGATTAAAGAATATTATTCTTAAAAGTATTTAATTAAATTTTTTAAGGATTACATTTTGCACGAATGCAAGAAAACAATGAATCGCTATTCTTTTTTAACATTTCTTTTTTTACTTATGCAGGTTTAAATTATAGTAACCGAATGTAAGTACAACTTAGTCCTGTCCAAGTCAACGAAAAATAATGCCATTCCAGAGTACAAAAAAAGAAAAAACAGAGAAAGGAAATACCGCAATGCTAAACAAGTTACCAAATCTTGGAATTTGAATGGTTAATTCGAATTAATTAACAATTTTTGTCTACGCCTTTGAATATTTAGTACAGTGTGCTAATACAATCAGTGATCTTTTAACCACCATGATTAAATTCTAACTTTGGGTAAGAGAGTAAGTAAAGTATAAGATTAACTGTGGGGTCCATTAACACATGTCTGACATTAATTAAAATGACGCAGCTATCATAAATTGAAAGCGCTCTGGATGGTTCAAAAGGTTTTAGCCCTTTCGTGGTTAAAAATCATGTAAATAATCAATTTTTGTAAGCCAAGTTTGAATGTTCCGCGTAAACAAAAATTAGCCAACAATTACGTACTTCACTGGCAAAAATCATTATTGTCTGAAATCTTTCTACTAGGCTAATATATTATATAGTTAATAAATTATAAAACTATTGCTTATAGGCAAAGTCCAAAAGGTCAAAATAAACTAATAGCTAAAAAAGCTTAAAAATAGAAGTTGCTTTTGAGCCCTCAAAAGTTGAAAACAAGTTTTCTGGTAGATTCTGTCAGAATAAATCCCACTAGTTTATTGAAAGTGATGAAAAATCTTGAAATGATGAAAAGCAACGCCACGACATTATTGTCACTAATGCAGAAATAGATGTGAAAAAGTTGGTTTGCAATGAATACTGAATTTATCAATTTTGAGATGTAAGTTGGAAATTGTTAATTAATAATACTATTGAAAGAGTACTCAAGGGAAAATTATCCATCGTGGCGTTGCTTTTCGCCATTTCAAGATTTTTCATCACTTTCAATAAATTAGTGGGATTTATTCTGACAGAATCTACCAGAAAACTTGTTTTCAACTTTTGAGGGCTCAAAAGCAACTTCTATTTTTAAGCTTTTTTATTAAATACTGTAAACTAAATTCGACTTTTCTCAATTGAATTTTAAATTACTTTCACCGATTCCTAAATATGTAAACATTAGCGGTCCACTAATTTAAATAAATAATTTAAAATAATGCGATAATAATTTAAAATACTTTTTGCACTAAAAATTACCTGGATTTGATTTTATAATTATGAACTAAATTCAGCTAGCGTTTAAATTTTGGAACAATTTTAGCTACTTTGCAAGAAATATTAATTCTAAATTCTTATTCATTCATTTAAAAATAATTGTTATTTCCTCAAAATGCTTTTTGCTAGCGTTTTAGCGCAGGTTGCGTGAATACGTAATTCAACACTTATTGCCAATTAAAAGAGCAACATCAAAACACATAATTTCTCGGTTTTGGAGCAAATGTTTTTCAATTGTTTCCAAATTCCACTCATCATCTCAATTCTTCGATTCCCTAGTCTGTTTTTACTCATTATTTTATGTTTTTGTAAAAAGTACATTTTGTTTGTAGTATTTACGAGATTCTTTTAGATAGGTACAACTTAAAGGGTTATTACTCCCTGAATGTTTTCGGTAAATCAAGAAATTCTAATAAATTCGCAAACAAAGATTTGATCAATTCATTTCAGTTGTGCAATCAGATCGAATCCAATGTAAATTCGCCTGTCTTCTGAAAGTGATTCAAATGATCTATTTCTATACCATCTGCTGTTCTTCATGTGTAAAACCCAAAGGTCAAGATAACCTGGGGTTGAAATTTAATTGCAACACAATTACATTCTGCTGAAAATGAACCTTTAATAAAGTTGTAAACAAATGCTTAACTGGAATAGTAACAAAATGAAGATTTTATTTGAAAGATTATGTAGAATCTTCTATTCCAAACACATTTTAGGATCATGTCATTGGCACTTATTGAAGGCAAGGGGTGACTAAATATATGAAATTGAAGCGAACATTGAAGAAGTTTTAGGCACTGCTTAATTGTTTTTGTAAAAATTTTAATTTTCGATTTTATCACGATATAGTAATTTACAACTTCATATCTAAATATTGCACCACGCTCATGCGGCAGTCATTTTATCTCTTGGTCTGCGCATTTAAGAGCAATTAAAATTCAAGACATACGAAATAAACTTTCGGTTTTAATTTGAGTACAAATTCAGAACCAACTAGGACTTTGGTGCACTTAACAGAGCGCTGCATTCGGGTGTTTTAGCTTACGAGGACGAAGCAAATTTTAAAATCTCATGCCAAATTATTATGTGCTGTTGCAGGCAGTGTTTACAGTTTTCACAAATTTCTACAAATAAACGTGAAAAGTAATTTCAGAAAACATTTTACCTTTGAAACTCAAATTGTATTGTTTAATATTCAAAAAGCATCTCAACATTGCTTAAAGTCACTGGAATTACGCAACCAACTTTTGACTTAGGTCACTGAAAAAGATGTTGAAAAATCTGGAATAGCATTTGCTTCAGAACGGGGCAACCACGAAGCTTTTGTCGCTGACGATAAAATGCAAGCCATCGGGAAATATAAGAATATAGTTTATAGAATATTGTGTACAAAACATACTTGATAGAATTTACAACTGTCAAAATTTCCTGTATTAGTTTTTACAAACTTGTAAAATATTTTTTAAAATTCGTCATCACATGAAAAATATAGAAGGTAAACAATCGAGCATTTGAACGGAACTTAATTCTTTAGTTAACCAAGTTAAGTGTAATAAAAATTAGGTGAATATATTTTCGTAGATTTCAATGTGGAAAATTTAATTCAAAATGTAAATAATGCGCATAAGTGTAACATTTTCGGATATTTTTGTGAAGGTTAGAGCGTCCCTGAAAATTGACAACATCAAAGACTCATTTCTTTATTTTTGATCCCGAAAACTAAGTTCCCCAACTTGGATGTCTGCCATTTGGCAATCATTTAGACAATGAGTAACATACATAAATAATTATAAATATTGTTTTTGGGACTTGTTTAAAATCTTATTTAAAATTACTGAAAATATTAAAAAAAGCTAACACAAAAACTGAACGTAAAAAGAACGTACTTAAAGTTTAAACAATCTATAAATCCCTGTTTGCAAAACAGAATCCCTTCCCTTTGAGATTTTCCCAGTCAGAAATATTTTTCTCCGGAAGAATATTCCCGTCTTCCCAAAAAATCCAACCCCTGATCTTTACTTGCTAAAAATTATGTCAATAGCACATTGTTATTTAGTGCGGTTATTCGAGTTGAGACAAATAAAATAGAACACCCTGTATCATATACAAATGCACAGGTAGTTATAAGGAATATTTGTTCCAGGATTGTTTTCTGAATTGAAACTGTACGTACTCGTGCAGACTGCAGACCCAAGTGCAATAAATGCCCTAAGAAGCGGTTCCCAAGGGAAGGCAGAAACTTTGCCGCATATCCTACTTGTATACATATAATGTCTACGTAATATTGACAAGTAACCCTCGACACGTGGCCGATTGGGATCAAAATGAAAATTGGTTTGGAATGAAAAATGACCCAGCACGAACAAAAGTTACTGCCATCTCGCTTCTGTTTGCACTGGAACAGAGCTGCACTAAAGTTGAAGTAGTACTTGACAAGTATCAAGTCAGGTCAAGTTCGGAGCAAGTTCGGGATTATGAGCGTTTCTACTTGGTTGAATCGGGTCAAGTTCAAGTATTTGCTGGATCCAAACTTGGAAATTCAAGTCGGTTCTGTTTCAAGTGAAAGCCCACAGAATTGACTTGAAGTAAGGATCAAGTTCAAGTTCGTGTCTGGGCATGGATTTTACTTGAACCCGAACGTGCACTTTCAAGTACCGAATCAAGTAGCCTAGTTCCAACGTTTGCTTCCTTTGTGCGTTCTTCTCCCTCGGTTGTTCGTGCTTCTGCAACACGCATTCTAGAAACTAGTGATGCCAATGGTCTGGTCTGATCAGATTTTATGAAACTGGTATGGTCCCAAATTCAGACCAGACCATTGGTTCTGCTGAACCAGTTGTTCTGGCCAAACCAGATCAAAGAACATGCTCCGGACCATGGTCCAGAAAACCATGGAGCGTAATTAAATAATGACATTTTATTCCGTCAAATTCTTCTTTTACCCCCAGAAATGTCAGTTTTAATTTGTTTCGTGGGATTTCGTTAACTCATAATTTTTTCATGCGGTCAGGTCTGGTCTGGTCCTGAAGCTGGACCAATTGTATCTGGTCAGGTCCAAGTGTTGAATTAGAGTGGACCAGACCATACAAATCTGGGACCCGACCGGACCAGACCAATAACGAGCCATTATAATTGGTCCAGATCAGACCAATGGCTTCCCTACTAGAAACTATGCCTGCAGAGATATGCACAGAAGCTGGAGCTCACTTCCATTTGGAGTGACTGTTGTGTATTCTGTAAATCGTTGTGCTTAAAACCATTCTTCTAATTTTTAATCATTTTCGAAAAACTGTTGAAGTAAATTGTCCGGGGAAAATGTAACACAAGGAAAAAACCATGAGTGAACCCGAATCTGAATTTAATAAAGACGACGGAAATTGAAAATCTTACAATTAGCTCCCCCCGTTGGAGTGTTTGTGCTACAAAGTAGTAAGGTTCAAGTAATTACTTGAAATCCAAGTTCGGGTTCAAGTTAATTCCAAGTTCGGTTCGCAAGATTTAAATCCATAATTATGGACCCGACATTCAAGTATCAGATCAAGTTCGGGTTTAGGAAAGATTACTTGCAAGATCCGACTTGGTATGACAAATAATTCCTGGGACCCGAAACGCCAAGTTTGGGTACTGACAATATATACTTGAAAGTTCGAGTGCGGGTCAAGTTCAAGTTCGGATCCTCAGAATACTTGACCCGAACGCAGGTCTGCATTCGAAAACGCGCACAAGTTTCAAATTCTAAATTATCAATACGGGGTCCCTCCTGTGCAACTTCAGTTTTCCAAAGTTAAATTCAATAAGTAATTTTTATTTTCGAAAGCTTGTGCCATAATAACACTCGATTAACGACGCATTTCTCGCATGCAAATATTCTGAGTAGTTCCAGGGTTCAAATACTTACCTTTTAAATGGGAACCAACGGGTTCTTGGCCTCGGATTGAACAATATTTGCTACAATTCGCATTTTGGTACAGATTGAAGATTGTTGGTCACAATAATCTTCTCGGCTATTGATTTGTCAATATTCGCTACAATTTGATTTTCGACTTCACATTGACCAATATGGGCCACAATTTATTTTTTGTATTTAGAATATATAAAGTAAGTAATATTAGTTGAATTTGTTTTTTGGCCTTACGTTGACCATCATTGGTCACAATTGATTTTTTGGCCTCAGTGGATCAAATAATTGTCACAATAATTTTTTTGGCTACAGATTGGTCAATATTCGTTGGATTTAATGAGGAATCCAGTAATTTATGAATAACTACCTAAAGTGGACTAGAATGGTCCAATGATTATGGCCACCCTATTTATATTAGTTTTATTAGACTGTAAAATGAATGACAAAACATAGAAAACGTTTTACGTTCATGCGTTCCCCACCTGGGACACATTAAGAAGTAACTCCTGAAATAAAATTGCCCCAAATAGTTGCAAATACGTAAGGAGATCTTCGCATTGATTCATTGAATTCGAAGCTTGAGAGTCTGAATGTGTTAAAGATTTTCAAAACAGTTGTATATTTTAACACAATTATTTCAAATCAGACCACGAAGGCAAAAAGGGTCAAATTAGAATATCCCCCTTTACGCAATTCTTTTGATGATTGCTTCAGAAATTCAATTTCTACAACTAGGCCTAAGGTTTCACCAACGACAACTGTGGAATCACGCTGGTAAAGCCCATGATATCACAAGTTTGAGCCAAAGCAAATTTACGTACAAAAATATTAAAATAACTGCTGAATTCAATAACGACAAAATATTGCTACGAATTTGCCACAAACTGAGGAAGTATATTAATTAAATAATATTGGTCAGTGTGTGCCCAAGAAACCAATTGGGACCCATATTGGTCACTCTGGGGCCAAGGAACCAATTGTGATCAGTATTGGTCAATATAAATCTAAAAGATAATTTGGCTAATATTGGACAATGTGTTTACAAAAAATAAATTGTGGCCCATATTGGTCAATGTATGGTCAAAAAGTATATTGTGACAAATAATGACCAATCTGTAAAAAAATTCTAATTGTGGAAAATATTGTTCAATCTGAGACCAGGAAACCGTTAGCTCACGTAATAATGTTTAGTATTTGAACCCTGGAACCACTCATGCTGTTTGCATGCCAGAAATGTGTCATTCACACAGTAACATTATGGCACTGACTTTCGAAATTAAAAATTACTGGAAAATTTATGTTGAACAGGTGGGATCCGTATCAACAAATTATTACTTAAAACTTGTGTGCGATCTCCAGTGCAAACCAAGGCGAGATGGTCCTAACTTTTGTACGTGCTGGACTATTTGGCTTGATACCTCGCCTCACACAAATTTTCATTTTGATCCCGAGTGAGTATGTGGCGAGGGTTACTTGTGAGAATTTACTGATGCCAAGATACCGGGGATTCCATTCAAAAAGAAATCACTATAAAGGAAATACATTGTATACTGAAACAAGGCCAGCGTTAGATTAAGGCCTTGGTGCCATCTTATTTGGATGCCAGACTTATTTAATCAACTTATTTTAATTGTTTAACTGGGCATGACAGCGGTATAACCCTCTGGAAATATATCTTCAAATAGTTTTCACGCCTGGTGGAATATTCAGGTAACCCACTCGTGATCGGAAAGAAGCTTTCTGTGAGCTCAGGTAGCCGCATCAATATCCCTGCTAGAACAAACGATAGGGCCATCTCACCCTGGTTTGCGCACAAGATTTAAATTGGTCAATAAATGGCACCCGGTCCAGCATAAATGTTGAAGTGTTAAATCCCCGAAGAAATTTTATATTATATGTAGGGTATGTCGATTGAAAATGGCCTGCAGTATTTGCCCGCCCAGCAGAAAATGCCCAAAATGCCGGCCCGCATGCTCAAAAACTGGGCATGTGGGCAGCTTTTGAAAATGCCCAGATTTTGGGCATTTTGGGCAGGGCGAGTTGGGCATTTTGGGCATTTTCACGGCACCAAAGTTGGATTGCTATCATGTATTCAGAATATCCATCCAAATGCATGAAAGCGCAGCCAAGGAAAAATTATAAATATGTGAGTGTCTGGTTATTCGCTTCTTCGTGTATATTTTAATGGCAAAAACAGTCAAAATCGACAATTTTGAGTCAAAATGATTCGATCCGACCACTAGGAATTCATTGATGCAGAGAAAAAGAATTGGGATCTCCGTAAGTTATGTTTGATTATTAAAACATTGTTCTTAGAGTGAAATGTGTCAAAAATCAATGCCATGCTGTCCGTATATTCAGTTTGTAGCAGACCTGCGTTTGGGTCAAGTATTTTGAGAATCCAAACTTGAACTTGACCTGCACTTGAACTTTAAACTTGATATTTTTCAGTACCCGAACTTGGCGTGTCAGGTTACAGGAATTTCTTGACATACCAAGGCATATCTTTGCAAGTAATCTTTCCTTAACCCGAACTTGATCGGATACTTGAATTTCGGGTCCATAAATCTTGCGAACCGAACTTATAATTGATTTGAGCCCGACATTGAATTTGAAGTAATGACTGAAACCTTACAACTTTGTAGTATGAAGTTGCAAAAACACTCCTACGGATGGAGCTAAGATATTCAAATTTCGTCGCCTTTATTAAATTCAGATTCGGGTTCACTCATGGTTTCTTCCTTGTATTATAGTCCCACCGGAAAACTTACAAAATAAACAACGGTTACTCCAAATAAAAGTGAGCTCTGGGTTCTGTGCGTATCTCTGCAAGCATGGAATCTAGAATGCGTGTTGCAGAAGTGCGAACAACCGAGGGAGAAGAACGGACGAAGGGATAAACGTTGGATCTAGGATACTTGAATCGGTACTTGAAAGTGCAAGTTCGGGTTCAAGTTAAACCCCTGCCCAGACCCGAACGTGAACTTGATCCTTAGTTCAAGTCAATTATGTGGGCTTGCACTTGGACCAGAACCGATTTGAAATTCCAAGTTTGGATCCAGCAAATACTTGAACTTAACCAGATTTAACCAAGTAGAAACATGACACTCATGATCCCGAACCTGCTCCGAGCTTTACCTGACTTGATACTTGTCAGGTACTACTTGAACTTGTGCGCAGCTCTGGTTTGGAGCATAGACAAATTAATTTTCTAAATAAGAAAAGGGAATGAATTCTACGCATTTGTACGGACAAGAAATCGCAGCCTAAATGTGTGAAATTCAATTTCTTCTCTAACGTAGTATATTTTCATTCTAAATCATTGCTTTGAATCGAGAAGTTCTTATCACAAGCTTATATTTTATAAATATTGGGGCGCAGTATTATCCACGTTTTGTCAGGTCCTTCAAAAATAATTTTATTATTTTATGACGTATTGCAGAACGTTAGTGTCTGGAGCTTTTAAGTAAAAATCGAAACAGGGGACAAATGTAAAATTATAATCAAATACTTCCACTCCCATATCAGCTCTGTTCATTTGTTTTAAGTAACTAATCATATCCAGACTTAAATGTAGTGAAGTCCTGAAATTCTTGCAAACGGTCAGTGATTTTGAAACGGAACAATTTTTCGTTGACTAAGGTTATCGTGTCTCGCGAATGTGTTTTACGCTTTGCAACTTTTTTTCAGAAACGTTGCAGTCCGTTTAATGGAAACATCCGAAATGTCGAGTTTCTTACTGCAGTCGTCAATGAATACTATTCCGTCGTTTTAGTTCAGAAATTTTAAGTAAACAATTTGAACTTACCTATTTCTACTACAAAGACATATGGGCTGTTAACTTCAGCTGCAGTTTCTTCAATGCTTTTTCCATGGAAACTGCTACCTTTCTTTGGCGAACTTAACGAAGTCAGGTATTTCTCCGGAGTCTGATGCTTGTGGGTGAGGAGGTCAACAGATGCTGTAAATTTTGGACAAGATAATTTCGTATCAAGTTTTACATGTAATTAGCAAATAGAAAGAAAGCTGGCACGTATTGTGTTTCAAACTAATATAATTTTAACCAAATGTTTTCTGATACTATTCCGAATATCGTGGGTCGAAACACCGCCTGATCTTGTTTTAGTGGCTCCATAACGCACCACATGACACAATTGGTAACTAATTGTCTGAACTACTTTGTCGCATTGACACATCTTTCGACAACTACAAATGCAACCAGTGCTGGAGATATTACGTAACAAAGAATGATCACTACCATAACGAATACTAGATTAAAATTTTTGTAAGACACTCGGGGATATGACATTTTCAAAAAATGTGCTAAAGTGTGCCTGGTTCTTCATGTATCGACGAGAGAGAACAAGTCATCGTTTTATTAACCGCGATTTTGGTTTGCAAGTAATTATTTGAGTTCGTAGCTACTTTAAAATCAAACGTTTGCTTTGACATTGAGCCAATTAAACTTCCGTTCAACTCTTGGACATATTATTTTAATTTTGAAGACCTTCATTTGCCATTTTTAGTAAATTCATTTGCTTTCAAATTTAATAGTTTACACCCGAAAATAATAACAAATTGGAATTATTTCGATTATCAAACTTGATTATACTTCTGTGTTCACTCACCACATTCTGTGAAAATAAATTTAAGTTAAAAAATACATTATTTTACGCTGTGTCGTTTAACTTGCAAGACCTTTATAAAACGACTGGAAGTTGAAATAACCTTCCACTACTCCTAACGTGCCATAACGTGCCATATTTTCTCCTTCAGTAACGATGTATCCCCAGTTTTGGAGTTACAAGGAAGGTACAAAATTAACTTAAACGTCTAGCGTGGGAAATTCCATGTTTCATATAATATTTCGCATCTGGTCTGTGGGATTTGTTGACTCGACTTTTTAATTCTTCATTTAGTCTACCTTTTCTTCTCATTTTCTCATCTCGATAGCTTTGTTCACGTGTAGCTCTTATCTTCTCTTACTTATGTAATTTAGTAACAAAAATTCCATTACGAAAATAATTTTAATTAAATTTCGGCGAATCGTGCTCCCCGATTCTGGTTTATCTTAGTTTCTCACCAATGTTTATTTATTTATATTTCCTGAGCTATTTTGTTAAAAGTATATACAGGTAAAACTCGATATAACGGATGGCTCTACAACGGATATTCAGTTACACCTGGCAGATTTTTTTTCCCGGCAAGGCTTCCATATAAGCAATACTAAAATTACTGCATACAACGGACATTTTTATACAGGAAAATTAGTTATAACGGACACAGTTTGAAGCCCTTTGGAAACATTTTGCAAGCATGTAACGGAAATTTATTGCAAAATATTTTATGGGTTCCCTTTAACATGTAATCGTTACTCAATGCAACTCAAACGTTTAGTACTCATATATGTGTGCAGCAAAAATGGTCATGTTGATACCGCATCGTTGTACATACATTTAGGTTGCATGAATAAGAACTCTTGAACACATGCGTGTTGCATTGTATTAGTTCAGATTTATATCTTGCAATTTGTTCAACGTTATAAAATGCCCGAAAAATCAAACCGAAAGAGTTTAAATTTAGGACACAGGGCGTCTAATATTTTTGAAATTCAAAGTAAGACCTCTGAAGTGCTCTATCATCATCCACAGCGAATGATATTTTGAAGAGTTTTTTAAAGAATCACCTAAAATTTATCCAAATTTTAAAACTGTTATGTGCATTTCGACTTACACATTTCGTGCACAGTGGAAGAAGTCTCGGCTCTGGTTCTGCAACCAATCACTAAGTTTGTGTGTGTCGGAGTATAATAATTGTACTTAAATATTTAATCAATTCGATGTTTCTACATGATTAATTTTTATATTATTAGTCCGGTGTTTGCATGTCGTAATTTGAAGAAATTAAGTCAGTATGCATAATCAGCCTTGTCTGTAATTTAGGAAATTATATAGCGATTTCGTCCGTTTTATGCATACAGTTTTTCCTGTATTTTAGCTACGCAGTACTAAATACACGTATGTATGTACTCCATTTGGTAAGACAAAACGAGCATTACTGGTCACCAGTACGAGTAAATTACCGTTTTTTACCCGTACTACCCCGAGTATATAGCATTGGTCGTGATTGGTTCCCACTCAATTGGTACTCCACTTAAGTGCTCCCGTACCCGGACCCGTTCCCTTGATAGTGGGAACAGTATTTTAGGAACCCTTTTCAATGAATTTAATAAAAATTCGTACCTGGTCCTGTTCCTGTTCCCGTACCCAGAAATTTAAAATGTTCTGGACCCGTACCCGTTCCCACAGATGGTGTTCCCGGTCTCGTTCTCAGGTTCAGTTCGTGTTGTACTTGGGTGTGATAAAAATTATTATCAAAATTTCTGTAACTACCAAACCCTTCGTTTTGTAGATAATAAACAATATCTCGGGCTACTAAGCGCACTCCTTTATCTCAAGTAACAGCTTAATAACTAATTATTTAATTTTTAGGGGATTATGTCCCGAGTAGACCGAATATCAACATTAAAATGTCATACTGGGAAGGGATGCAACAATGACTAGAGCAGTGATGTTGCTTTTCCAACAATAAAATTGAATGTTGATGAGGGTTGCAAAACGGTACTTAATATTTAAGATCGTAACTAGCCCATAGATAATTTTCTGTATACGCAAAATATGTGAAAAATATACGGATTAGTCTCCCTTTGTTAGTCATATTTGAAAAAACCATTACTCCGAGCCATCAATTTTTCAAGAGTGAAACTTGCAACAAAAGAATAAAGTAATCTTAATCATTTTAAAATTTATTATATAAATTTTGTAGAATGATTCTAGAAAATACCTCAATTGTACTGAAAAAAGAGTTCTAACAATATTATCTTTAAGGCAAGGATACGTATGTTTGGCGAAATTGCAGGAAAAAAAGAATACAGTGAAATATGGAAATTGAATTGTTTACATAAATACTACTAAATCTTCAGGGATCAATTAAGAGTGTGTTTTTCGAGCATAGTAAAAGTATCCACTCGATCCCGGGAACAACAGTTATGGGAACAGGATCATGCGTAGACCGTACCGATGGGAACGGAAACAAATTTAATATCTCTGTTCCTGTTACCGGTGATCGGGTCCAACTGAACGTGTTCCTGTTCCCGTACCCAAACTGGGTGAGAACAAAATATTTGTTCCCGTACCAATTTCTGTACTCGTTCCCGTTCTCATGTACCCAAATTTTACCCGTTCCCGTTCTCATGTACCCGGGTTTTACCCGTTCCCGTGACGACTACTGGAAATACTCATTTTAAAATTTTGTACCTGTACCCAAAATTTTGAGCCGACCAAAGCGTCTAACCAGGTAGTACCCGAAGTTGTTCGGGTACACTAAACTCGCTCCGGGGTACTACCCATACCTGTACACATATTACGTATTTACTCTAGTATTACCCATTCGTTACTAACAATACTAAATATTTTCGTACGAATTCGGGAGTGATCACCATCATGTTTTCAAGCTGACGAGCAACGCAGGGACACTGTTAATATCCCTTCTTTTCTAGTTTTTATTCAATATTAATATTACGGAAAATGGACAATTCCTTGTGTATTGTGATGTCTAGAGTTTACTATTGCTTTATCAATATCATTTCTAAAATTCCTTTAAATAAGTTAATGCAACACGAAAATTCTCTTGCAGGATCTGTTATATGCTTCCTACGTTACCAAGCATAAGAATAGATTAATATAGCAGCGATGCTAAAAGGACCTTTTATATCTTTAAGTAGAAACTCCAAGCCATCCAGCCGAGTTTGGATCGCCGTCGATATAGAATCATAGGATCCAATAATTTCCACCAGGCCGCTTCGGTAATTCTCTTGCAATTGTCGTGGAAAAACATCAGCTGAATCTGCGTTTTAAATACATTTATAGTGTACTTTGAGTTAATATATAAGAACGTCAATCAATTTCAATTCACATAACCAGCTTCTAAAATATGGAACTACCCACACGTGAACAACAACAATTTTCCCAAGCAGAAGGTAAATATCGTCTGGCTGTGTAAGTTTGGTAGTAACTACTGATTTAATAAGGCAATGATCAGATTATAAACTCCTTATGTTTTTACGGGATAATATTATTTAAACGAATACTACAGCGTAATAAAACTTTAACCAACGGAGTTTAGTTAAGTTAATAGTTATCGTGAGTATACGTGTTCGGGTGTAAAGCTTGTTTCAACGGAAGTACAGGCACAATATTTGGGCCTGTGCTAAATTATGTGCCCAATTATTCTGGTCCAACCGTCAGAACACTCCATGCACTTCTAAACCAGTTCATCTACTGGGGAATGCTCCTTAGATAAATAAACTAACTATTCGCGAACCATTTAAATAAAGTACCCTATTACTAATGAGGAACTGTCAAAACAGTTACCAATGACTATCTGTGATTCGTACACTGTAAACTTTGACTATAAGGGATCCGTACAAATACAGGCGGTCCTAACTATTGGGGATCCCAACAAATACAGTCAACACTAATTATTAAGAATCTTTGCAAATTCAGACAACACTATTTTTTGGAATTCTCTGCAAGAATAGTCACCCCATACTATTGAGGTTCAGTTAAAATAAGGTTCACATGGAGCATAGTCCACTTTTATAAAGTTGTGTTCTGTAATATTACTTGGACATATTTTGAATTTTGAAAGATTTGGTTTTTAAATAGAGGCGTGTGATATGTTTTCATGGTGACCGTTTGAATGAAATTAAGTATTCAAATTGGAAAATAATTCAGTCGACTCCTTCTACAACTAAATCAGAACAGCATTAATTTTTTTTACGCTCAATGTGAAGTGCTGCTATTGGTGCATGATTTCAAATTGCATTACTAACTCTGTAGAGTTTCCCATACAGCAGATGTATGCATTTCCCTGTGAATACGGAAGCAATCAGTGTAGATAAAGTCTGTACGGAGGGAGTCCACTGTACAAAACTAGGAAAGTTCGAAAATATTCTCTGGATTGTTTGGAAAACATTTTGCAAGAATATGATTTAAATTGTTGCCAGGAAAGCAAATTCAAATGAGGTTTCCAATATCTAGATGTTCGCATATTTTCAATCATTACAGTGAACTCTCCCATTAATGACACCCCAACGGCTTAAATTTTTGACATTAAAAAGGAAGTGTCGTCATCGGGGTATAAGTTATAATAAAAATACCTGTTATTTTATGGAGGACCCCTGCTGTTATTGTAAGAAAAGATTCCCTTTACCTGACCAGTCGTTATAGAGAGAGTTGACTGCATTCCCTTATGCTTTACCCTTGCAATTATTTACTGATGGTTAAAGCTGCACGTGTGATTACCCTAACCTTTTTCACTTGAAAATGGACCAGTACATATTTTCAGGCAGCGCCCGTAATATGGACTAGGAGAAAAAATTGTTAAGAAAATACCCCACAAAATTCACAGTTCTCTTTCTCAGAAACTACTTGTTTTCTAAAATGGCAGAAACTATGTGGACACATTTTACTTGATACAAAAATAAATTACGAAAGGAGCAAATGTTTGAATGGGGAGAATTTTCATGCAAATAAATTTGATATTTGAATTATGAAAGGGGCTGAACTTTCTATTCTAATGATTTAATATAAAATTTTTGTACCTTCGTTTTCTTCCGAATCAAAGGATTCCCCAGTTTCCGCCTGTCCAGTTGGAATTGGCGCTTCTGAACTTTGAGACACGGCTGCTTCAATGGTTGAATGTGAAATTCCCTCCTGAGCAACAGCAAGAGTGTTGAAACTGCAACAGAAAAGAACCGCAATAATTAAAATCGGTTTCCGATCACAGAAAGCCATTTTTGAAATATTAGCCCGAACTTAGCCAATTGAAATAGCCAGTAATTAGAGGAAAAATTGGAAATATGCTTTTTGCTATTTCGAGCTTTCAGGATACGTCTGTGCTTGACAACTATCCAGAGAGGATTAATTTTTCTGCCTGAGGAAGAGTGGACGCTGAAAGATAATCTTTGAATAGTTATCGCTAAGGATTTCCTTTAGCCTTCTGAAAGTGTAGCAGACTCCAGTTCTCACAAGAAAAACTTTTAAGGTGTCTTATTCGTATATGCACCAAATTCCTGAATCGACTTGTTTTCGGGATGTCTCATTCTTAATTATATTGCCGATTATTTTGTAAAGACAAATGCAACCGGAATATTTATTATCGAATGTTTGAAATTTGAATTTAGAACTGTGAATTTGAAATGGCACATGAGGTTACAAAGAGTGTAATACCTGCACTTTAAAAAAATATTTTCAATATCCCAGAGATTCCCAATGTATTCAAGGCAACAAATACGAAGATGTGACGAGCATTTACATAGAGGCTGCATTTTAAATGCAGGCTGACATTAAGATAATGCATTTAGCTTGAATATACCTGAAAAGCAGAGACTGGTCTGATTGTTGCAACGTCCACTTGTCAACGTGTGACTGTAGACCAATCAGTAACTTCCGCTCGAGTGTCCTTATTTCCGGGGGACATTTTCGCAAAAACCTTCATCGCATTTCCTAAAATATGCACACCGAGGGTAGAAAGTTGACCGTGGCTTATTCATTTAAAGGTTTTGTATCGTAAGAAAAATTCTAAAACGTACCACTTTTATTTGCAAACCCATTTAAAAATTATAGTTCATAAATTGAAAATGGTTCTTTTTACAATTTAGCCAGCGTTAAGCCCTACTGACAGACACAATTAAATTATTTTAGCTCCATTCATTCTTGGACATTTTTATTAAATTGGTACTGAGTTGTTGGTTTTACCAAACATAAGGAAAATTGTTATGTTTAAATGCTTTGTTAATAGCTACTTCAAATTTTAAAAATACAGTCTTTTAAACTTTTCTATGCAAAACTGTTCCAAGAACATTTTACTGTGGACACAAATTTTAATATTTGGTAAAATGTATCCGTATGTATTTTTTTGGCAAGAAATAAGGGATTTTTCCAAAGGCATTGAAAGCATGAAAGTCGAATTCAGAGCCATAAATAGTTCGAATTGTGTCTTAATTTTGACCGTCGCCCAGCTAACCTTAAATACTTTCCTTGTGAGTGTAAAAAATGTTTACGGAGTTTCAAAATGATTTCCAATGCGAATTAAAAAAATACGATCGCAGGATGCAAAAACGCCCTCCGTGGACATCCGCCAGAGCTGGCTTTTTCATTTTAGCACACAATGTGTATTCCTTGGAAGAAAGAGAGCGTCATTATTCCTAGGAATAAGGAACTCACATTCTGTGGATGCTTTAATGACAGATATATAACCTGACTAATCTCACGAGCTTTTACTCACACATTTACATTTATTTTGCATGTGTGATTCTGAAATGTGAGGCATCAACTTGCCCCTAATTGCAATAATTGATTTTGGCATTCTTCAGAGGGGTCAAAATAAATGGTTGAGATTACTGTCAAAATCCAACTTGCAATTCGAATTACCGCTTCAGGTCGAAATGATTTCCCCGTACAATCAACAGTAGTGCTTCATAAGAATGGTAAAATAAGTCTCATGAAACTTAACCCAAATGCATGCACAACAAAAGGAAGTATCTCTAGCTTTTTCCCGGAATACTGATTACCTGAATTTTGGCACCTGTGATAAGCCCATTTTCAAAAACATGGACGAGTGTCGAATTATTTCTGTATAAAAAAATGCCTACCTTCACTTGGGTATTCCAATATAGATATCCGAATGATTTTGTACGTTCTGACAATCATTATTTTAGTTATTATTATTAAATTTTCTTCCAGCGCATATTAGTGCGGAAAATTGTTACCTATTCCTGTTCCTGTAACTATAAATATTTGCTTAGGAACTAAACCAATAATCCCGTTCCCATAAAAATGGGGACCAATTCGAAGCTCAATAACAACTCGTAACACAATTTATGCATCGGTTTATAAAACCCAATATGAAATCGACTTTATTAAGAATAATTAAAAGCACACCATCACCAATATACCTTTAACAGTTCGAAATGATTATTCAGTAATAGTCACTAAATTACTTATCGCAGAGCAAAGTACAGTAGTAACACTACAACTTGATAATCAAGTTTAATCAGAGTTAAAATCAGAGCCGCGCAACGAGAATTAAAAAATTATGCTAATAAACAAAAATTTGTTCAATTTTTAAAACCTTTAATCTGAATTTTGTGATTCAATGACAACGCGAACTTTTCAATTTGAATTTTCCTCGTGACTATAATTTCCTATGAGACACTTCACACTCACTCAATATATGTATGGCACTTGAAATGTAATTTCAGCATGCTCAAGTGGAAAATGTTCTTTTTGAAGCACTTTTAAATATTAAAAATTTCATCTGTCGATTTTGTTGTCCCAAGAAGTCCCATTAACTAAAAATTGACAATTTAAGGTCACGAATAGTACCGTGACATTCAGATCGTTTGGGTTTTAAATGAAAGTGCATTCAGATTACAGTCGACTCTCTCTATAACGACACCTCAAGCGCACCAATTTTCCCGAAGTTATACGGGGAACGTCGTTATAACGGGTGACTTAATATTGAATATTCACTGCGTGCGGGTTCTTAGTGTGTCGTTATCGGGGAAGTTTCGTTATCAAGAGAGACGTTATACAGAGAGTCGACTGTAATTAGGTGCTCTTCATCGGGAGCATTAACTACATTACACCGCCACAGACAACAATAGGGGACAGATTTAGAATACAGATGGCTGAAGACTTCGTGGGGCAGTACAGTCGACTCTCTCTATAACGTCTCTCTCTATAAAGAACCTTCCCCTATAATGACACGCTGAGAATCAATTAGCAGTAGATATAAAATGTTATGTCACCCGTTATGAAGACATTCCCTTTATAACGTTAGAAAAATTGTTGCCTTTGAGGTTTCGTTATAGCGAGAGTCGACTGTATAATACAAGGGCTGTCTGATGTGTAACAAGGTTTTTCAACTGGAGAATTATCATTTAATTAAATCAAGTCTATCTTTTGATCTTTCCAAGGTCATTTTTCATTTCAATTACAGAGGAGTAGTGCTGTCCATGGAACGGAAATTTGGTACCCGTGCCTGTAGCTGTACCCATTTTTTCAGGAACTAAAGCAATTCACCCGCTCCTGTTCCCGTAAAAATGGGTACCAATTCAAAGTTCCTGTTCCAGTTCCCAAAAGTACTTAAATACTAGCAGAAAAATTAAAAGTACAACTTACACGCTTATGCCCAAGGTAACTAAATTTATTTAAAAAACCAAATATCAAATCGACTTTATTAAAGGTAAATAACGGCACACCATCTCTAATAACTTTAACTATTCGAATTTAAATAATTATTCAGTAACAGTCACTAAAGTAATTGTCGCAGCGCAAAGTACAGTAGTATCTGAAATTAGCTATGACAAGTAGCGCCTTCATTATCCTTTTGCTGAACTAATAAGGAAAAGAGCATGCCGGAGTTTTCTGAGCTTGAATTTTGGGTTTAAGTTCCAGAGAACTTCGTTTTTGCACGAGGTTCGTGGGTTAAATAATGGCGTGCAAAAGAATGACTGATTTGCTATGTTGCGAGGTACTTTTAAAGTTATATTTTGTGCGTGATGTATTTTTATACTATAAACTTCATGTGAACACCAGGTAGGTACACGTTTTGTTCCTTTTCCCAAACCCGCCTTTGTTCCCATGTTTCGGGAACAATTTCTATATTCCCAAACGTTCCCAAAAAGCTTTGGGAACAAGATGTACTTCCCCGTACGCACCCAATCCTCTTCCTGTTCCTTAAAACCTGGGTGTCTCCTGTTCGCATGGACAGCACTAAAGCGTATAACAGAAATATTTCTAATTTATTACATTTCTAGTTATTTCTCATTGCGCTGACTCAATTTCTACCCCTTGTCTTGTTTTCCCGGGATGGTTTTGTGATGTGACATGTCATTAATTACAGAAGTTTCTGTAGTAGTTTTTATAATTTGTACAGGGTGCATCAAGCATTTGTCTCCCGTTGACCCATAAAAAGGACGATGATGAAAAATATATGGGACTTATTGACAGATCATTTAATTGAATTTCAAAAGTTCTATCCTCGTAGTTCATAGGCTGAGAATTTTATACTGGACACGTCAAAAGTCAATTTGGATTTCACGTACCTGCTTCAGATCAAATATTTTCCCCGTTCAATGATGCACAATAAGGTTAATGAAATGAGGTTGCTGTACTTTAACATTTCCCCAAGTGAACGTAGAGCAAAAATGTTTTTACCTGGTCCTCTTTCCCCCAAAACCATTACATACTTGAATCTGGATACCTCCACTCTGCGGACTCTTTACCTACCAGAAAACAGGAGTCGGATTTTGGTGAGACTCTTACAGGGAGATTTACAAAAATCCGACCCCTGCCAGAATAGTTCATACTTTCTGCGTAAGGAGTCTACATTAAACATTTTTGTCACTTCTTTCGCGCCAGAACAGAAACATTTCTACAAATTATTGCCAAATTTTCAGAAGATATTTTCAATTGGACTCTAAGCTTTTACTGCTTTTAATCCGTTTTCAGAAATTTGTGTTTTGTGGCAAATAGTAAAAGAAGGTTGTTTATAATTTGTGATACTTTGTACTCAGTGTTTGAGATCTTTTGTCTCCTCCATAAGCCAAATATGTAATCTTCCCATGTTCAAGGAATTCTTCACCCAATGTTTTAAAATGGCTTTCATATCTTATGCTCATTATCATTAAATGCAGTGAATCAAAAAAAGGAAACATGTCCAAGTTCAGAAACTTCATATGCGCATATTTATCACATTTATCATGAATGCTTCTACAAAATAATCTCCGTGGAAAATCGTTATGCAATTTTAGTATTCAAGAAAATTAGAAATTCATAGAGACGAATTTTACAAAGTCCGGAATAGATTTTATTTGACAACTGAACTTGAGGATATTTTGCGATATTTTCTAGTTTGGCTAAAGGGGAGACAAATTATAAGAAATCCCCTGCATCGTGGAGTTGTATCCACATAGAACATTTTGTAAAATATCCTAAAGCAATTTTTGTTGAAACTTTGCTCCTGCACATTGTATTAATACAAACGCGGTGTGCAGTCCCAATGAGGGACTTATTTTTATAGCACACCCATTGCACACTAGAGTTTTGACACCCAAGCATTTATAGCATTTTTCCAGTTATCTCTAAATACGCCTGCTTCTCAGAAAGCTACATATATGAGAGAAAACTAGGAAATTGCGTTAGTGGTTAGTAAAATTCGAGTCCAGGATTTGGGAATTTGAGCCTCAAGATCTGCAGTGACAAAATGAGAAATATGCGGATTCAAAGATGAAACAAAACTTGTATTGAATTTTATGGGAATGCTTTTACGGTAATTTCTTTTGTTGGGCTTCAGCTAGCTTATGTTGGCATCATTAGATTATCCCTAGGATTACATATACATTATGTATGTAGTAGTAACATATATACAGTGTCATCTCTATATATTAATTAGTATTTCCCCGCCCTTTGCGAACCACTATATAGGAAATTTACTGTATCTTGGTCCAAAATTCAAGAACATCAGGAGAGCCAGAATAAAAAAGCACATATTTTTGTAGCGTGTAATACACTACACACTTGCTATATAAGTGTTGCAATTTAGAGATTGCAAGTTCTTCAACTATTTATGTATATTATTTAGAAACAATATCGTGTCCATGTTTCCAATAAAACGCGTCCAATTTTTATCTAATGGCATATTACGGTAACTCTTACCTGTGTATTGAGTAGTTGCAACAATTATTACTTCTAGATTTACACCTTCCGGCACAAAATATTTACTTTAATGTTAGTCCATGCCAAGCGTCCATATAAACGTGGTGCAAATTAGAGGTACTAAAATATGCAAGTTGAACTTCCAAATGACTACGTGAGTATTATCACTTGGGAACCTTCGTGTACAAAACTCAAGTTGAATAATTATTTTCACGGATTACAATGGGCGGTTTCCGAGAGTCCACTTGTGAAATATGTTTTATGTTTTATTCCAGATCACATCTTCCGTTTTAATTACATTTTCCTTCATTTTCGGAGAAAGAGCATAATGCATTGAACGTATACTTCAGTAATGCTGCTAAATTGTTCCTCATTTGTTCCTCAAATATTTGCAAGTTAAGTAGAATTCGGTACAATATTTTTAAAAAAATATTTTTTTTTACGTAAACAGCATATTGTGGTTGAAGATATAAATTGATTTATGGTAAATTTGGGTCAAATCAAAATAACGCAGTTTCATCGAGCAAAATTAGCAAAGCTTAAGACATTAAAGCAAACTGATCTATGTAGATGCAATTAATCCTAAAATAAAAGGAACTGGGTACAAACAAAAGGAATTTAAAGGATTTATTAGTTTTCAAACTGTTTTTATTACTTCTAAAACATTTTTGAAGGACTAAGATACATTTTCATAAGTTATTCTTTGTTAACAGACTTTTAGAGACAGTTCCGTGCTTAGCTGACTTCTTAGCAGTCACTGAATGCACGTTAGCATGTCGCCGTACTTTTTAATGTTACCGGAAAATCTCCCATATTTTATTATCGTTTGGATGCTAATGAGCAAAATATCTTTAAATCCGATATATAAATACGACCAGAGCTGCGTTCAAATCAAGTTATTTTAGACAACTTGATTTGAACTTGACTTGAACTTGACTTAAAAAATTGTCTAAATGAGGTATCCGCAATTGCACTTAACGGATCAAGTTTCTCAAGCAACTTGAGTATTCAAGTGCACGAATTTCAATTTCATTTTATAGAACTTGAACTTGATAAGAACTTGACGTTCAAGTTGGACGCATATCTTGACCTGAAGTTGATCTTGATTATTAAAGTATTTTTTCGTACATGAATAAACAATACTAGAAATTTCGTGCATTATTTTTATATCTTGTAATGGTTAGACCGTAACTAGGTTAAACTTAACGTCATGCAAATAATATTCTTTATTTTAAAAAAAGTTTATAATACTTGATAAAGGTACTGTAAAAATTGTAGTCTCATTTACTAATTTCTCTAATTAAGAAGTTAGCAATCATATTATTGAACTGTTTACATTAGTGTTGCACTCATCTGGTGAGTTTAGTGCATAACCAGCAGTTATATTCATGAATATTTCGTTGCTAAATTTCCTTACACAATATTGATTTATAAGATTGTTGTTCATATGCGCCATTATGTTCCAAAATTATTCTTAAAGGGATTAACAAATTGCTCTTAAGCTTCTTCTTAGCTTCATAACAGGGGAACTAAGCAATCAATTCATTTTTACAATGGAACAAGAAACCCAAGTAACAAGAACGTCCGTATAAAACAATAAGTCGGAACTTTTAATTATTCAAATAATGGAAACAGGACACAAGAATTATTCTCGATCTCGACCACTGGGCATCGTGGAGGCGATTTTAATGCCGATTAAATAAAAACAAACATCAAGATGTCATTTAATTACGATTCGCGCCCAATATAAATTTGATCGGGATGCAATGATGCCACGAATTCTGCATTGCTTACATCACTTCTTACAAGGACAACTTCGTACATTCTTCGTCGAGTGTCACTACGTTAGACATTCTTTGAGTCATTTCATCCAGGGCAACAAAACAAACGTTTTTACGCAAATTATTTATTTCAGGGCGTTTATCGAGACTCCTGCCAAATGCATCATTTAGTTTTGAACAATTAAAATTATGCTTTCGAGTAATTATTCCAAAAGAATAATAAATAATTCCATAAAATTACGTTACACTTTTATTTTTCATTGTCTTTGTGGTACATAGTTAAGCCTGGTTCACTCTATTGAGGATTGTGCATAATTTATTCAATGTAGTGTTGTATTTTTAGGTTTGAAAATTTCCGTATAATTTTGAAGCATTTTATAGCAAAACTAAAATGTTTCTAATTTTCGATCAGCTTGTATTACTTTTGAAGTAATTTTTTATTAATTAGGAAATAGTAAAACATTTTTCGAATTCGGGTCGTCACTGCCAAGAATTTCCGCGTTTAAATTTTCAAACATGAAATTTTGGACAGGAAGTTGTATTATGTTTGTACATCAATAAAACAGTTTTGTGCTTACAATTAGTTGAGTTCTTATTAATGAATGCATTAAAGATTCTCTCCACGAATTTTTATTGCAGCCAGCAATTCAGTTTTTAATTTCCCTCGGGGAGCTCATGAGGAAAATATCTTTAAATCCAATTATAATTAAAACGATCTAATAATCAATATCCAAAATTTCAGAAAATTAAATAATAAATAAATAATTGAGAAAATATACAAATGTCATTACCATTTACCATACTACTATTTCCATAAAATAATGCGGATACGCTAGAAACTCTTTCCTTAATCAAATCTTACTTCCTCCACTCCTGGGACACAGTACTATCCGTTTGTATTACCGTCATGCAACAATAAGGATTACGGGGGGCATTTTGGAGTTACGCAAACGAAAGCAATAACACAAAAGAGATAAAGTGAGGAAAGCAATTTTTCCTGAATTTTTGAATAAAATATTTCGAGAATAACATCCAACAAATCTACTTTTGAATTTAAGAACCAAGCGATCTGGATACTTCAATCGACGAAATTGGAATTTAAGCAATCATTGAGGGGTTTATATTTCTGTTATGGAGGAAGTGAGGATGATTCAGAGAAGATGTTTGGCTCAAGGGTCGAAATTGAAGATCTCAATTGTTAAAATTAACCTGTCAATTGGATCTAAAGGTTTTGATTGGACAGTTAGTTTTGCATAAATAATCCCAAGGTGAATGGTCAAAGTTCTTGTGTTGGGCTTTTTCCAGTCATTCTAAATAAAAAGGTAAGGAAATAACACCTCATAACCACCGAATACACAATAATTTAATCACATTATTGAAATTTAAATGCAACAATTTTTTTTCAAATTGTCGTAACTTACATCTTCGATGCACTTCACAGAATCTGGAGGTCCAGTGTGAGTGCCTTCATTGAATCCGCTTCTCATTTTATCATTCATTTCATTGGGCTTAAAGGTTTCGATTGAGGCGTTGTTTTCCAAGAATTCAACTGCGAATCCATCCCAATCGAAAAGAAAATGCAGGGAAGATCCTGTGTCCCCAACTTCGTATAGAAAAACTCCACATGGCTCAAAATAATGCCTAAAACCGCAATTACAAGAACATTCTCATCATGCAAAATATTCGACAACGCAAGTTAATTCTCGCGACGCGCCCTAGAGTGCGTAAATAACGAAGTGGCTCTGATTTTGACCCCTTTTGTCACCCTTGCTTGGAAAGTTCTAATAAGATGTCTGTTGTGCTCATTTATGTGTATGCTATTTAATTTTAATATTAACATCACGATTTCAAAACTGTCAGATCTTCAATGACAAAATGCCAACGTTTCCTCCTATTCAAGTATTCATTGGCTCCAGTGTCGTCATTTCCGGGGGAAAGTTTCGCAAAAATCTCTACTCCTCATTACCTAAATTCTGCACGGGGGTAGATATTTCTTTGTAGCTTCTCCATTTAAAGGTGTTATTTGCTGCACTGAGAAGTTCAATTAAGTGGTTTTAATGTTATAAAACTGATTACGTGATAAAATAATAAAAACAAACTGTTTCCACAAAAGGCGTCATCTGGCGACCACTGACAGTTGATACTTTAAGACCAAAAACCTTGTTAGCTCCATACACCGGTGTTTCGTCCTATTTGGAACTCGTCAGTACAGCGCAAATAAGAAAAAAACGACTAGCGACTGATTTCGTGAACCGTCAGTTTCAGAACGAAAATTGACGTAGAAAATAGATTTGTTTCTCAACTTCAAATGCTGCTCAAAATAATTCCATGTTTGTTTTTTGGAAAATGAATGGCTACATCTCAAAATGGAACTCACCGGAGCAGCTTTTTACAAAACTATTAAATAATTTTAGCTTGATTCATGCTTCGACATTTTAATCAAACTGGTATTAAGCTCTGGGTACAACCAATCAAAAAGGTAAATGTTAATTATGCACAAATGCTTTGTTAACAACCACGTCAAATTTTACACGAACAGATTTTTTAACTCTTCGTTTTAAAATTGTGGTCGAAACAAATTCGACCATGGGCACTAATTTTGATCTTTGATAAAATCAATTGTGGGGTTTTCTACAAGAAATAATGGTTTTCTTCATATCGATATATTGCAAGTGTCAAAGTCGAAATCCGAGCCATAAATAATTCGCATAGTTTCTTAATTTTGACCCTCACTCATTGTCACCTTGATTACGTTCCTTGTGAGTCCGCGAAAGGTTGAGATTTATGCGTTGGAGATAGAAAGTATAATTTGTTTGACACGAGAGCTTCATGTTTACGAATAGACGCGGAAGATGCAGATAAGAGTCGTTGGTTACAAATGACGCTTTTTTGGTCACTGATAAAAGAGCTGTATAATCTCTGAGTATGAAATACGGCTTACTTTATTGATAGCAGCGGATGCTTTACTACAGATGTGGGAAAGTTATCATACAAGATGATAATTAACGTAATTACGGGTTTAGGAACAGGACTGTTTTTACTTAAAACGCAATAAAAAATTAGTGTTGTAATTTTTAAAAAACAGCCACAACTCCGTGTTAAGTCTCTCTTCGTGATTTTTAAAATTTAAATTGAATAAGGTGAATTTGGGGCTTTGCGTCATCGTCCTTTATATAGGCATTTTCAATTCACTTGGAGTATAACAACTGTTACAAATCTGTATTATGTGACATAAGTTATTGAAATCATTCTGAATTTCCAAAAACCTGGTTTTTTAAAAAAGGGAAGTGGGCTCTTGTCATAGTGATAGTTTGAACGAAATTCAAAATTCAAATAGGAAAATAATTCAGTCGACTCTCTCTACAACTGCGTCCCAACAGCAATAATTTTTGTAACCCTCAATGCGATGAGCTGCAATTGCTGTATGATTTCAAATTGCATTACTAACTCTGTCGAGATTCCCATAAACGAAATATATCTCGCCCTTAATCGGGAAACAATCGGTGTGGTTAAAGTATGTATGGAAGGAGTCCCGTGAAGAAAATTTGGAAACTCGAAATAAATCTCTGGATTGTTTGAAAAATATTTTGCAACAATATGAATTAAATTGTTTCCTGGAAACCAAATTTAAATGGGCTTGTCAGGTTTGGCCTTGTGCACATGTTCAATCGTTACAGGGGCCTCTCCCAACAGCGACACCTAAACGGCTTGAATTTTGTGAACCCAAAAGGGAAGTGTCGTTATCAAGGTACAATTTACCGTTGACTTACATGTTATTCAGAGCTGCGTCCAAGCTCAAGTACAACTTGAATAGTTCAAGTGCGTATCAAGTTCAAGTCAAGTCAAGTGCAGACAGTTTTGTAACTTGAAACTTGAACATCAAGTTCAAGTGAATTTATAATTTTAACTTGAATTTTCAAGTTCAAGTTCGATCGAGTCCAAGTTAATAATTTATTACTTGATTTCAAAATCAAGTCAAGTTCAAGTACACTGAATGGAAGTACTTGAATGAAACTTGAGTAGAACTTGAGTTTTTGTCACTTAAATGAAGGTTATCTCTTGCATCCAACTAAAATTAATATTGGGCGTCAATCATTATAAGAATGACATCTTTGTTTTTGTTCCATCGAGATAAAAATCCTCGACGATGCCCAGTGGTCGAGATCGAGAATAATTCTTGTGTCCTGTTTCCATTATTTCAATAACTAAAAGTTCCGACTTATTGTTTTATACCTTTTTTAGTGCTTTTTGCGTGTACCCGGAAAATAGAGATTGGTCTAATTTTTGGAACATCCACTTTTCAATGTGAGAATAAAGACCAATCAGTAACTTCTAGGGAGTGCTCATTTCTGGGGAAAGTTTCGCAAAAATCTGAATTCCTCATTACGTAAATTCTGCACGTCGGGGTAAGTCACGGACCGTGGCTTCTTCTTTTGAAGGTTTTAAATGCTGCACTGAGAGACCCAATGAAATTATTTTAGCGGAATTCATACTTTTTGGAATTCTTATAAATGTTTTTATTAAGCTGTAGGTAAACCCAAACACAGTAATAATATAAATAAAACATAATAATGTTAAGTCTGTTGTAATAATAATGCTTTGTTAATAACTACTTCAAATTTTACAAATATAGATTTTATAACCTTTTCAATGTAAAACTGGTCCAAGATGATTTGGTTGTGTACACAAATTTAATCTTCGTCAAATCATTTGCAGGTTTTTCTACAAGAAACAAGGGATTTCTCCACATCCATTCATTGCAAGCTTGAAAGTCGAAATTAGAGCCATAAATAATTGTGCGTTAATTTTTAAAAGCGCTCAGTGGCACCTTGAATAACGTCTTTGAGAGAAAAAAAAGTTGAGCAAAACCTATCTGCAATAAATTTAGAGTGACATGGTTTTTGGTTGTGTATAACTGGACGAGACGAGCAAGCAATGCAGAACAAGGATAACGTTTCAGCCTTAATGCTCATGCGCAAACTATTCTGTGAGCTTTATTTCACCGAATGTAAGATATTCGACTTTAGGTTGTAAAACATGAAGTTTGTTGATGAAAAAGTTAAGGAAGAATCTTGGAGCTAGGATTTTATAAATGTTTTTTATGTTTTTGGTACGAATATTTTTTGTACGAATTTTTCTTTATGTTCCGATTTCTGAAATGAGAATGTCGACAACTGTTTTTAGTAATTATCGGGACGGCACAAGAAGTTTGTTCACATGCCCCGATTTTCGGAATCGGGGACAACGTTTTATAAAAATTTTGGGGACGGGACGGGGACAAAGGTTTTGAAAAAATTATGGGACGGGGACTGGACAGGAATTTTGTCCCAAATAGAAGCTCTAATTATTAGGGATAGGTTTCCAATCTCAAGTAAATCATCCTAATATTTTTAGGGTGCAGACTTTTTTTGATTTGCTCAAAATGCATTAATTGCGTTAAATGTGGGTCACAGTTCATGAAAAACAGTCAAAACTCCGTCTTAAAATTCTCGCCTTGATTTACCGGCACAAACTTTTAATTGATTTGTGCTTAATCATTGTACTTGAAAAGTAAAATATGGCTCGGGAAAGATCAAAAGTGAGACTTGCTACAATTAAATAATAATTCTGCAGTTGAAAAGCCTTGTGACGCATAAGACAGCCCGTGTATCATACAGTCGACTCTCGCTATAACGACACCTCCAGTGAAAAACATTCTTTGACGTTATAAAGGGAATGTCGTCATAAGAGGTGACTTAACACAGACTATTTACTGCTCTGGGATATTCTTAGTGCGTCGTTATAGAGGAAGCCTCGTTATATAGAGAGACTTTATAAAGAGAGTCGACTGTAGTTAGGAGTTCTTCCACGGGAGCATTAACTACTTCTGCATAATATGCTGAATCTGTCCCCTATTGTGTTCTGTGGGGGTGTGATGTAGTTAACGTTCCGTGGAACAATTCCTAATTACAGTCGACTCTCTCTATAACGGCTCTCTAAAATGAAACTTCCCCTATGACGACACGCTGTGAATGTGCACGCAGTGAATATTCAATGTTAAGTCACCCGTTACAACGGCATTCCCTTTACAACGTCAGAAGAATTGGTGCGCTTGAGGTGTCATTATAGACAGAGTCGACTTTAATCTGAATGCATTTTCATTTAAAACCCAAACGATCTGAATGTCGCGGTGCTATTTGGGACCTTGAATTTTCAATTTTGAGTTAATAGGATTTCTTGGGACCAACTACAATCGACTCTGTCTATAACGACACCTCAAGCGCACAAATTTTTCTGACGTTGTGAGGGGAATACCGTTATAACGGGTGACTGAACATTGAATATTCACTGTGTGCAGATTTTTAATGCGACTTAATAGGAAAAGTTTGGTTATAAAGAGAGACGTTATAAAGAGAGCCGACTGTAAAGTCGATTTGAGTAATAAAGCTCGCTTTGTAATTGTTGCTATCTGTTCAGTCTCTGTGTGTGTCTCTTGTGTGTTGTATTTCTTGTCAATATTTTTGTGGTTCATAATTGAGTCTGGTTTCACTCTTTTGAGGAATGTGTTTAATTAATTTAATTTAGTTTTGTATTGTCCATATTGTAACTTTTTGAAATGATTTTTAAATACTTATTAGAGAATTAAAATGTTTGTAATTTTCAAGCGGTTTTTATATTTATTAAAACATTTTGTCAATAACTAGGAAAGGGAAAAACATTTCGTGAATTTGAGTGATAATTGGGAAGAATTTCCTTGTTAAAATTTTAAAACATGAAATTTGGTGCTGTCAAATATTCTTCGTTTGTGGAATTGACAAAAGTTTCGTGCTAAGTTGAGTTCTTGGAATTTTTTATCGAACTTTTTTTTTGATTGCCCTCACAAACTCCCTATTTTTAATTCTCCTGGTGGATCTTATGAGGACAAACGAATTGATAATTAAATGGACATTATTTAAAAAACAAATTAATGAATAAATTATTCAGAAAATGTACTTTAAGGGAATTTACTTGGGAAAATAATTTGACTTTCAAACCACAAGTCACTCAAAAGTGAAATTTATATTTCGTTGAAACTTTTTTACTGATGACAATTTGTACGAAATAACATTTGGTTAATAGATGGAATTTGTTAAAATAGAATGTTTTTAAATATCTGTGGGAAATTTTAAAATTGGGGATTTTATCGATTTTACCAAATTTTGAATAAAATATTTACAAAATAACTAAAAGCAAATCTTCTTCTGAATTCACGAATCAAGCGATCTGAAAACTACAGACGCCAAAATCGGAATTTAAGCAATCATTGTGGTTTCAATATTACTGTTAAGGATGCAGTGGAGATGTTTTAGAGAAGATTTTTGGATCAAGGGTCGAGCTTGAAGATCTCAATTGTGTAAAACCATCTGTAAATTGGAGCTGAAGGTTTTGATTGGAAAGTAAGTTTTGCATAAATGGCCCCAACGTGAATGGTCAGAGTTCTTGTGTCGTTTTTCCAATGTTCAAACTAAATAAAAAGATAAGGAAATAACACTTCAAATCCGAGTGCACAATATTTGAATCAGATTATTCAAACTTAAATGAAACACATATTTTCCAAATTGTTGTAACTTACACCTTCGATGCACTTCACAGAATCTGGAGGTCCAGTGTGAGTGTAATTATTAAATCCATCCCAAATGGGCTGAAAGGTTTTGACAGGGGCGTTGTTATCCAAGAATCCAACTGCAAATCTATACGAACCGAAAAGCAAATGCAGGGAAAATCATGTGTCCCCAACTCGGTATAGAAAAACTCCACGTGGGAAGAAAAAGTTACTAAAACCAGTTACAAGAACATTCTGATAATGCCAATATTCGACAACGCTTAAGAACAGGAAACGTGAATTCATTTAATCTTGAAGTTAAAAACCATGTATTTGAACTTTTATTATCATTTCTAGAAATTTCAAGAATCAGCCATCGCCCTTTTAAATTTATATTCGAATATTTTTTAGAAATTTGTTTCAAGCACTTTAAAATCCGGGGTTAGGAAAATGCATTCATTTTTTCCGTAAGAGTTTTAACCAAATTAGATTCCGCCAATGCATCAACTTTGCCTTGCAAATTTCTACAGACGTGACTTGTTTTATTTAATTACTGATTTTTATTATAATTTGTTAGACACGTTCATTTAAAGATGGGAGGAAATTTGTTCTGATATCACAATTTGGGTGAATTATGTACACAAATGAAATGAACTGCGCTTAAACTACGACGTAGATAAGTGCGAGAAAATGTATCGTTGTGAAAATAATTTCTCAAGATCGTTTGAACTAAATTTCACGCAAATTTATAGGACAACGTTTAATGCCATGGGTCACTTTGGCGTGTGTTTAGATAAAATTTGTTTGTGGAATGACTTCGGACAATTGCTGCGGGAAAAGTAATTAATTGAGATGGAATCTTCCATTTGTTCTTCTAAAATCGACAGATGAAGATTTTTAATAATTACTTAAAAGAACGGAAATGAAAATATTTTCCAATCCAACATGCTGAAATTACATTTTAAGTGTCATATATACATTGAGTGAGTTTAGGACCTCTTATAGGAAATTATAGTCACGAGGAGAATTCAAGTTGAAAAATTCTCGTTGTCATTGAATCACAAAATTCAGATCCAAGGTTTTAAAAATCCAACGAGTTTTTGTTTATTAGCATAATTTTATAATTCTCGTTGCGTGGTTTTTTGCGACCAGCGAGTGCCTAAATAACGGAGTGGCTCTGATTTTTACATTAAAATGGCCCATTAAAAATGTAAATGCACTTACATGTTTTTGAATGTGAAAACTTCTCTTGTCTTGAAAGCGACGGTCTTTGGAGCTTCCTGGTGTTCTCGACCATAACGAAGATTCAGCTGATAATGTGTGAGTTCCACGTCCAGGTGATTTACTACCAAAACATTTAGCGTTAAAATTAAATTCAGAAACATTTTGCCAACTAATGGTGACGAAACCCCGTGGGGTTAAGTTAACTAAATGCACAATTTTAGTTCTCCAAACATTTTCAAACAAATCTTGCAACATTTCCTCGAAGTCAAAATTATTTGAGAGCCGGTCACATTTAATTTGGCAGCAATTTAAACTGCACATTGTTTCTCTTGTTCTTTCTTCATGTGCTGTTCTGGATTAAGACACATAACGTTTTTCTGTATACACTTAATTACACTAGACTAGAATTACATCGGTATTTGCTTTTCCTAATCCCAAAATATTTCGCGTTATTCTTTTCAAGCATCTCAAATATGGTATTTTCAGAGAGCAAATCCCCTTTGAAAAGCTTTAACAAAATCTATTTTAATCCACGAGGAACTGCAACTAATTTGAGGACATTCGCACGCGTAACAAGCAGATTATTAAAGTTGCTTCTTAAAATCCAATTTTAGATTACGCTGTTGATAATTTGGTTTTTGCAAACATTTTCTACACGAACGCTGTAATTTCGGAAACATTTAAATAAATGTTAGGGAAACTCATCGGAAAATATTTAAAAGCATTAATAACATTTTCAATAACCAATTCTGGCAACCGTACACACTTTTAGGTATTAAAACACAATCTGTATCTTTTTGCATGACTGAATTGCAGTTTTAAAATTAAATTAAAATTCCAAAATATTAATAACTTCTAGCTTCTGTTGTCAAAATATGTTGTGTTTATATTAATTGTATATACTCAATCCGAATTTCGTAATTGCACTTTCGACCAGCGCTTCATTTGCTTGACTTCTATGATTATATTTGGTTTTTTCATGACGTATTTTTCTTTTGATTTTTTTTTATTATTTTCAAAATATAATTCCAAAATATAAGCAACTTAACCACATCGATAATAAAAAATAAATGGTAGAAAAACCCACAATATTTCACAGATTTTTCGCAATACAGTAAAACCTGTTTATAACGGAATCGCAAGGAAGCTTGGATTTTTTTTCCAGGATAAACAGTATTCCGTTACATGATTATAGCGGACATTATATGCTTACACAAGTACCTTTGGTGGGGATGAACAAATGTGTCCGGTATAATGAGAATTCCGTTATACAGCGGCCGTTATAAAGAAATTTCACTGTATTTTGAAATTGCAATTTTGTCTGAAAATGCAACGTTCTGTGATATGCGTGAGATCCGAATGACTTGAAAAAATTTGATTGATTGAAGAATTTTCAATTAATTTATAGTTGAAAAGTGTTTTTAAAATGATTTTTAAATAATTTACATATTTTTTTTATATTTACGAAATTTTCCATTGCCCTTCAATAATTTACGATTTTCCATCATACCTTAAATTAATTATAATTTCTTAAATTTATTTTTTAAATAAATTTAATTTTGTAATATTTTATTATTTTTAAATACTGTAAACTAAATTCCACTTTTCTCAATTGAATTTTAAATTACTTTCACCGATTCCTAAATATTTTAAACATGAGTGGTCCACCAATTTAAAAAAATAATTTAAAATAATGCAATAATAATTTAAAATACTTTTTGAACTAAAAATTAACTAGATTTGATTTTATAATTATGAACCAAATTCAGCTAGCATTTAAATTTTGGGACAATTTTGGCTACTTTGCAACAAATATTACTTCTAAATTCTTATTCATTCATTTAAAAATAATTTTTATTTCCTTCAAATACTTTTTGCTTAAGTTTTAGTGCAGGTTGTGTGAAAACGTATTTCAACACTTATTGACAATTGAAAGAGCAACATCAAAACACATAATTCCGCGGTTTTAGAGCAAATGTTTTTCAATTTTTTCCAAATTCCACTCATCATCTCAAGTCTTCGATTCCCTAGTCTGAGTTTTTACTCATTATTTTATGTTTTTGTAAAAAGTGCATTTTTTTGTAGTATTTACGAGATTCTTTGAGATAGGTACAACTTAAAGGGTTATTACTCCCTGAATTTTTTCGGTAAATCAAGAAATTCTAATAAATTCGCAAACAAAGATTTGATAAATTCATTTCTGCTGTGCAATCAGATAAAATCCAATGTGCGTTCGCCTGTCTTCTCAAAGTGATTCAAATGATCAAATCCTATATCATCTGCAGTTCTTCATGTGTAAAACCCAATGGTCAAGATAACCTGGGGTTGAAATTTAATTGCAACGAAATTACATTCTGCTGAAAATGAACCTTTAATAAAGTTGTAAACAAGGGCTTAACTCGAAAACTACAAAATAAATAATTTTTTTGAAAGATTATTTAGGATCTTCTATTCCAAACACATTTTAGGATCATGTCATTGGCACTTATTGAAGGCAAGGGGTGACTAAATATATGAAATTGAAGCGAACATTGAAGAAGTTTTAGGCACTGCTTAATTGTTTTTGTAATAATTTTAATTTTCGATTTTATAACGATATAGTAATTTACAACTTCATATCTAAATATTGCACCACGCTCATGCGGCAGTCATTTTATCTCTTGGTCTGCGCATTTAAACGCAATTAAAATTCAAGGCATAAATACATTTTCGGTTTTAATTTGAGTACAAATTCAGAATCAACTAGGACTTTGATGCACTTAACAGAGCGCTGCATTCGGGTCTTTTACTTTACGAGGACGAAGCAAATTTTAAAATCTCGTGCCAAATTATTATGTGCTGCTGCAGGCAGTGTTTACAGTTCTGAAAATTTTGAATAGCTCCACAGAAGTCTCAAACACAAATTTCTACAAATAAACGTGAAAAGTAATTTCAGAAAACGTTTTACCTTTGAAACCCAAATTGTATTGTTTACTATTCAAAAATCGTCTCAACATTGCTTAAAGTCACTGGATTTACGCAACCAATTTTTGACTTAGGTCACTGAAAAAGATCCTGTCGCTGACGATAAAATGCAAGCCATCGGGAGATATAAGAATACAGTTTATAGAATAATCTGTACAAAACATACTTGCTAGAATTTACAACAGTCAAAATTTCCTGTATTAGTTTTTACAAACTTGTAAAGTATTTTTTAAAATTCTTCATCACATGAAAAATATAGAATGTAAACAATCGAGCATTTGAACGGAACTTAATTCTTTAGTTACCTAAGTTAAGTGTAATAAAAATTAGGTGAATATATTTTCGTAGATTTCAATATGGAAAATTTAATTCAAAATGTAAATAATGCGCACAAGTGTAGCATTTTCTGATATTTTTGTGAAGGACAGAGCGTCCCTGAATCTTGACAACATCAAAGACTGACTTCTTTATCTTTGATCCTGAAAACTAAGTTTCCCAACTTGGATGTCTGCCATTTGGCAATCATGTAGACAATTCGTAACATACATAAATAATTATAAATATCATAATTGGGACTTGTTTAAAATCTCATTTAAAATTACTAAAAATACAAAAAAAAAGCTAACACAATTTTTTACAACTGAACGTAAAAAGAACGTACTTAAAGTTTTTCACAACGCTGAAGTTTTTTTCGACAGAGGTTAATGAAACGAATTTATCCGTACTGATTCAAATTTCTCTGCAGATAGGTCCATTCTCAAAATCTCTGTTGGCAAAAATAATTACCCTACATGACGTGCATTCCCTGTCAAATAAGATCAAACAATCAAGAAATCCCTGTTCACAAAAAAGAATCCCTTCCTTTTGAGATTTTCCCAGTCAGAAATATTTTTTCCCTGGGAGAATCTTCCCGTCTCCCACAAAAATCAGACCCCTGGTATCTGTATTTGCTAAAAATTGTGTCAACAGCACATTGTTATTCAGTGCGGTTACTCGAGTTGAGACAAATAAAATAGAACCCCCTGTATCATATACAAATACACAGGTACATAGTTATGGGGAATATTTGTTCCAGAATTGTTTTCTGAATTGAAACTGTACGTACTCGTACAGACTGCAGACCCAAGTGCAATGAATGTTCTAAGAAGCGGTTCCCAAGGGAAGGCAGAAACTTTGCCGCATATCCTACTTGTATACATATAATGTATACGTAATAGTGACAAGTAACCCTCGACACGTGGCCGATTGGGATGAAAATGAAAATTGGTTTGGGGCGAGGTACAATGAAAAATGACCCAGCACGAACAAAAGTTACTGTCATCTCGCATCGGTTTGCACTGGAACAGAGCTGCGCTCAAGTTCAAGTAGTACTTGACAAGTATCAACTCAGGTCATGTTCGGAGCAAGTTCGGGATTATGAGCGTTTCTACTTGGTTGAATCGGGTCAAGTTCAAGTATTTGTTGGATCCGAACTTGGAAATTCAAGTCGGTTCTGGTTCAAGTGCAAGCCCACAAATTTGACTTGAAGTAAGGATCAAGTTCAAGTTCGGGTCTGGGCATAGATTTTACTTGAACCTGAACTTGTACTTTCAAGTACCGATTCAAGTAGCCTAGTTCCAACGTTTGCTTCCTTTGTGCGTTCTTCTCCCTCGGTTGTTCGTGCTTCTGCAATACACATTCTAGAAACTAGTGATGCCAATGGTCTGGTCTGATCAGATTTTATGAAACTGGTCTGGTCCCAAATTCAGACCAGACCATTGGTCCTGCTGATCCAGTCGTTCGGGCCAGACCAGATCAAAGAACATGCTCCGGAAAATGGTCCAGAAAACCATTGAGCGTAATTAAATAATGACATTTTATTCCGTCAAATTCTTCTATTATCCCCAGAAATGTCAGTTTTAATTTGTTCCATTGTTTAATGGGATTTCGTTAACTCATAAATTTTTCATGTGGCCAGGTCTGGTCTGGTCCTGAAGCTGGACCAATTGTATCTGGTCAGGTCTCAGTGTTGAATCAGAGCGGACCAGACCAATAACGGACCATTATAATTGGTCCAGATCAGGCCAATGGTATCCCTACTAGAAACCATGCTTGCAGAGATATGCACATCAGCTGGAGCTCCCTTTCATTTGGAGTGACTGTTGTGTATTCTGTAAATCGTCGTGCTTAAACCTATTCTTCTAATTTTTCAGCATTTTTGAAAAACTGTTGAAGTAAATTGTCCCGGGAGAATGTAACACAAGGAAAAAACCATGAGTGAACCCGAATCTGAATTTAATAAAGACGACGGAAATTGAAAATCTTAGATCCACCCGTTGGAGTGTTTGTGCTAAAAAGTAGTAAGGTTCAAGTAATTACTTGAAATCCAAGTTCGGGTTCAAGTCAGTTTCAAGTTCGGTTCGCAAGGTTTATGGACCCGACATTCAAGTATCAGATCAAGTTCGGGCTTCGGAAAGATTACTTGCAAGATACGACTTGGCATGGCAAGTAATTCCTGGGACCCGAAACGCCAAGTTAGGGAACTGACAAATATCTACTTGAAAGTTCAAGTGCAGGTGAAGTTCAAGTTCGGATCCTCAAAATACTTTACCCGAACGCATGTCTGCACTGGAAATCCCGCACAAGTTTCAAATTATAATTTATCAATACAGGGTCCCTCCTGTGCAACTTCAGTTTTCCAAAGTTAAATTCAATAAGTAATTTTTATTTTCGAAAGCTTGTGCCATAATAACACTTCATGAACGACGCATTTCTGGCATGCAAATTTTCTGAGTAGTTCCAGGGTTCAAATACTAACCTTTTAAATGGGAACCAACGGGTTCTTGAGCTCGGAGTGAACAATATTTGCTACAAGTCGCATTTTGGTACAGATTGAAGATTATTGGTCACAATTAGCTCCTCGGCTATTGATTGGTCAATATTGGCCACAATTTATTTTTGTATTCAGATTATATAAAGTAAGTAATATTAGTTAAATTTGTTTTTTGGCCTTACGTTGACCATTATTGGTCACAATTGATTTTTGGCCTCAGTGTGGCAAATAGTCGTCGCAATTTGTTTTTCGGCTGCAGATTGGTCACTATTCGTTGGAATTACTGAGGAATCAAGTAATTTACGAATAACTTCCAAATGTGGACTAGAATGGTCGAATGATTATGGTCACCCTATTTATAACAGCTCTATTGTACTGTAAAATGAATTGCAAAACAAGGAAAACGTTTTACGTTTATGCGTTCCTCGCTTTTCCCACATTAAGGAGTAACTCATGAAATTAAATTGCCCCAAATTGTTGCAAATAGCATATCTTTGCATTGAATAATCGGATTCGATGCTTGAGATTTTTTAAAACTCGTTTCAATCTCATAGTTCCATTTTTGCAGAGAGAGGTCTCGAAACTGAACAAAAGTCTGAATGAGTTAAAGATTTTTAAAACAGTTATATATTTTAACACAAACATTTACCCAGTATCTAATAGCTGTCATTTGGATTAATTTTTTTTCTATTCTGGGAGATGCTGACTACGCTGATAAAGGGCTGTTGAGGATGAAAACACAGCAAAATTATAGATTTATAGTTTAATAGGTAAAGGTTAGAAACATGCTGAAAGGGAGGTAATTCTGATCCTCCAGTTTTGTGCTTTGACACAGGAAGAAAGACCTTCCTTCGGGGTTTTGAATTCCCGAAGTTTCGTGTTGAAAAACAGAATGAAATATTTGCGGGACATTTTTTGGGTGGCGTAAATAAATCGGGCCAAAACAGGAACATGCGAACTTTTCCGACGATACTGGAACTGGGACGTTTCAGAGCATCGGTGCAAAAAATGTGCTGCACATTTTATGTAATTATTCTGTTCCGTTCCGATCCCAATGCAGTTTCTGCGCGCTTGCGTTCAATAAAATAGAAATGCATTTCTTACCACGATGGCTTGTAAGCATGCTTTATTTGGGAAAAAATTCGATAGGCAAATTTACCGAATCTGTTTGCATAAAATGTTCTGCGATAGCACAAACCAGCAGATATATTAATGTGAACATCGATTTCACAAAATTTTAAGGGAGGCACAGCTAATTTTATGTAATAATAAACATCGGTGAATCTTCTCAAAATGAAAATTTGATAATGAAAACTGTCAAAATATGTGGCGCTGCTTAATAGTACAGTTAGTTATTTCAATTATTGGTTGTCATTCCATGTCATTTAGAATAAATAATCAACTTTTAAGGTACACAAGAAACTGCTATTAATCAAATAACAAACTTGTACATACTTAATTGTCATAGTTGAATTACGTGATTCTTCAGAACGGAACGAGTTCGGGACAGAAAAATTAACATATTCTGGAACAGTGTTGTCCATGGGAACGGAAATTTAGTACCCATACCTGTTCCTGTACATATACCCATTTTTTGAGGAACTAAAGCAATAGTCCTGTTCCTGTTCCCATAAAACTGGGTACCAATTCAAAGTTCCTGGACCTGTTCCTGCAGGAACAGGAATGTTCCTGTTATTGTTCCCAAAAGTTCCTACTTAAAGAAATATTATCAGAAAAATGAAAGTACAATTAACTTACACATGTATGCCCCAGGTAACTCAATTTATGCATCGCTTTAAAAAACCAAATATCAAATCGACAAAAATAAATAACGGCACGCCATCTCCAATACTTTTAGCTATTCGAATTTATATGGTAATTCAGTAACAGTCACTAAATTACTTATCGCAGCGCAAAGTACAGTAGTAACTGAAATTAGCTCTGACAAGTAGCACCTTCATTATACTTTTGCTAAACTAATAAGGAAAAGCGCACGCTGGAGTTTTCTGAGCTACACTTTTGGGTTGAAGTTCCAGAGAATTCCATTTTTGCTACGTGTTAAAGAAATATTATTATAATTTGTTATTTTGTTAAATAAAGACGTGTGAAAGAGTGACGTATTTAATATGTTATGAAATACTTTTAAAATTATATTTTGTTTGTGAGGTATTTTTATATTATAAACTTCATCTAAATACCAGGTAGGTACAAGTTTTGTTCCTGTTCCCAAACCCGCTTTTGATCCCATATTTCGGAAACAAATTCTATGTTCCCAAACGTTCCCAAAGTGTTTTGGGAACAACATTTGTGTTCCCGTACGTACCCATTCCTTTTCCTGTTCCCAAAAACCTAGGTGTCTCCTGTTCCCATGGACAGCACTAAAGCGTATAACAGAAATATTTCTAATTTATTACATTTCTAGTTATTTCTCATTGCGCTGACTCAATTTCTACCCCTTGTCTTGTTTTCCCGGGATGGTTTTGTGATGTGACATGTCATTAATTACAGAAGTTTCTGTAGTAGTTTTTATAATTTGTACAGGGTGCATCAAGCATTTGTCTCCCGTTGACCCATAAAAAGGACGATGATGAAAAATATATGGGACTTATTGACAGATCATTTAATTGAATTTCAAAAGTTCTATCCTCGTAGTTCATAGGCTGAGAATTTTATACTGGACACGTCAAAAGTCAATTTGGATTTCACGTACCTGCTTCAGATCAAATATTTTCCCCGTTCAATGATGCACAATAAGGTTAATGAAATGAGGTTGCTGTACTTTAACATTTCCCCAAGTGAACGTAGAGCAAAAATGTTTTTACCTGGTCCTCTTTCCCCCAAAACCATTACATACTTGAATCTGGATACCTCCACTCTGCGGACTCTTTACCTACCAGAAAACAGGAGTCGGATTTTGGTGAGACTCTTACAGGGAGATTTACAAAAATCCGACCCCTGCCAGAATAGTTCATACTTTCTGCGTAAGGAGTCTACATTAAACATTTTTGTCACTTCTTTCGCGCCAGAACAGAAACATTTCTACAAATTATTGCCAAATTTTCAGAAGATATTTTCAATTGGACTCTAAGCTTTTACTGCTTTTAATCCGTTTTCAGAAATTTGTGTTTTGTGGCAAATAGTAAAAGAAGGTTGTTTATAATTTGTGATACTTTGTACTCAGTGTTTGAGATCTTTTGTCTCCTCCATAAGCCAAATATGTAATCTTCCCATGTTCAAGGAATTCTTCACCCAATGTTTTAAAATGGCTTTCATATCTTATGCTCATTATCATTAAATGCAGTGAATCAAAAAAAGGAAACATGTCCAAGTTCAGAAACTTCATATGCGCATATTTATCACATTTATCATGAATGCTTCTACAAAATAATCTCCGTGGAAAATCGTTATGCAATTTTAGTATTCAAGAAAATTAGAAATTCATAGAGACGAATTTTACAAAGTCCGGAATAGATTTTATTTGACAACTGAACTTGAGGATATTTTGCGATATTTTCTAGTTTGGCTAAAGGGGAGACAAATTATAAGAAATCCCCTGCATCGTGGAGTTGTATCCACATAGAACATTTTGTAAAATATCCTAAAGCAATTTTTGTTGAAACTTTGCTCCTGCACATTGTATTAATACAAACGCGGTGTGCAGTCCCAATGAGGGACTTATTTTTATAGCACACCCATTGCACACTAGAGTTTTGACACCCAAGCATTTATAGCATTTTTCCAGTTATCTCTAAATACGCCTGCTTCTCAGAAAGCTACATATATGAGAGAAAACTAGGAAATTGCGTTAGTGGTTAGTAACAGAGCTTCACTTGTTTATTCCTAATGCATTATATTAAAATGCTCCGATGTTCCGATATTCGGAACGGAATCGGGAACAGTACTATTTTTAGGTTTTCTACAGAATTAGAACTTTAGTTTAGAACAAAATTTCTTTCACAACAAAAATGTTGGCTGCATTGGAAACTCTACAGGATGTCAATAAAAGACAAGAAAAGGCTCTGTTGAGGTGTGTGTGACTGATAAATAGTAAAATCCCGATGTAGTTTGATTTACTATGAAAGTTGCAGATTGCACGTGTAATTAAGTAATTGACTTGCCCGAATACAAGAATTACTATTCTAAAGATTAACAAGAGTATTTATTGAGATGTTAACAGTTCCGTGTCTTAATGCATTCTGTTACAAACGTTAGTCATCATTGCATCTTAACCAGATCAATGTACTAATACATTACTTAAGCTTGCTATTATACATTTCATAATACTTGCCTTACAATTATTATTACTGTGAAAGTAATATTCAATACTTTTGCTATTGTCAAATAACTTAGAAATGACAAAAATAGCTAAATAAAATAATTTCACTTTCTTCAATTAAAACTAATAGCAGTAACAATTACTACTGCTACACAGTAGCAAAACTATGCCATTTCACTTCTCAACAGGCTCTTTGAACGAGGCTGGGCAAAATAATTAATAAAAAAAATACAAAAATGGTCAAATTAGAATTTCCCCCTTTACGCAATTCTTTTGATGAATGCTTCAGAAATTCAATTCCTACAACTAGGCCTAAGCTTTCACCAACGACAACTGTGAAATCACGCAGGTAAAGCCCATGATATCACAAGTTTGAGTCAAAGCAAATTTACATACAAAACTATTAAAATATTGATCGCTGAATTCAATAACGACAAAGTATTGCTACGAATTTACTACAAACTGAGGAAGTATAATAATTAAATAATATTGGCCAGTCTGTGCCCAAGAAACCAATTGTGACCCATATTGGTCACTCTGGGGCCAAGGAACCGATTGTGATCAGTATTGGTCAATATAAAAGACAATTTTGACTAATATTGGACAATGTGTTTACAAAAAAATAAATTGTGGCCCATATTGGTCAATGTAAGGTCAAAAAGCAAATTGTGACTAATAATGACCAATCTGTAAAAAAATTCTAATTGTGGAAAATATTGTTCAATCTGAGACCAGGAAACCGTTGGTTCACATAATAACGGTTAGTATTTGAACCCTGGAACCACTCATGCTGTTTGCATGCCAGAAATGTGTCATTCACACAGTAACATTATGGCACTGACTTTCGAAATTAAAAATTACTGGAAAATTTATGTTGGACAGGTGGGACCCGTATCGACAAATTATTATTTAAAACTTGTGTGCGATTTCGGGTGCAAACTAAGGCGAGATAGTCCTAACTTTTGTACGTGCTGGACCATTTGGGTTGATACCTTGCCTCACACAAATTTTCATTTTGATCCCGAGTGAGCATGTGGCGAGGGTGACTTGTGAGAATTTACTGATGCCAAGATACCGGGGATTCCATTCAAAAAGAAATCACTATAAAGGAAATACATTGTATACTGAAACAAGGCGAGCGTTAGATTAAGGCCGTGGTCACATCTTATTTGGATACCAGACTTATTTTTAATCAACTCATTTTAATTGTTTAACTGGGCATGACAGCGGTATAACCCTCTGGAAATATATCTTAAGATAGATTTCACGCCTGGTGGAATATTCAGGTAACCCACTCGTGATCGGAAAGAAGCTTTCTGTGAGCTCAGGTAGCCGCATCAATATCCCTGCTAGAACAAACGATAGGGCCATCTCACCCTGGTTTGCGCACAAGATTTAAATTGGTCAATAAATGGCACCCGGTCCAGCATAAATGTTGAAGTTTTAAAGAAATTCTATATTATATGTAGGGTATGTCGATTGAAAATGGCCTGCATTATTTGCCCGCCCAGCCGAAAATGCCCAAAATGCCTGCCCGCATGCTCAAAAACTGGGCATGTGGGCAGCTTTTGAAAATGCCCAGATTTTGGGCATTTTGGGCAGGGCGAGTTGGGCATTTTGGGCATTTTCACGGCACCAAAGTTGGATTACTATCATGTATTCAGAATATCCATCCAAATGCATGAAAGCGCAGCCAAGGAAAAATTATAAATATGTGAGTGTCTGGTTATTCGCTTCTTCGTGTATATTTTAATGGCAAAAACAGTCAAAATCGACAATTTTGAGTCAAAATGATCCGGTCCGACCACTAGGAATTCATTGATGCAGAGAAAAAGAATTGGGATCTCCGTAAGTTATGTTTGACATTATTAAAACATTGTTCTTAGAGTGAAATGTGTCAAAAATCAATGCCATGCTGTCCGTATATTCAGTTTGTAGCAGACCTGCGTTTGGGTCAAGTATTTTGAGAATCCAAACTTGAACTTGACCTGCACTTGAACTTTCAACTAGATATTTTTCAGTACCCGAACTTGGCGTGTCAGGTTACAGGAATTTCTGGACATACCCAGGCATATCTTTGCAAGTAATCTTTCCTTAACCCGAACTTGATCGGATACTTGAATTTCGGGTCCATAAATCTTGCGAACCGAACTTATAATTGATTTGAGCCCGACATTGAATTTGAAGTAATGACTTAAACCTTACAACTTTGTAGTATGAAGTTGCAAAAACACTCCTACGGATGGAGCTAAGGTATTCAAATTTCGTCGCCTTTATTAAATTCAGATTCGGGTTCACTCATGGTTTCTTCCTTGTATTATAGTCCCACCGGAAAACTTACCAAATAAACAACGGTTACTCCAAATAAAAGTGAGCTCTGGGTTCTGTGCCTATCTCTGAAAGCATGGAATCTAGAATGCGTGTTGCAGAAGTGCGAACAACCGAGGGAGAAGAACGGACGAAGTGATAAACGTTGGATCTAGGATATCTACTTGAATCGGTACTTGAAAGTGCAAGTTCGGGTTCAAGTTAAACCCCTGCCCAGACCCGAACGTGAACTTGATCCTTAGTTCAAGTCAATTATGTGGGCTTGCACTTGGACCAGAACCGACTTGAAATTCCAAGTTTGGATCCAGCAAATACTTGAACTTAACCAGATTTAACCAAGTAGAAACATGACACTCATGATCCCGAACCTGCTCCGAGCTTTACCTGACTTGATACTTGTCAGGTACTACTTGAACTTGTGCGCAGCTCTGGTTTGGAGCATAGACAAATTAATTTTCTAAATAAGAAAAGGGAATGAATTCTACGCATTTGTACGGACAAGAAATCGCAGCCTAAATGTGTGAAGTCCTGAAATTCTTGCAAACGGTCAGTGATTTTGAAACGGAACAATTTTTCGTTGACTAAGGTTATCGTGTCTCGCGAATGTGTTTTACGCTTTGCAACTTTTTTTCAGAAACGTTGCAGTCCGTTTAATGGAAACATCCGAAATGTTGAGTTTCTTACTGCAGTCGTCAATGAATACTATTCCGTCGTTTTAGTTCAGAAATTTTAAGCAAACAATTTTAACTTACCTATTTCTACTACAACGACATATGTGCTGTTAACTTCAGCTGCGATTTCTTCAATGCTTTTTCCATGGAAACTGCCACCTTTCTTTGGCAAACTTAACGAATTCAGGTATTTCTCCGGAGTCTGATGCTTGTGGGTGAGGAGGTCAACAGATGCTGTAAATTTTGGACAAGATAATTTCGTATTAAGTTTTACATGTAATTAGCAAATAGAAAGAAAGCTGGCACGTATTGTGTTTCAAACTAATATAATTTTAACCAAATGTTTTCTGATACTATTCCGAATATCGTGGGTCGAAACACCGCCTGATCTTGTTTTAGTGGCTCCATAACGCACCACATGACACAATTGGTAACTAATTGTCTGAACTACTTTGTCGCATTGACACATCTTTCGACAACTACAAATGCAACCAGTGCTGGAGATATTACGTAACAAAGAATAATTACTACCATAACGAATACTAGATTAAAATTTTTGTAAGACACTCCGGGATATGACATTTTCAAAAAATGTGCTAAAGTGTGCCTTGTTCTTCATGTATCGACGAGAGAGAACAAGTCATCGTTTTATTAACCGCGATTTTTGTTTGCAAGTAATTATTTGAGTTCGTAGCTACTTTAAAATCAAACGTTTGCTTTGACATTGAGCCAATTAAACTTTCGTTCAACTCTTGGACCTATTATTTTAATTTTGAAGACCTTCATTTGCCATTTTTAGTAAATTCATTTGCTTTCAAATTTAATAGTTTACACCCGAAAATAATAACAAATTGGAATTATTTCGATTATCAAACTTGATTATACTTCTCTGTTCACTCACCACATTCTGTGAAAATAAATTTAAGTTAAAAAATACATTATTTTACGCTGTGTCGTTTAACTTGCAAGACCTTTATAAAACGACTGGAAGTTGAAATAACCTTCCTCTTCCCCTAACGTGCCATAACGTGCCATATTTTCTCCTTCAGTAACGATGTATCCCCAGTTTTGGAGTTACAAGGAAGGTACAAAATTAACTTAAACGTCTAGCGTGGGAAATTCCATGTTTCATATAATATTTCGCATCTGGTCTGTGGGATTTGTTGACTCGACTTTTTAATTCTTCATTTAGTCTACCTTTTCTTCTCATTTTCTCATCTCGATAGCTTTGTTCACGTGTAGCTCTTATCTTCTCTTACTTATGTAATTTAGTAACAAAAATTCCATTACGAAAATAATTTTAATTAAATTTCGGCGAATCGTGCTCCCCGATTCTGGTTTATCTTAGTTTCTCACCAATGCAATGTTTATTTATTTATATTTCCTGAGCTATTTTGTTAAAAGCATATACAGGTAAAACTCGATATAACGGATGGCTCTACAACGGATATTCAGTTACACCTGGCAGATTTTTTTTCCCGGCAAGGCTTTCATATAAGCAATACTAAAATTACTGCATACAACGGACATTTTTATACAGGAAAATTAGTTATAACGGACACAGTTTGAAGCCCTTTGGAAACATTTTGCAAGCATGTAACGGAAATTTATTGCAAAATATTTTATGGGTTCCCTTTAACATGTAATCGTTACTCAAGGCAACTCAAACGTTTAGTACTCATATATGTGTGCAGCAAGAATGGTCATGTTGATACCGCATCTTTGTACATACATTTAGGTTGCATGAATAAGAACTCTTGAACACATGCGTGTTGCATTGTATTAGTTCAGATTTATATCTTGCAATTTGTTCAACGTTATAAAATGCCCGAAAAATCAAACCGAAAGAGTTTAAATTTAGGACACAGGGCGTCTAATATTTTTGAAATTCAAAGTAAGACCTCTGAAGTGCTCTATGATCATCCACAGCGAATGATATTTTGAAGATTTTTTTAAAGAATCACCTAAAATTTATCCAAATTTTAAAACTGTTATGTGCATTTCGACTTACACATTTCGTGCACAATGGAAGAAGTCTCGGCTCTGGTTCTGCAACCAATCACTAAGTTTGTGTGTGTCGGAGTATAATAATTGTACTTAAATATTTAATCAATTCGATGTTTCTACATTATTAATTTTTATATTATTAGTCCGGTGTTTGCATGTCGTAATTTGAAGAAATTAAGTCAGTATGCATAATCAGCCTTGTCTGTAATTTAGGAAATTATATAGCGATTTCGTCCGTTTTATGCATACAGTTTTTCCTGTATTTTAGCTACGCAGTACTAAATACACGTATGTATGTACTCCATTTTGTAAGACAAAACGAGCATTACTGGTCACCAGTACGAGTAACTTACCGTTTTTTACCCGTACTACCCCGAGTATATAGCATTGGTCGTGATTGGTTCCCACTCAATTGGTACTCCACTTAAGTGCTCCCGTACCCGGACCCGTTCCCTTGATAGTGGGAACAGTATTTTAGGAACCCTTTCCAATGAATCTAAATACTATAATTTGAAGATGATGACAGTGGAAGAGGGGACATTTTTAAATCTTCGCTCCGTCCTCAACGCGCTTTTTAGGCTTGCGAGTGCACAATGCCATAAAGCGCTTTTACTATAAGTAATGCAATGTACAAGCACACAACGCAGCACGCTTTGGCTTTAGCTCCGCGTCCTCTCCCATTACATTACATAGCATGCTTCCACCGACGCAGGCGGTGGCTATGCTGCTCGTTTAATAAAAATTCGTACCTGGTCCTGTTCCTGTTCCCGTACCCAGAAATTTAAAATGTTCTGGACCCGTACCCGTTCACACAGATGGTGTTCCCGGTCTCGTTCTCAGGTTCAGTTCGTGTTGTACTTGGGTGTGATAAAAATTATTATCAAAATTTCTGTAACTACCAAACCCTTCGTTTTGTAGATAATAAACAATATCTCGGGCTACTAAGCGCACTCCTTTATCTCAAGTAACAGCTTAATAACTAATTATTTAATTTTTAGGGGATTATGTCCCGAGTAGACCGAATATCAACATTAAAATGTCATACTGGGAAAGGATGCAACAATGACTAGAGCAGTGATGTTGCTTTTCCAACAATAAAATTGAATGTTGATGAGGGTTGCAAAACGGTACTTAATATATAAGATCGTAACTAGCCCATAGATAATTTTCTGCATACGCAAAATATGTGAAAAATATACGGATTAGTCTCCCTTTGTTAGTCATATTTGAAAAAACCATTACTCCGAGCCATCAATTTTTCAAGAGTGAAACTTGCAACAAAAGAATAAAGTAATCTTAATCATTTTAAAATGTATTATATTAATTTTGTAGAATGATTCTAGATAATACCTCAATTGTACTGAAAAAAGAGTTCTAACAATATTATCTTCAAGGCAAGGATACGTATGATTGGCGAAATTGCAGGAAAAAAAGAATACAGTGAAATATGGAAATTGAATTGTTTACATAATTACTACTAAATCTTTAGGGATCAATTAAGAGTGTGTTCTTCGAGCATAGTAAAAGTATCCACTCGATCCCGGGAACAACAGTTATGGGAACAGGATCATGCGTAGACCGTACCGATGGGAACGGAAACAAATTTAAAATCTCTGTTCCTGTTACCGGTGATCGGGTCCAACTGAATGTGTTCCTGTTCCCGTACCCAAACTGGGTGAGAACAAAATATTTGTTCCCGTAGCAATTTCTGTACTCGTTCCCGTTCTCATGTACCCGGGTTTTACCCGTTCCCGTGACGACCACTGGAAATACTCATTCTAAAATTTTGTACCTGTACCCAAAATTTTGAGCCGACCAAAGCGTCTAACCAGGTAGTACCCGAAGTTGTTCGGGTACACTAAACTCGTTCCGGGGTACAACCCATACCTGTACACATATTACGTATTTACTCTAGTATTACCCATTCGTTACTAATAATACTAAATATTTTCGTACGAATTCGGGAGTGATCACCATCATGTTTTTCAAGCTGACGAGCAACGCAGGGACACTGTTAATATCCCTTCTTTTCTAGTTTTTATTCAATATTAATATTACGGAAAATGGACAATTCCTTGTGTATTGTGATGTCTAGAGTTTACTATTGCTTTATCAATATCATTTCTAAAATTCCTTTGAATAAGTTAATGCAACACGAAAATTCTCTTGCAGGATCTGTTATATGCTTCCTACGTTACCAAGCATAAGAATAGATTAATATAGCAGCGATGCTAAAAGGACCTTTTATATCTTTAAGTAGCAACTCCAAGCCATCCAGCCGAGTTTGGATCGCCGTCGATATAGAATCATAGGATCCAATAATTTCCACCAGGCCGCTTCGGTAATTCTCTTGCAATTGTCGTGGAAAAACATCAGCTGAATCTGCGTTTTAAATACATTTATAGTGTACTTTGAGTTAATATATAAGAACGTCAATCAATTTCAATTCACATAACCAGCTTCTAAAATATGGAACTACCCACACGTGAACAACAACAATTTTCCCAAGCAGAAGGTAAATATCGTCTGGCTGTGTAAGTTTGGTAGTAACTACTGATTTAATAAGGCAATGATCAGATTATAAACTCCTTATGTTTTTACGGGATAATATTATTTAAACGAATACTACAGCGTAATAAAACTTTAACCAACGGAGTTTAGTTAAGTTAATAGTTATCGTGAGTATACGTGTTCGGGTGTAAAGCTTGTTTCAACAAAATCACAGACACAATATTTGAGCCAATTATTCTGGTCCAACCGATAGAACACTTCATGCACTTCTAAACAAGTTCATCTACTCTTGAATGCTCCTTAGATAAATAAAGTAAACTAACTATTCGCGAACCATTTAAATAAAGTACCCTATTACTAATGAGGAACTGTCAAAACAGTTACAAATGACTATCTGTGATTCGTACACTGTAAACTTTTAATAAAGGGATCCGTACAAATACAGGCGGTCCTAACTATTAGGGATCCCAACAAATACAGTCAACACTAATTATTGGGAATCTTTGCAAATTCAGACAACACTAATTTTTGGAATTCTCTGCAATAACAGTCACCCCATACTATTGAGGTTCAGTAAAAATGCGGTTCACATGGAGTATAGTCTACTTTTATTAAGTTGTGTTCTGTAATATTACTTGGACATTTTCTGAATTTTGAAAGATTTGGTTTTTAAATAGAGGCGTGTGATATGTTTTCATGGTGACCGTTTGAATGAAATTAAGTATTCAAATTGGAAAATAATTCAGTCGACTCCTTCTACAACTAAATCAGAACAGCATTAATTTTTTTTACGCTCAATGTGAAGTGCTGCTATTGGTGCATGATTTCAAATTGCATTACTAACTCTGTAGAGTTTCCCATACAGCAGATGTATGCATTTCCCTGTGAATACGGAAGCAATCAGTGTAGATAAAGTCTGTACGGAGGGAGTCCACTGTACAAAACTAGGAAAGTTCGAAAATATTCTCTGGATTGTTTGGAAAACATTTTGCAAGAATATGATTTAAATTGTTGCCAGGAAAGCAAATTCAAATGAGGTTTCCAATATCTAGATGTTCGCATATTTTCAATCATTACAGTGAACTCTCCCATTAATGACACCCCAACGGCTTAAATTTTTGACATTAAAAAGGAAGTGTCGTCATCGGGGTACAAATTATAATAACAATCGCTGTTATTTTATGGAGGACCCCTGCTGTTATTGTAAGAAAAGATTCCCTTTACCTGACCAGTCGTTATAGAGAGAGTTGACTGCATTCCCTTATGCTTTACCCTTGCAATTATTTGCTGATAGTTAAAGCTGCACGTGTGATTACCCTAACTTTTTTCACTTGAAAATGGACCAGTACATATTTTCAGGCAGCGCCCGTAATATGGACTAGGAGAAAAAATTTTTAAGAAAATACCGCAAAAAATTCACAGTTCTCTTTCTCAGAAACTACTTGTTTTCTAAAATGGCAGAAACTATGTGGACACATTTTACTGGATACAAAAATAAATTACGAAAGGAGCAAATGTTTGAATGGGGAGAATTTTCATGCAAATAAATTTGATATTAAACTTATGAAAGGGGCTGAACTTTCTATTCTAATGATTTAATATAAAATTTTTGTACCTTCGTTTTCTTCCGAATCAATGGATTCCCCAGTTTCCGCCTGTCCAGTTGGAATTGGCGCTTCTGAACTTTGAGACACGGCTGCTTCAATGGTTGAATGTGAAATTCCCTCCTGAGCAACAGCAAGAGTGCTGAAACTGCAACAGGAAAGAACCGCAATAATTAAAATCGGTTTCCGATCACAGAAAGCCATTTTTGAAATATAAGCCCGAACTTAGCCAATTGAAATAGCCAGTAATTAGAGGAAAAATTGGAAATATGCTTTTTGCAATTTCGAGCTTTCAGGATACGTCTGTGCTTGACAACTATCCAGAGAGGATTAATTTTTCTGCCTGAGGAAGAGTGGACGCTGAAAGATAATCTTTGAATAGTTATCGCTAAGGATTTCCTTTATCCTTCTGAAAGTGTAGCAGACTCCAGTTCTCACAAGAAAAACTTTTAAGGTGTCTTATTCGTATATTCACCAAATTCCTGAATCGACTTGTTTTCGGGATGTCTCATTCTTAATTATATTGCCGATTATTTTGTAAAGACAAATGCAACCGAAATATTTATTATCGAATGTTTGAAATTTGAATTTAGAACTGTGAATTTGAAATGGCACATGAGATTACAAAGAGTGTAATACCTGCAGTTTAAAAAAATATTTTCAAGATCCCAGAGATTACTAATGTATTCAAGGCAACAAATACGAAGATGTGACGAGCATTTACATAGAGGCTGCATTTTAAATGCAGGCTGACATTAAGATAATGCATTTAGCTTGAATATACCTGAAAAGCAGAGACTGGTCTGATTTTTGCAACGTCCACTTGTCAACGTGTGACTGTAGACCAATCAGTAACTTCCGCTCGATTGTCCTTATTTCCGGGGGACATTTTCGCAAAAACCTTCATCGCATTTCCTAAAATATGCACACCGAGGGTAGAAAGTTGACCGTGGCTTATTCATTTAAAGGTTTTGTATCGTAAGAAAAATTCTAAAACGTACCACTTTTATTTGCAAACCCATTTAAAAATTATAGTTCATAAATTGAAAATGGTTCTTTTTACAATTTAGCCAGCGTTAAGCCCTACTGACAGACACAATTAAATTATTTTAGCTCCATTCATTCTTGGACATTTTTATTAAATTGGTACTGAGTTGTTGGTTTTACCAAACATAAGGAAAATTGTTATGTTTAAATGCTTTGTTAATAGCTACTTCAAATTTTAAAAATACAGTCTTTTAAACTTTTCTATGCAAAACTGTTCCAAGAACATTTTACTGTGGACACAAATTTTAATATGTGGTAAAATGTATCCGTATGTATTTTTTTGGCAAGAAATAAGGGATTTTTCCAAAGGCATTGAAAGCATGAAAGTCGAATTCAGAGTCATAAATAGTTCGAATTGTGTCTTAATTTTGACCGTCGCCCAGCTAACCTTAAATACTTTCCTTGTGAGTGTAAAAAATGTTTAAGGAGATTCAAAATGATTTCCAATGCGAATTAAAAAAATACGAACGCAGGATGCAAAAACGCCCTCCGTGGACATCCGCCAGAGCTGGCTTTTTCATTTTAGCACACAATGTGTATTCCTTGGGAGTATGAGAGCGTCATTATTCCTAGGAATAAGGAACTCACATTCTGTGGATGCTTTAATGACAGATATATAACCTGACTAATCTCACGAGCTTTTACTCACACATTTACATTTATTTTGCATGTGTGATTCTGAAATGTGAGGCATCAACTTGCCCCTAATTGCAATAATTGATGTTGGCATTCTTCAGAGGGGTCAAAATAAATGGTTGAGATTACTGTCAAAATCCAACTTGCAATTCGAATTACCGCTTCAGGTCGAAATGATTTCCCCGTACAATCAACAGTAGTGCTTCATAAGAATGGTAAAATAAGTCTTATGAAACTTAACCCAAATGCATGCACAACAAAAGGAAGTATCTCTAGCTTTTTCCGCGAATACTGATTACCTGAATTTTGGCACCTGTGATAAGCCCATTTTTAAAAACATGGACGAGTGTCGGATTATTTCTGTATAAAAAATGCCTATCTTCACTTGGGTATTCCAATATAGATATCCGAATGATTTTGTACGTTCTGACAATCATTACTTTAGTTATTATTATTAAATTTTCTTCCAGCGCAAATTAGTGCGGAAAATTGTTACCTATTCCTGTTCCTGTAACTATAAATATTTGCTTAGGAACTAAACCAATAATCCCGTTCCCATAAAAATGGGGACCAATTCGAAGCTCCTGGACATGTTCCTGGAGGATCAGGAATGTTCCTGTTTCTGTTTCGAAAAGTACTTTAAGACTAGCAGAAATTAAAAGTAAAACTTACACATTTAAGCTCAAGGTAACACAATTTATGCATCGGTTTATAAAACCCAATATGAAATCGACTTTATTAAGAATAATTAAAAGCACACCATCACCAATATACCTTTAACAATTCGAAATGATTATTCAGTAACAGTCACTAAATTACTTATCGCAGAGCAAAGTACAGTAGTAACACTACAACTTGATAATCAAGTTTAATCAGAGTTAAAATCAGAGCCGCGCAACGAGAATTAAAAAATTATGCTAATAAACAAAAATTTGTTCAATTTTTAAAACCTTTAATCTGAATTTTGTGATTCAATGTCAACGAGAACTTTTCAACTTGAATTTTCCTCGTGACTATAATTTCCTATGAGACACTTCACACTCACTCAATATATGTATGGCACTTGAAATGTAATTTCAGCATGCTCAAGTGGAAAATGTTCTTTTTGAAGCACTTTTAAATATTAAAAATTTCATCTGTCGATTTTGTTGTCCCAAGAAGTCCCATTAACTAAAAATTGACAATTTAATGTCACGAATAGCACCGTGACATTCAGATCGTTTGGGTTTTAAATGAAAGTGCATTCAGATTACAGTCGACTCTCTCTGTAACGACACCTCAAGCGCACCAATTTTCCGAAGTTATACGGGGAACGTCGTTATAACGGGTGACTTAATATTGAATATTCACTGCGTGCGGATTCTTAGTGTGTCGTTATCGGGGAAGTTTCGTTATCAAGAGAGACGTTATACAGAGAGTCGACTGTAATTAGGTGTTCTTCAACGGGAGCATTAACTACATTACACCGCCACAGACAACAATAGGGGAAAGATTTAGAATACAGATGGCAGAAGACTTCGTGGGGCAGTACAGTCGACTCTCTCTATAACGTCTCTCTCTCTATAAAGAAACGTCTGCTATAACGACACGCTGAGAATCAATTAGTAGTAAATATTCAATGTTATGTCACCCGTTATGAAGACATTCCCTTTATAACGTTAGAAAAATTGTTGCCTTTGAGGTTTCGTTATAGCGAGAGTCGACTGTATGATGCGTGACAAGGTTTTTCAACTGGAGAATTATCATTTAATTAAATCAAGTCTATCTTTTGATCTTTCCAAGGTCATTTTTCATTTCAATTACAGAGGAGTAGTGCTGTCCATGGAACGGAAATTTGGTACCCGTACCTGTTCCTGTACCTGTACCCATTTTTTCAGGAACTAAAGCAATTCACCCGCTCCTGTTCCCGTAAAAATGGGTACCAATTCAAAGTTCCTGTTCCTGTTCCCAAAAGTACTTAAATACTAGCAGAAAAATTAAAGTACAACTTACACGCTTATGCCCAACGTAACTAAATTTATTTAAAAAACCAAATATCAAATCGACTTTATTAAAGGTAAATAACGGCACACCATCTCTAATAACTTTAACTATTCGAATTTAAATAATTATTCAGTAACAGTCACTAAAGTAATTGTCGCAGCGCAAAGTACAGTAGTATCTGAAATTAGCTATGACAAGTAGTACCTTCATTATCCTTTTGCTGAACTAATAAGGAAAAGAGCACGCCGGAGTTTTATGAGCTTGAATTTTGGGTTTAAGTTCCAGAGAACTTCGTTTTTGCACGAGGTTCGTGGGTTAAATAATGGCGTGCAAAAGAATGACTGATTTGATATGTCGTGAGGTACTTTTAAAGTTATATTTTGTGCGTGATGTATTTTTATACTAGAAACTTCATGTGAATACCAGGTAGGTACACGTTTTGTTCCTTTTCCCAAACCCGCCTTTGTTCCCATGTTTCGGGAACAATTTCTATATTCCCAAACGTTCCCAAAAAGCATTGGGAACAAGATGTGCTTCCCCGTACGCACCTAATTCTCTTCCTGTTCCATAAAACCTGGGTGTCTCCTGTTCGCAGTCTCCTGTAAGCGTATAACAGAGGCATTACTAATTTATTACATTTTTAGTTATTTCTCATTGCGCTGACTCAATTTCTACCCCTTGTCTTGTTTTCCCGGGATGTTTTTGTGATGTGACATGTCATTAATTACAGAAGTTTCCGTAGTAGTGTTATAATTTGTACAGGGTGCATCAAGCACTTGTCTCCCGTTGACCCATAAAAAGGACGAGGATGAAAAATATATGGGACTTATTGACAGATCATTTAATTGGATTTCAAAAGTTCTATCCTCGTAGTTCATAGGCTGAGAATTTTATACTGGACACGTCAAAAGTCAATTTGGATTTCACGTACCTGCTTCAGATCAAATATTTTTCCCGTTCAATAATGCACAATAAGGTTAATGAAATGAGGTTGCTGTACTTTAACATTTCCCCAAGTGAACGTAGAGCAAAAATGTTTTTACCTGGTCCTCTTTCCCCCAAAACCATTACATACTTTAATCTGGATACCTCCACTCTGCGGACTCTTTACCTACCAGAAAACAGGAGTCGGATTTTGGTGAGACTCTTACAGGGAGATTTACAAAAATCCGACCCCTGCCAGAATAGTTCATACTTTCTGCGTAACGAGTCTACATTAAACATTTTTGTCACTTCTTTCGCGCCAGAACAGAAACATTTCTACAAATTATTGCCAAAAGATATTTTCCATTGGACTCTAAGCTTTTACTGCTTTTAATCCGTTTTCAGAAATTTGTGTTTTGTGGCAAATAGTAAAAGAAGGTTGTTTATAATTTGTGATACTTTGTACTCTGTGTTTGAGATCTTGTGTCTCCTCCATCTTCCCATGTACAAGGAATTCTTCACCCGATTTTTTAAAATGGCTTTCATACCTTATGTTTTATTATCATTAAATGCAGTGAATCAAAAAAAGGAAGCATGTCCAAGTTCAGAAACTTCATATCCGCATATTTATCATATTTATCATGAATGCTTCTACAAAATAATCTCCGTGGAAATTCGTTATGCAATTTTAGTATTCAAGTAAATTAGAAATTCATAGACACGAATTTTACAAAGTCCGGAATAGATTTTATTGGACAACTGATTTTGAGGATATTTTGCGATATTTTCTAGTTTGGCTAAAGGGGAGACGAATTATAAGAAATCCCCCGCATCGTGGAGTTGTATCCACATAGAACATTTTGTAAAATATCCTAAAGCAATTTTTGTTGAAACTTTGCTCCTGCACATTGTATTAATACAAACGCGGTGTGCAGTCCCAATGAGGGACTTATTTTTAAAGCAAAACCTTTGCACACTAGAGTTTTGACACCCAAGCATTTATAGCATTTTTCCAGTTATCTCTAACTACGCTTGCTTCTCAGAAAGCTACATATATGAGAGAAAACTAGGAAATTGGGTTAGTGGTTAGTAAAATTGGAGTCCAGGATTTGGGAATTTAAGCCTCAAGATCTGCAATGACAAAATGAGAAATATGCGGATTCAAAGATGAAACAAAACTTGTATTGAATTTCATGGGAATGCTTTTACGGTAATTTTTTTTTGTTGGGCTTCAGCTAGATTATGTTGGCATCATTAGATTATCCCTAGGATTACATATACATTATGTATGTAGTAGTAAGATATATACAGTGTCATCTCTATATATTAATTAGTATTTCCCCGCCCTTTGCGAACCACTATATAGGAAATTTACTGTATCTTGGTCCAAAATTCAAGAACATCAGGAGAGCCAGAATAAAAAAGCACATATTTGTGTAGCGTGTAATACACTACACACTTGCTATATAAGTGTTGCAATTTAGAGATTGCAAGTTCTTCAACTATTTATGTATATTATTTAGAAACAATATCGTGTCCATGTTTGCAATAAAACGCGTCCAATTTTTATCTAATGGCATATTACGGTAACTCTCACCTGTGTATTGAGTAGTTGCAACAATTATTACTTCTAGATTTACACCTTCCGGCAGAAACTATTTACTTTAATGTTAGTCCATGTCAAGCGTCCATATAAACGTGGTGCAAATTAGAGGTACTAAAATATGCAAGTTGAACTTCCAAATGACTACGAGTATTATCACTTGGGTACCTTCGTGTACAAAACTCAAGTTGAATAAATATTTTCACGGATTACAATGGGCGGTTTCCGAGAGTCCACTTGTGAAATATGTTTTATGTTTTATTCCGGATCACCATGAAGATATAAAACGATTTATGGTACATTTGCGTCTAGTATCAAAATAACGCAGTTTCATCGAGCAAAATTAGCAAAGCTCAAGACATTAAAAGCAAACTGATCTAGATGCAATTAATCCTAAAATAAAAGGAACTGGGTACAAACAAAACGAATTTAAAGGATTTATTAGTTTTCAAACTGGTTTTATTACTTCTAAAACATTTTTGAAGGACTAAGATGCATTTTCATAAGTTATTCTTTGTTAACAGACTTTTAGAGACAGTTACGTGCTTAGCTGACTTCTTAGCAGTCACTGAATGCACGTTAGCATGTCGCCGTACTTTTATTATTACCGGAAAATCTCCCATATTTTATTATCGTTCGGGTGCTAATGAGCAAAATATCTTTAAATCCGATATATAAATACGACCAGAGCTGCGTTCAAATCAAGTTATTTTAGACAACTTGATTTGAACTTGACTTGAACTTGACTTAAAAAATTGTCTAAATGAGGTATCCGCAATTGCACTTAACGGATCAAGTTTCTCAATCAACTTGAGTATTCAAGTGCACGAATTTCAATTTCATTTTAAATAACTTGAACTTGATAAGAACTTGACGTTCAAGTTGGAAGCATATCTTGACCTGAAGTTGATCTTGATTATTAAAGTATTTTTTCGTAAATGAATAAACAATACTAGAAATTTCGTACATTATTTTTATAGCTGGTAATGGTTAGACCGTAACTAGGTTAAACTTAACGTCATGCAAATAATATTCTTTATTTTAAAAAAAGTTTATAATACTTGATAAAGGTACTGTAAGCATTGCAGTCTCATTTACTAATTTCTCTAATTAAGAAGCTAGCAATCATATTATTGAACTGTTTACATTAGTGTTGCACTCATCTGGTGAGTTTAGTGCATAACCAGCATTTATATTCATGAATATTTCGTTGCTAAATTTCCTTACACAATATTGATTTATAAGATTGTTGTTCATCTGCGGCATCATGTTTATTAGTAGCAAAAATTATTCTTACAGGGATTAATAAATTGTTCTCAAGATTCTTCTTAGCTTCATAACAGGGGAACTAAACAATCAATTCATTTTTACAATGGAACAAGAAACCCAAGTAACAAGAACGTCCGTATAGAACAATAAGTCGGAACTTTTAATTATTCAAAGAATGGAGGACACAAGAATTATTATCGATTTTGAACACTGGCATCGTGGAGGCGATTTTAATGCCGATGGAATAAAAACAAACATCAAGATGTCATTATTATTACGATTCGCTCCCAATATTAATTTGATCGGGATGCAATGATGCCAGTAATTCTGCATTAATTACATCACTTCTTACAAGGACAACTTCGTATATTCTTCGTCAAGTGTCACTACGTTAGACATTCTTTGAGTCATTTCATCCAGGGCAACAAAACAAACGTTTTTACGCAAATTATTTATTTCAGGGCGTTTAACGAGACTCCTGCCAAATGCATCATTTAGTTATGAACAATTAAAATTATGTTTTCAAGTTTTCCAAAAGAATAATAAATAATTCCATAAAATTATGTTACACTTTTATTTTTCATTGTCTTTGTGGTACATAGTCAAGCCTGGTTTCACTCTATTGAGGATTGTGCATAATTTATTCAATGTAGTGCTGAATTTTTAGGACTGAAAATTTTCTTAAAATTTTTAAGCATTTTATAACAAAACTAAAATGTTTCTAATTTTCGATCAGCTTGTATTACTTTTCAAATATTTTTTACTAATTATGAAATGGTAAAACATTTAGTGAATTCGGGTCGTCACTGCCAAGAATTTCCGCGTTTAAATTTTCAAACATGAAATTTAGGACAGGAAGTTGTTTTACGAATTTTTATTACAGCCAGCAATTTAGTTTTTAATTTCCCTCGGGGAGCTCTTGAGAAAAATATCTTTAAATCCAATTATAATTAAAAACGAACTAATAATCAATATCCAAAATTTCAGAAAATTAAATAATAAATAAATAATTAAGAAAATATAATTACACATGTCATTACTATTTACCATACTACTATTTCCATAAAAAATTGCGGATCCGATAGAAACTCTTTCCCTAATCAAATATTACTTAGCTCCACTCCTGGGACACAATATCTTCCGTTTGTATTACCGTCATGCAACAATAAGGATTACGGGGGAAATTTTGGAGTTACGCAAACGAAAGCAATAACACAAAAGAGATTAAGTAAGGAAAGCAATTTCCTCCAGTGCTGCAAAAGCAAATCAAAATGTTTATTTTTGTGGAAGTACTTTTCCTACAATTGACAAATTGTGTACCAGAATATTTAGTTATTAGATCCAGTTTCTTAAAAGAGAATGTTTGCAAGCATCAGTATTTTCGGAAGTACGGGATGTTACATTTAAAACTGGGGAATTTGTGGGTTTTCCCGAATTTTTGAATAAAATATTTCGAGGATAACATCCAACAAATCTACTTCTGAATTTAAGAACCAAGCGATCTGGATACTTCAATCGACGAAATTGGAATTTAAACAATCATTGAGGGTTTTATGTTTCTGTTATGGAGGAAGTGAGGATGATTCAGAGAAGATGTTTGGCTCAAGGGTCGAAATTGAAGATCTCAATTGTTAGAATTAACCTGTCAATTGGATCTAAAGGTTTTGATTGGACAGTAAGTTTTGCATAAATGGTCCCAAAGTAAATGGTCAAAGTTGTTGTGTTGGGCTTTTTCCAGTCATTCTAAATAAAAAGATAAGGAAATAACACCTCATATCCGAGTACACAATAATTTAATCACATTATTGAAATTTAAATGCAACATTTTTTTTCAAATTGTCGTAACTTACATCTTCGATGCACTTCACAGAATCTGGAGGTCCAGTGTGAGTGCCTTCATTGAATCCGCTTCTCATTTTATCATTTATTTCATTGGGCTTAAATGTTTCGATTCAGGCGTTGTTTTCCAATAATTCAACTGCGAATCGATCCCAATCAAAAAGATGATGCAGGGACGATCCTGCGTCCCCAACTTCGTATAGAAAAACTCCATATGGCTCAAAACAATGCCTAAAACCGAAATTACAAGAGCATTCTCATCATGCAAAATATTCGACAACGCAAGTTAATTCTCGCGACGCGCCCTAAAGTGCGTAAATAACGAAGTGGCTCTGATTTTGACCACTTTTGTCACCCTTGCTTAGAAAGTACTAATAAGTTGTCTGTTGTGCTCATTTATGTGTACGCTATTTAATATTCCTATTAACATGACGCTTTCAAAACTGTCAGATCTTCCATGACAAAATGCCAACGTTTCCTCCTACTAGAGTATTTTAAAATTTCTACTTTTCATTGTCTAAATTCTGCAATGTGGGGGCAGATATTTCTTTGTAGCTTCTCCATTTAAAGGTTTTATTTGCTGCACTGAGAAGTTCAATTAAGTGGTTTTAATGTTATAAAACTGATTACGTGATAAAATAATAAAAACAAACTGTTTCCACTAAAGGTGTACATCTGGCGACCACTGACAGTTGATACTTTAACACCAAAAATCTTGTTAGCTCCATACACCGGTGTTTCGTCCTATTTGGAACTCGTCAGTACAGCGCAAATAAGAAAAAAACGACTAGCGACTGATTTCGTGAACCGTCAGTTTCAGAACGAAAATTGACGTAGAAAATAGATTTTTTTCTCAACTTCAAATGCTGCTGAAAATAATTCAATGTTTGTTGTTTGGAAAATGAATGGCTACATCTCAAAATGGTACTCACCGGAGCAGCTTTTTACAAAACTATTAAATAATATTAGCTTGATTCATGCTTCGACATTTTAATCAAACTGGTATTAAGCTCTGGGTACAACCAAGCATAAAGATAAATGTCAATTATGTACAAATGCTTTGTTAACAACCACGTCAAATTTTACACGAACAGATTTTTTAACTCTTCGTTTTAAAACTGTGGTGGAAAAAAATTCGACCATGGGCACTAATTTTGATCTTTGTTAAAATCAATTGTAGGTTTTTCTACAAGAAATAACGGATTTCGCCATGTCGATATATTGCAAGTGTCAAAGTCGAAATCCGAGTCATAAAGAATTCGCATTGTGTTTTAATTTTGACACTCACTCATTGTCACCTTGATTACGTTCCTTGTGAGTCCGCGAAAGGTGGAGATTTATGCGTTGGAGATAGAAAGTATATTTGGTTTGACACGAGAGCTTCATTGTTTACGAATAGACGGGGAAAATGCAGAGAAGAGTCGTTGGTTACAAATGACGCTTTTTTGGTCACTGATAAAAGAGCTGTATAATCTCTGAGTATGAAATATGGCTTACTTTATTGACAGCAGCAGCTGATGCTTTAATACAGATGTGGGAAAGTTATCATACAAGATGATAATTAACGTAATTACGGTTTTAGGTACAGGATTGCTTTTACTTAAAACGCAATTAAAAATTAGTGTTGTAATTTTTAAAAAACAGCCACAACTCCGTGTTAAGTCTCTCTTCGTGATTTTTAAATTTTAAATTGAATAAGGTGAATTTGGGGCTTTGTGTCATCGTCCTTTATATAGGCATTTCCATTTCACTTGGAGTATAGTCAACTGTTACAAATCTGTATTATGTGACATAAGTTATTGAAATCATTCTGAATTTCAAAAAACCTGGTTTTTGAAAAAGGGAAGTGGGCTGTTGCCATAGTGACAGTTTGAACGAAATTCAAAATTCAAATAGGAAAATAATTCAGTCGCCTCTCTCTACAACTGCATCCCAACAGCAATAATTTTTGTAATCCTCAATGCAATGAGCTGCAATTGCTGTATGATTTCAAATTGCATTACTAACTCTGTCGAGATTCCTATAAACGAAATATATCTCGCCCTTAATCGGGAAACAATCGGTGTGGTTAAAGTATGTATGGAAGGAGTCCCGTGAAGAAAATTTGGAAACTCGAAATAATTCTCTGGATTGTTTGAAAAATATTTTGCAACAATATGAATTAAATTGTTTCTTGGAAACCAAATTAAAATGAGCTTGTCAGGTCTGGACTTGTGCACATGTTCAATCGTTACAGTGGACTCTTCCAACAGCGACACCTAAACGGCTTGAATTTTGTGAAACCAAAAGGGAAGTGTCGTTATCGAGGTATAACTTACCGTTGACTTACATGTTATTCATAGCTGCGTTCAAGTTCAAGTACAACTTGAATAGTTTAAGTGCGTATCAAGTTCAAGTCAGGTGCAGACAGTTTCGTAACTTGAAACTTGAACATCAAGTTCAAGTGAATTTATAATTTTAACTTGAATTTTCAAGTTCAAGTTCGATCGAGTCCAAGTTAACAATTTATTACTTGATTTCAAAATCAAGTCAAGTTCAAGTACACTGAATGGAAGTACTTGATTAAAACTTGAGTAGAACTTGAGTTTTTGTCACTGAAATCAAGCTTATATCTCCTGCATCCAGCTAAAAATAATATTGGGCGTCAATCATTATAATAATGACATCTTTGTGTTGGTTTTTATTCCATCGAGATAAAAATCCTCGACGATGCCCAGTGGTCGAGATCGAGAATAATTCTTGTGTCCTGTTTCCATTATTTCAATAACTAAAAGTTCCGACTTATTGTTTTATACCTTTTTAATTGCTTTTTGCATGTACCCGGAAAATAGAGATTGATCTGATTTTTGCAACTTCCCCTTTTCAATGTGAGAATAAAGACCAATCAGTAACTTCTAGGGAGTGCTCAATTCTGGGGAAAGTTTCGCAAAAATCTGAATTCCTCATTACGTAAATTCTGCACGTCGGGGTAAGTCACGGACCGTGGCTTCTTCTTTTGAAGGTTTTAAATGCTGCACTGAGAAACCGAATGAAATTATTTTAGCGGAATTCATACTTTTTGGAATTCTTATAAATGTTTTTATTAAGCTGTAGGTAAACCCAAACACAGTAATAATATAAATAAAACATAATAACGTTAAGTCTGTTGTAATAATAACATAAAAAGGCTTTGTTAATAACTACTTCAAATTTTACAAATATAGATTTTATAACCTTTTCATTGTAAAACTGGTCCAAGAAAATTTGATTGTGTACACAAATTTAATCTTCGTCGAATCATTTGCAGGTTTTTCTGCAAGAAACAAGGGATTTCTCCACATCCATGCATTGCAAGCTTGAAAGTCGAAATTAGAGCCATAAATAATTGTGCGTTAATTTTTAAAAGCGCTCAGTGGCACCTTGAATAACGTCTTTGAGAGAATAAAAAGTTGAGCAAAACCTATCTGCAATAAATTTAGAGTGACATGGTTTTTGGTTGTGCATAACTGGACGGGACGAGCAAGCATAGCAGAACAAGGATAACGTTTCAGCCTTAATGCTCATGCGCAAACTATTCTGTGAGCTTTATTTCACCGAATGTAAGATATTCGACTTTAGGTTGTAAAACATGAAGTTCGTTGATCAAAAAGTTAAGGAAGAATCTTGGAGCTACGATTTTATAAATGTTTTTTATGTTTTTGGTACGAATATTTTTTGTACGAATTTTTCTTTATGTTCCGATTTCTGAAATGAGAATGTCGACAACTGTTTTTAGTAATTATCGGGACGGTACAAGAATTTTGTTCACATGCCACGATTTTCGGAATCGGGGACAACGTTTTATAAAAATTTTGGGGACGGGACGGGGACAAAGGTTTTGAAAAAATTATGGGACGGGGACTGTACAGGAATTTTGTCCCAAATAGAAGCTCTAATTATTAGGGACAGGTTTCCAATCTCAAGTAAATCATCCTAATATTTTTAGGGTGCAGAATTTTTTTGATATTCTCAAAATGCATTAATTGCGTTAAATGTGGGTCACAGTCCATGAAAAACAGTCAAAACTGCGTCTTAAAATTCTCGCCTTGATTTACCGGCAAAAACTTTTAATTGATTTGTGTTTAATCATTGTACTTGAAAAGTGAAATGGCTAGGGAAAGATCAAAAGTGAGACAAAAGTGCAATTAAATAATAATTCTGCAGTTGAAAGCCTTGTGACGCTTAAGACAGCCCTTGTATCATACAGTCGACTCTCGCTATAACGACCCCTCCAGTGAAAAACATTCTGTGACGTTATAAACGGAATGTCGTCATAAGAGGTGACTTAACACTGACTATTTACTGCTCTGGGATATTCTTAGTGCGTCGTTATAGGTGAAGCCTCGTTATAGAGAAGACGTTATAGAGAGAGTCGACTGAACTGCCCCACGAAGTCTTCTGCGGAATATGCTGAATCTGTCCCCTATTGTGTAACGTGGCAGTGTAAATTAGTATGTGCTCCCGATGAAGAACAGCTATTTACAGTCGACTCTCTCTATAACGGCCCTCTCTAAAACGTAACTTCCCCTACGACGAAACACTAAGGATAGGAATCTGCACGCAGTGAATATTTATTGTTAAGTCACCCGTTATAACGGTATTCCCCTCACAACGTCAGACAAATTGGTGCGCTTGAGGTGTCGTTATAGAGAGAGTCGACTGTAATCTGAATGCATTTTCATTTAAAACCCAAACGATCTGAATGTCGCGGTGCTATTTGGGACCTTGAATTTTCAATTTTGAGTTAATCGGACTTCTTGGGACCAACTACAATCGACTCTGTCTATAACGACACCTCAAGCGCACAATTTTTCTGATGTCGTAAGGGGAATACCGTTATAACGGGTGACTGAACATTGAATATTCACTGTGTGCAGATTTTTAATGTGACTTAATAGGGAAAGTTTGGTTCTAAAGAGAGACGTTATAAAGAGAGCCGACTGTAAAGTCAATTTGAGTAATAACGCTCGCTTTGTAAATGTTGCTATCTTTTCAGTCTCTGTTGTATTTCTTGTCAATATTTTTGAGGTACATAATTGAATCTGGTTTCACTCTTTTCAGGAATGTGTTTAATTAATTTAATTTAGTTTTGTATTGTCTGGATTGTAACTTTGTAAAATGATTTTTAAATACTTATTAGTGAATTAAAATGTTTGTAATTTTCAAGCGGTTTTTATATTTATTAAAATATTTTGTTAACAACTAGGAAAGGGAAAAACATTTCGTGAATTTGAGTCATAATTGGGAAGAATTTCCGCGTTAAAATTTTAAAACATGAAATTTGGTGCTGTTAAATATTCTTTGTTTGTGGAATTGAAAACAGTTTCGTGCTTAGTTGAGTTCTTGCAATTTTTTATCGAACTTTTTTTGATTGCCAGCAGAAACTCCCTATTTTTAATTCTCCTGGTGGATCTTATGAGGACAAACGAATTGATAATAAAATGGACATTATTTAAAAAACAAATTAATGAATTAATTATTCAGAAAATGTACTTTAAGGGAATTTATTTGGGAAGATAATTTGACTTTCAAATCACAAATCACTCAGAAGTGAAATTTATATTTCGTTGTAACTCTTTTACTGATGACAATTTGTATGAAATAACATTTGGTTAATGGATTGAATTTGTTAACATACAATGTTTTTAAATATCTGTATCTGTGGGAAATTTTAAAATTGGGGATTTTATCGATGTTACCAAATTTTGAATAAAATATTTACAAAATAACTAAAAGCAAATCTTCTTCTGAATTCACGAATCAAGTAAACTGGAAACTTAAGACGTCGAAATCGGAATTTAAGCAATCCTTGGGGCTTCAATATTTCTGTTAAGGATGCGGTGGAGATGTTTTAGAGAAGATTTTTAGATCAAGGATCGAACTTGAAGACCTCAATCGTGTAAAACAATCTGTAAATTGGACGTGAAGGTTTTGATTGGACAGTAAGTTTTGCATAAATTGCCCCAACGTGAACGGTCAGAGTTCTTGTGTTGTTTTCCCGATATTTAAACTAAATAAAAGATAAGGAAATAACACTTCAAATCCGAGTGCACAAACATTTTAATCGGATTATTCAAACTTAAATGAAACAAATATTTTCCAAATTGTTGTCACTTACACGTTCGATGTACTTAAAGGAATCTGGAGGTCCAGTGTGAGTGTAATTATCGAATTCACCCCAAATGGGCTCAAAGGTTTTGACAGAGGCGTTGTTTTCCAAGAATCCAACTGCAAAACTATCCCAATCGAAAAGCAAATGCAGGGAAAATCCTGTGTCCCCAACTCGGTATAGAAAAACTCCAAATGGACTTAACCCACCCCTAAAAACAGTTACAAGAACAATCTGATGATGCGAATATTCGACAACGCTTAAGAACAGGAAACGTGAATTCATTTATTCTTGAAGTTAAAAACCATGTATGTATTTGAACTTTTATTATCATTTCTAGAAATTTCAAGAATCAGCCATCGCCCTTTTAAATTTATATTCGAATATTTTTTCGAAATTTGTTTCTAGCACTTTAAAATCTGGGGTTAGAAAAATGCATTCATTTCTTCCGTAAGAGTTTTAACCAAATTAGATTCCGCCAAAGCATCAAATTTGCCTTGCAAATGTATACACACGTGACTTGTTTTATTTAATTACTGATTTTTATTATAATTTGTTAGACACGTTCATTTGAAGATGGGAGGAAATTTGTCCTGATATCACAATTTGGGTGAATTATGTACACAAATGAAATAAACTGCACTTAAACTACGACGTAGATAAGTGCGAGAAAATGTATCGTTGTGATAATAATTTCTCAACATCGTTTGAACTAAATTTCACGCAAATTTATACGACAACGCTTAATGCCATGGGTCACTTTGGCGTGTGTTTAGATAAAATTGGTTTTTTGAATGACTTCGGACAATTGCTGCGGGAAAAGTAATTAATTGAGATGGAATCTTCCAGTCGTTCTTTTAAAATCTACAGATGAAGATTTTTAATAATTACTTAAAAGTACGGAAATGAAAATATTTTCCACTCCAACATGCTGAAATTCCATTTTAAGTGTCATATATACATTGAGTGAGTGTAGGACCTCTTATAGGAAAATATAGTCACGAGGAGAATTCAAGTTGAAAAGTTCTCGTTGTCATTGAATCACAAAATTCAGATCCAAGGTTTTAAAAATCCAACGAGTTTTTGTTTATTAGCATAATTTTATACTTTTCGTTGCGCAGTTCTTTGCGACCAGCGAGTGCGTAAATAACGGAGTGGCTCTGATTTTTACATTAAAGTGACCCATTAAAAATGTAAATGCACTTACTCATGTTTGAATGTGAAAACTTCTCTTGTCTTGAAAGCGACGGTCTTTGGAGCTTCCTGGTGTTTCGAACCCCACGTAAGGTCCAGCTGATAATCTGTGAGTTCCACGTCCAGGTGATTTACTACCAAAATATTCAGCGTTAAAATTAAATTCCGAAACATTTTGCCAACTACTGGTGACGAAACCACGTGGAATTAAGTTAACTAAATGCACAATTTTAGTTCTCCAAACATTTTCAAACAAATCTTGCAACATTTCCTCGAAGTCAAAATTATTTGAGAGCCGGTGACATTTAATTTGGCAGCAATTTAAACTGCACATTGTTTCTCTTGCTCTTTCTTCATGTGCTGTTCTGGTTTAACACACATAACGTTTTTCTGTAATTATACACTTATTAGGACTAGAATTACATCGGTATTTGCTTATCCTAATCCCAAAATATGTCGCGTTATTCTTTTCAAGCATCTCAAATTTGGTATTTTCAGAGAGCAAATACCCTTTGAAAAGCTTTAACAAAACCAATTTTAATCCACGAGGAACTGCAACTAATTTGAGGATCTGCACAAACGTAACAACCAGATTATTAAAGCTGATTCTTAAAATCCAATTTTAGATTACGCTGTTGATAATTCGGTTTTTGCAAACGTTTTCTACAGGAACGCTGTAATTTCGGATACATTTAAATAAATGTTAGGGAAACACATCGGAAAATGTTTAAAAGCATTAATAACATTTTCAGTAACCAATTCTGGCAACCGTACACACTTTTAGGCATTAAAACACAATCTGTATGTTTTTGCATGACTCAATTGCAGTTTTAAAATTAAATTAAAATTCAAACATTTAATAACTTCTAACTTCTGTTGTCAAAATATGTTGTGTTTATATTAATTGTATATACTCAAACCAAATTTCGTAATTGCACTTTCGACCAGCGCTTCATTTGCTTGACTTCTACGATTATATTTGGTTTTTTCATGACGTATTTTTTTGCTGAATTTTTTTTTATTATTTTCAAAATATAATTCCAAAATATAAGCAACTTAACCACATCGATAATAAAAAATACATAGTAGAAAAACCCACAGTATTTCACAGATGTTTCGCAATACAGTAAAACCTGTTTATAACGGAATCGCAAGGAAGCTTGGATTTTTGTCCGGTATAAACCGTATTCCATTACATGATTATAGCGGACATTATATGCTTACACAAGTTTTTTTGGTGGGGATGAACAAATGTGTCCGGTATAATGAGAATTCCGTTATACAGCGGCCGTTATAAAGAGATTTTACTGTATTTTGAAATTGTAATTTTGTCTGAGTATGCGACGTTCTGTGATATGCGCGAGATCCGAATGACTTGAAAAAATTTGATTGATTGAATAATTGTCAATTAATTTATAGTTGAAAAGTGTTTTTAAAATGATTTTTAAATAATTTACAAATTTTTTTTATATTTACGAAATTTTCCATTGCACTTCAATAATTTACGATTTTCCATCATACCTAAAATAAATTATAATTTCTTAAATTTATTTTTTAAATAAATTTAATTTTGTAATATTTTATTATTTTTAAATACTGTAAACTAAATTCCGCTTTTCTCAATTGAATTTTAAATTACTTTCGCCCGTTCCTAAATATGTAAACATTAGCGTTCCACTAATTTAAAAAAATAATTTAAAATAATGCAATAATAATTTAAAATACTTTTTGCACTAAAAAATACCTGGATTTGATTTTAGTATAATTTTGAACTAAATTCAGCTAGCTTTTAAATTTTGGAATAATTTTACCTACTTTGCAAGAAATATTAATTCTAAATTCTTATTTATTCATTTAAAAATAATAACCCAAAGGTTAAGATAACCTGGGGTTAAAATTTAATTACAGCAAAATTACATTCTGCTGAAAATGATCCTTTAATAAAGTTGTAAACAAAGGCTTAACTGAAATAGTAACAAAATGAAGATTTTATTTGAAAGATTATTCAGAATCTTCTAATCCAAACACATTTTAGGACCATGTAATTGGCACTTATTGAAGGCAAGAGGTGACTATTTATATGAAATTGAAGCGAACATTGAAGAAGTTTTAGGCACTGCTTAATTGTTTTTGTAAAAATTTTAATTTTCGATTTTATAACGATATAGTAATTTACAACTTCATATCTAAATATTGCACCACGCTCATGCGGCAGTCATTTTATCTCTTGGCCTGCGCATTTAAAAGCAATTAAAATTCAAGACATACGAAATACTCTTTCTCTTTTAATTTGAGTACAAATTCAGAACCAACTAGGACTTTGGTGCATTTAACAGAGCGATGCATTCGGGTCTTTTAGCTTACGAGGACGAAGCAAATTTTAAAATCTCATGCCAAATTATTCTGTGCTGCTGCAGGCAGTGTTTACAGTTCTGAAAATTTTGAATAGCTCCACAGAAGTCTCAAACACAAATTTCTACAAATAAACGTGAACAGTAATTTCAGAAAACATTTTACCTTTGAAACCCAAATTGTATTGTTTAATATTCAAAAATCATCTCAACATTGCTTAAAGTCACTGGAATTACGCAACCAATTTTTGACTCAGGTCACTGAAAAAGATGTTGAAAAATCTGGAATAGCATTTCCTTCAGAACGGGGCAACCACGAAGCTTTTGTCGCTGAAGATAAAATGCAAGCCATCGGGAGGTATAAGAATACAGTTTAAAAAATAATCTGTACAAAACATACTTGCTAGAATTTACAACAGTCAAAATTTCCTGTATTAGTTTTTACAAACTTGTAAAATATTTTTTAAAATTCGTCATCACATGAAAAATATAGAATGTAAACAGTCGAGCATTTGAACGGAACATAATTCTTTAGTTAACTAAGTGAAGTGTAATAAAAATTAGGTGAATATATTTTCGTAGATTTCAATGTGGAAAATTAAATTCAAAATGTAAATAATGCGCATAAGTGCAATATTTTCTGATATTTTTGTGAAGGACAGAGCGTCCCTGAAAATGGACAACATCAAAGACTCATTTCTTTATTTTTGATCCTGAAAACTAAGTTCCCCAACTTGGAGGTCTGCCATTTGGCAATCATGTAGACAATTCGTAACATACATAAATAATTATAAATATCGTAATTGGGACTTGTTTAAAATCTTATTTGAAATTACTGAAAATAATAAAAAAAGGTAACACAATTTTTTACACCTGAACTTAAAAGTTAAAGTTTTTTTTACAGATGTTAATGAAACGAATTTATCCGTACTGATTCAAATGTACCTGCAGAAAGGTCCTTAACGATTCTCAAAATCGCTGTTGGCAAAAATAATTACCCTGCAAGACGTGCAATCCCTGCCAAATAAGGTCAAACAATCTAGAAATCCCTGTTCACAAAAAAGAATCCCTTCCCTTTGAGGTTTTCCCAGTCAGAAATATTTTTTCCCTGGAAGAATCTTCCCGTCTTCCCAAAAAATCCGACCCCTGATCTTTATTTGCTAAAAATTATGTCAATAGCACATTGTTATTTAGTGCGGTTATTCGAGTTGAGACAAATAAAATAGAACACCCTGTATCATATACAAATACACAGGTAGTTATGGGGAATATTTGTTCCAGGTTTGTTTTTTGAATTTAACATGTACGTACTCGTGCAGACTGCAGACCCAAGTGCAATAAATGTCCTAAGAAGCGGTTCCCAAGGGAAGGCAGAAACTTTGCCGCATATCCTACTTGTATACATATGTATAATGTACATATATGTAATAGTGACAAGTAACCCTCGACACGTGGCCGATTGGGATCAAAATGAAAATTGGTTTGGGGCGAGGTACAATGAAAAATGACCCAGCACGAACAAAAGTTACTGCCATCTCGCTTCGGTTTTCACTGGAACAGAGCTGCGCTCAAGTTCAAGTAGCACTTGACAAGTATCAAGTCAGGTCAAGTTCGGAGCAAGTTCGGGATTATGAGCGTTTCTACTTGGTTGAATCGGGCCAAGTTCAGGTATTTGCTGGATCCGAACTTGGAAATTCAAGTCGGTTCTGGTTGAAGTGCAAGGCCACAGAATTGACTTGAAGTAAGGATCAAGTTCAAGTTCGGGTTTGGCATGGATTTTACTTCAACCCAAACTTGTACTTTCAAGTACCGATTCAAGTAGCCTAGTTCCAACGTGTGCTTCATTTTTGCGTTCTTCTCCCTCGGTTGTTCGTGCTTCTGTTTCTGCAATACACATTCTAGAAACTAGTGATGCCAATGGTCTGGTCTGATCAAATATTATGAAACTGGTCTGGTCCCAAATTCAGACCAGACCGTTGGTCCTGCTGATCCAGTCGTTCGGGCCAGACCAGATCAAAGAACATGCTCCGGACCATGGCCCAGAAAACCATTGAGTGCAATTAAATAATGACATTTTTTTCCGTTAAATTCTTCTTTTATCCCCAAAAATGTCAGTTTAAATTTGTTCCACGGGATTTCGTTAACTCATAAATTTTTCATGTGGTCAGGTCTGGTCTGGTCCTGAAGCTGGACCAATTGTATCTGGTCAGGTCCAAGTGTTAATTCAGAGCGGACCAGACCATACAAATCTGGGACACAACCAGACCAGACCAATAACGGACCATTATAAATGGTCCAGATCAGGCCAATGGCAACCCTACTAGATCCCATTCCTGCAGAGATATGCACATCAGCTGGAGCTCACTTTCATTTGGAGTGACTGTTGTGTATTCTGTAAATCGTCGTGCTCAAATCTATTCTTCTAATTTGTCATCATTTTTGAAAAACTGTTGAAGTAAATTGTCCGGGGAGAGTGTAACACAAGGAAAAAACCATGAGTGAACCCGAATCTAAATTTAATAAAGACGACGGAAATTGAAAATCTTAGCTCCACCCGTTGGAGTGTTTGTGCTACAAAGTAGTAATGTTCAAATAATTACTTGAAATCCAAGTTCGGGTTCAAGTCAGTTCCAAGTACGGTTCGCAAGATTTATGGACCCGACATTCAAGTATCAGATCAAGTTCGGGTTTAGGAAAGATTACTTGCAAGATATGACTTGGTATGACAAGTAATTCCTGGCACCCGAAACGCCAAGTTCGGGAACTGACAAATATCTACTTGAAAGTTCAAGTGCAGGTCAAGTTCAAGTTCAGATCCTCAAAATACTTGACCCGGACACAGGTCTGCACTGGAAATCGCGCACAAGTTTCAAATTATAATTTATCAATACAGGGTCCCTCCTGTGCAACTTCAGTTTTCCAAAGTTAAATTCAATAAGTAATTTTTATTTTCGAAAGCTTGTGCCATAATAACACTCGATGAACGACGCATTTCTGGCATGCAAATATTCTAAATAGTTCCAGGGTTCAAATACTAACCTTTTAAATGGGAACCAACGGGTTCTTGGCCTCGGATTGAACAATATTTGCTACAATTCGCATTTTGGTACAGATTGAAGATTATTGGTCACAATTAGCTCCTCGGCTATTGATTGGTCAATATTGGCCACAATTTGCTTTTTGACTCCAAATTGACCAATATGGCCACAATTTATTTTTGTATTCAGATTATATAAAGTAAGTAATATTAGTTAAATTTGTTTTTTGGCCTTACTTGACCATTATTGGTCACAATTGATTTTTGGCCTCAGTGTGGCAAATAGTCGTCGCAATTTGTTTTTCGGCTGCAGATTGGTCACTATTCGTTGGAATTACTGAGGAATCAAGTAATTTACGAATAACTTCCAAATGTGGACTAGAATGGTCAAATGATTATGGTCACCCTATTTTTAACAATCTTATTGTACTGTAAAATGAATTGCAAAACAAGGAAAACGTTTTACGTTTATGCGTTCCTCGCTTAACCCACATTAAGGAGTAACTCATGAAATTAAATTGCCCCAAATTGTTGCAAATAGCATATCTTTGCATTGAATAATCGGATTCGATGCTTGAGATTTTTTAAAACTCGTTTCAATCTCATAGTTCCATTTTTGCAGAGAGAGGTCTCGAAACTGAACAAAAGTCTGAATGAGTTAAAGATTTTTAAATTTTAGTTTAAATTTAAATTAGGTCAATAATTGCAAAATATCTGAGAGACAGCAAGCAATGGATGGTGGTCGAAGAAGTACATTGTATTGGAGAGAATGATTCTACTAGACGAATTGACATTTTATGTTTTAATGAAGTAACCAAAGTAGGTTACATAATAGACCCAACTGTTAGATGGGAAAAAGATAGAAATCAACCAATGGAAGTGGATCATGAAAAGAAGCAGATTTATCAACCTTGTGTTCCTTTCTTTAAGCAGAAATACAATTTGAAAACTATTGAAGTTATTGGACTATTAATTGGAGCTCGTGGAACTATTTTTGAACATTTTTAACAATTTAGACAACGATTTAATTTATCTAAACAGCTTATAAACGATGTAATTATTACCACAATTCGTGGATCTTACAGGATAGCATTTCATCACTTGTACAATTAGTATGTTTATAACCAAGTTTATAACAAATATTTTTTGTGTTAAAAATGTTTGAAATTATTATGTACTGTGTCGTAAGGCAAATACTATTGTGGTATCAGTGAAATAAATTATTTCTTTCTCTCTCTATTTTAACACAAACATTTACCCAGTATCTAATAGCTGTCATTTGGATTAATTTTTTTTCTATTCCGGGAGATGCTGACTACGCTGATAAAGGGCTGTTGAGGATGAAAACACAGCAAAATTATAGATTTATAGTTTCATAGGTAAAGGTTAGAAACATGCAGAAAGGGAGGTAATTCTGATCCTCCAGTTTTGTGCTTTGACACAGGAAGAAAGACCTTCCTTCGGGGTTTTGAATTCCCGAAGTTTCGTGTTAAAAAACAGAATGAAATATTTGCGGGACATTTTTTGGGTGGCGTAAATAAATCGGGCCAAAACAGGAACATGCGAACTTTTCCGACGATACTGGAACTGGGACGTTTCAGAGCATCGGTGCAAAAAATGTGCTGCACATTTTATGTAATCGGAACGCGCAATTTTTCTGTTCCGTTCCGATCCCAATGCAGTTTCTGCGCGCTTGCGTTCAATAAAATAGAAATGCATTTCTTACCACGATGGCTTGTAAGCATGCTTTATTTGGGAAAAAATTCGATAGGCAAATTTACCGAATCTGTTTGCATAAAATGTTCTGCGATAGCACAAACCAGCAGATATATTTATGTGAACATCGATTTCACAAAATTTTAAGGGAGGAACAGCTAATTTTATGTAATAATAAACATCGGTGAATCTTCTCAAAATGAAAATTTGATAATGAAAACTGTCAAAATATGTGGCGCTGCTTAATAGTACAGTTAGTTATTTCAATTATTGGTTGTCATTCCATGTCATTTAGAATAAATAATCAACTTTTAAGGTACACAAGAAACTGCTAGTAATCAAATAACAAACTTGTACATACTTAATTGTCATAGTTGAATTACGTGATTCTTCAGAACGGAACGAGTTCGGGACAGAAAAATTAACATATTCTGGAACAGTGTTGTCCATGGGAACGGAAATTTAGTACCCATACCTGTTCCTGTACCTATACCCATTTTTTGAGGAACTAAAGCAATAGTCCTGTTCCTGTTCCCATAAAACTGGGTACCAATTCAAAGTTCCTGGACCTGTTTCTGCAGGAACAGGAATGTTCCTGTTATTGTTCCCAAAAGTTCCTACTTAAAGAAATATTATCAGAAAAATGAAAGTACAATTAACTTACACATGTATGCCCCAGGTAACTCAATTTATGCATCGCTTTAAAAAACCAAATATCAAATCGACAAAAATAAATAACGGCACGCCATCTCCGATACTTTTAGCTATTCGAATTTATATGGTAATTCAGTAACAGTCACTAAATTACTTATCGCAGCGCAAAGTACAGTAGTAACTGAAATTAGCTCTGACAAGTAGCACCTTCATTATACTTTTGCTAAACTAATAAGGAAAAGCGCACGCTGGAGTTTTCTGAGCTACACTTTTGGGTTGAAGTTCCAGAGAATTCCATTTTTGCTACGTGTTAAAGAAATATTATTATAATTTGTTATTTTGTTAAATAAAGACGTGTGAAAGAGTGACTTATTGAATATGTTATGAAATACTTTTAAAATTATATTTTGTTTGTGAGGTATTTTTATATTATAAACTTCATCTAAATACCAGGTAGGTACAAGTTTTGTTACTGTTCCCAAACCCGCTTTTGTTCCCATATTTCGGAAACAAATTCTATGTTCCCAAACGTTCCCAAAGTGTTTTGGGAACAACATTTGTGTTCCCGTACGTACCCATTCCTTTTCCTGTTCCCAAAAACCTAGGTGTCTCCTGTTCCCATGGAACGAAACACAAACTGCGATGGAAGCAAAGCTTTGCTTGTTTATTCCTAATGCATTATATTAAAATGCTCCGATGCTCCGATATTCGGGACGGAATCGGGAACAGTACTATTTTTAGGTTTTCTACAGAATTAGAACTTTAGTTTAGAACAAAATTTCTTTCACAACAAAAATGTTGGCTGCATTGGAAACTCTACAGGATGTCAATAAAAGACACAAAAGAAGGCTCTTTGAACGAAGCTGGGCAAAATAATTAATAAAAAAAATCAGACCATGAATGCAAAAATGGTCAAATTAGAATTTCCCCCTTTACGCAATTCTTTTGATGAATGCTTAAGAAATTCAATTTCTACAACTAGGCCCAAGCTTTCACTACGACAACTGTGAAATCACGCAGGTAAAGCCCATGATATCACAAGTTTGAGCCAAAGCAAATTTACGTACAAAACTATTAAAATATTGATCGCTGAATTCAATAACGACAAAGTATTGCTACGAATTTACTACAAACTGAGGAAGTATAATAATTAAATAATATTGGTCAGTCTGTGCTCAAGAAACCAATTGTGACCCATATTGGTCACTCTGGGGCCAAGGAACCAATTGTGATCAGTATTGGTCAATATAAAGCTAAAAGACAATTTTGACTAATATTGGACAATGTGTTTACAAAAAATAAATTGTGGCCCATATTGGTCAATGTAAGGTCAAAAAGCAAATTGTGACTAATAATGACCAATCTGTAAAAAAATTCTAATTGTGGAAAATATTGTTCAATCTGAGACCAGGAAACCGTTGGTTCACATAATAACGGTTAGTATTTGAACCCTGGAACCACTCATGCTGTTTGCATGCCAGAAATGTGTTATTCACACAGTATTTTGGCACTGACTTTCGAAGTTAAAAATTAATGGAAAATTTATGTTGGACAGGTGGGACCCGTATCGACAAATTATTATTTAAAACTTGTGTGCGATTTCGGGTGCAAACTAAGGCGAGATAGTCCTAACTTTTGTACGTGCTGGACCATTTGGGTTGATACCTTGCCTCACACAAATTTTCATTTTGATCCCGAGTGAGCATGTGGCGAGGGTGACTTGTGAGAATTTACTGATGCCAAGATACCAGGGATTCCATTCAAAAAGAAATCACTATAAAGGAAATACATTGTATACTGAAACAAGGCGAGCGTTAGATTAAGGCCGTGGTCACATCTTATTTGGATACCAGACTTATTTTTAATCAACTTATTTTAATTGTTTAACTGGGCATGACAGCGGTATAACCCTCTGGAAATATATCTTAAGATAGATTTCACGTCTGGTGGAATATTCAGGTAACCCACTCGTGATCGGAAAGAAGCTTTCTGTGAGCTCAGGTAGCCGCATCAATATCCCAGCTAGAACAAACGATAGGGCCATCTCACCCTGGTTTGCGCACAAGATTTAAATTGGTCAATAAATGGCACCCGGTCCAGCATAAATATTGAAGTTTTAAAGAAATTCTATATTATATGTAGGGTATGTCGATTGAAAATGGCCTGCAGTATTTGCCCGCCCAGCAGAAAATGCCCAAAATGCCTGCCCGCATGCTCAAAAACTGGGCATGTGGGCAGCTTTTGAAAATGCCCAGATTTTGGGCATTTTGGGCAGGGCGAGTTGGGCATTTTGGGCATTTTCACGGCACCAAAGTTGGATTGCTATCATGTATTCAGAATATCCATCCAAATGCATGAAAGCGCAGCCAAGGAAAAATTATAAATATGTGAGTGTCTGGTTATTCGCTTCTTCGTGTATATTTTAATGGCAAAAACAGTCAAAATCGACAATTTTGAGTCAAAATGATTCGATCCGACCACTAGGAATTCATTGATGCAGAGAAAAAGAATTGGGATCTCCGTAAGTTATGTTTGACATTATTAAAACATTGTTCTTAGAGTGAAATGTGTCAAAAATCAATGCCATGCTGTTCGTATATTCAGAAACTTGTGCGCGATTTCCAGTGCAGACCAGCGTTCGGGTGAAGTATTTTGAGAATCCAAACTTGAACTTGACCTGCACTTGAACTTTCAACTAGATATTTTTCAGTACCCGAACTTGGCGTGTCAGGTTACAGGAATTTCTTGACATACCAAGGCATATCTTTGCAAGTAATCTTTCCTTAACCCGAACTTGATCGGATACTTGAATTTCGGGTCCGTAAATCTTGCGAACCGAACTTATAATTGATTTGAGCCCGACATTGAATTTAAAGTAATGACTTAAACCTTACAACTTTGTAGTATGAAGTTGCAAAAACACTCCTACGGATCGAGCTAAGATATTCAAATTTCGTCGCCTTTATTAAATTCAGATTCGGGTTCACTCATGGTTTCTTCCTTGTATTATAGTCCCACCGGAAAACTTACAAAATAAACAACGGTTACTCCAAATAAAAGTGAGCTCTGGGTTCTGTGCGTATCTCTGCAAGCATGGAATCTAGAATGCGTGTTGCAGAAGTGCGAACAACCGAGGGAGAAGAACGGACGAAAGGATAAACGTTGGATCTAGGATACTTGAATCGGTACTTGAAAGTGCAAGTTCGGGTTCAAGTTAAACCCCTGCCCAGACCCGAACGTGAACTTGATCCTTAGTTCAAGTCAATTATGTGGGCTTGCACTTGGACCAGAACCGACTTGAAATTCCAAGTTTGGATCCAGCAAATACTTGAATTTAACCAGATTTAACCAATTAGAAACATGACACTCATGATCCCGAACCTGCTCCGAGCTTTACCTGACTTGATACTTGTCAGGTACTACTTGAACTTGTGCGCAGCTCTGGTTTGGAGCATAGACAAATTAATTTTCTAAATAAGAAAAGGGAATGAATTCTACGCATTTGTACGGACAAGAAATCGCAGCCTAAATGTGTGAAGTCCTGAAATTCTTGCAAACGGTCAGTGATTTTGAAACGGAACAATTTTTCGTTGACTAAGGTTATCGTGTCTCGCGAATGTGTTTTACGCTTTGCAACTTTTTTTCAGAAACGTTGCAGTCCGTTTAATGGAAACATCCGAAATGTTGAGTTTCTTACTGCAGTCGTCAATGAATACTATTCCGTCGTTTTAGTTCAGAAATTTTAAGCAAACAATTTTAACTTACCTATTTCTACTACAAAGAAATGTGTGTTGTTAACTTCAGCTGCGATTTCTTCAATGCTTTTTCCATGGAAACTGCTACCTTTCTTTGGCGAACTTAACGAATTCAGGTATTTCTCCGGAGTCTGATGCTTGTGGGTGAGGAGGTCAACAGATGCTGTAAATTTTGGACAAGATAATTTCGTATCAAGTTTTACATGTAATTAGCAAATAGAAAGAAAGCTGGCACGTATTGTATTTCAAACTAATATAATTTTAACCAAATGTTTTCAGATACTATTCCGAATATCGTGGGTCGAAACACCGCCTGATCTTGTTTTAGTGGCTCCATAACGCACCACATGACACAATTGGTAACTAGTTGTCTGAACTACTTTGTCGCATTGACACATCTTTCGACAACTACAAATGCAACCAGTGCTGGAGATATTACGTAACAAAGAATGATCACTACCATAACGAATACTAGATTAAAATTTTTGTAAGACACTCCGGGATATGACATTTTCAAAAAATGTGCTCAAGTGTGCCTTGTTCTTCATGTATCGACGAGAGAGAACAAGTCATCGTTTTATTAACCGCGATTTTGGTTTGCAAGTAATTATTTGAGTTCGTAGCTACTTTAAAATCAAACGTTTGCTTTGACATTGAGCCAATTAAACTTCCGTTCAACTCTTGGACCTATTATTTTAATTTTGAAGACCTTCATTTGCCATTTTTAGTAAATTCATTTGCTTTCAAATTTAATAGTTTACACCCGAAAATAATAACAAGTTGGAATTATTTCGATTATCAAACTTGATTATACTTCTCTGTCCACTCACCACATTCTGTGAAAATAAATTTAAGTTAAAAAATACATTATTTTACGCTGTGTCGTTTAACTTGCAAGACCTTTATAAAACGACTGGAAGTTGAAATAACCTTCCTCTTCCCCTAACGTGCCATAACGTGCCATATTTTCTCCTTCAGTAACGATGTATCCCCAGTTTTGGAGTTACAAGGAAGGTACAAAATTAACTTAAACGTCTAGCGTGGGAAATTCCATGTTTCATATAATATTTCGCATCTGGTCTGTGGGATTTGTTGACTCGACTTTTTAATTCTTCATTTAGTCTATCTTTTCTTCTCATTTTCTCATCTCGATAGCTTTGTTCACGTGTAGCTCTTATCTTCTCTTACTTATGTAATTTAGTAACAAAAATTCCATTACGAAAATAATTTTAATTAAATTTCGGCGAATCGTGCTCCCCGATTCTGGTTTATCTTAGTTTCTCACCAATGTTTATTTATTTATATTTCCTGAGCTATTTTGTTAAAAGCATATACAGGTAAAACTCGATATAACGGATGGCTCTACAACGGATATTCAGTTACACCTGGCAGATTTTTTTTTCCCGGCAAGGCTTCCATATAAGCAATACTAAAATTACTGCATACAACGGACATTTTTATACAGGAAAATTAGTTATAACGGACACAGTTTGAAGCCCTTTGGAAACATTTTGCAAGCATATAACGGAAATTTATTGCAAAATATTTTATGGGTTCCCTTTAACATGTAATCGTTACTCAAGGCAACTCAAACGTTTAGTACTCATATATGTATGCAGCAAGAATGGTCATGTAGATACCGCATCGTTGTACATACATTTAGGTTGCATGAATAAGAACTCTTGAACACATGCGTGTTTCATTGTATTAGTTCAGATTTATATCTTGCAATTTGTTCAACGTTATAAAATGCCCGAAAAATCAAACCGAAAGAGTTTAAATTTAGGACACAGGGCGTCTAATATTTTTGAAATTCAAAGTAAGACCTCTGAAGTGCTCTGTCATCATCCTGATATTTTGAAGATTTTTTTAAAGAATCACCTAAAATTTATCCAAATTTTAAAATTGTTATGTGCATTTCGACTTACACATTTCGTGCCCAATGGAAGAAGTCTCGGCTCTGGTTCTGCAACCAATCACTAAGTTTCTGTGTGTCGGAGTATAATAATTGTACATACTTAAATATTTAATCAATTCGATGTTTCTACATGATTAATTTTTATATTATTAGTCCGGTGTTTGCATGTCGTAATTTGAAGAAATTAAGTCAGTATGCATAATCAGCCTTGTCTGTAATTTAGGAAATTATATAGCGGATTTCGTCCGTTTTATGCATACAGTTTTTCCTGTATTTTAGCTACGCAGTACTAAATACACGTATGTATGTACTCCATTTGGTAAGACAAAACGAGCATTACTGGTCACCAGTACGAGTAAATTACCGTTTTTTACCCGTACTACCCCGAGTATATAGCATTGGTCGTGATTGGTTCCCACTCAATTGGTACTCCACTTAAGTGCTCCCGTACCCGGACCCGTTCCCTTGATAGTGGGAACAGTATTTTAGGAACCCTTTCCAATGAATTTAATAAAAATTCGTACCTGGTCCTGTTCCTGTTCCCGTACCCAGAAAATTAAAATGTTCTGGACCCGTACCCGTTCACAGAGATGGTGTTCCCGGTCTCGTTCTCGGGTTCAGTTCGTGTTGTACTTGGGTGTGATAAAAATTATTATCAAAATTTCTGTAACTACCAAACCCTTCGTTTTGTAGATAATAAACAATATCTCGGGCTACTAAGCGCACTCCTTTATCTCAAGTAACAGCTTAATAACTAATTATTTAATTTTTAGGGGATTATGTCCCGAGTAGACCGAATATCAACATTAAAATGTCATACTGGGAAAGGATGCAACAATGACTAGAGCAGTGATGTTGCTTTTCCAACAATAAAATTGAATGTTGATGAGGGTTGCAAAACGGTACTTAATATATAAGATCGTAACTAGCCCATAGATAATTTTCTGCATACGCAAAATATGTGAAAAATATACGGATTAGTCTCCATTTGTTAGTCGTATTTGAAAAAACCGTTACTCCGAGCAATCAATTTTTCAAGAGTGAAACTTGCAACAAAAGAATAAAGTAATCTTAATCATTTTAAAATTTATTATATTAATTTTGTAGAATGATTCTAGAAAATACCTCAATTGTACTGAAAAAAGAGTTCTAACAATATTATCTTTAAGGCAAGGATACGTATGATTGGCGAAATTGCAGGAAAAAAAGAATACAGTGAAATATGGAAATTGAATTGTTTACATAATTACTACTAAATCTTCAGGGATCAATTAAGAGTGTGTTCTTCGAGCATAGTAAAAGTATCCACACGATCCCAGGAACAACAGTCATGGGAACAGGATCATGCGTAGACCGTACCGATGGGAACGGAAACAAATTTAAAATCTTTGTTCCTGTTCCCGGTGATCGGGTCCAACTGAATGTGTTCCTGTTCCCGTACCCAAACTGGCTGAGAACAAAATATTTGTTCCCGTACCCATTTCTGTACTCGTTCCCGTTCTCATGTACCCGGGTTTTACCCGTTCCCATGACGACCACGGGAAATACTCATTTTAAAATTTTGTACCTGTACCCAAAATTTTGAGCCGACCAAAGCGTCTAACCAGGTAGTACCCGAAGTTGTTCGGGTACACTCCGGGGTACTACCCATACCTGTACACATATTAAGTATTTACTCTAGTATTACCCATTCGTTACTAACAATACTAAATATTTTCGTACGAATTCGGGAGTGATCACCATCATGTTTTCAAGCTGACGAGCAACGCAGGGACACTGTTAGTATCCCTTCTTTTCTAGTTTTTATTCAATATTAATATTACGGAAAATGGACAATTCCTTGTGTATTGTGATGTCTAGAGTTTACTATTGCTTTATCAATATCATTTCTAAAATTCCTTTGAATAAGTTAATGCAACACGAAAATTCTCTTGCAGGATCTGTTATATGCTTCCTACGTTACCAAGCATAAGAATAGATTAATATAGCAGCGATGCTAAAAGGACCTTTTATATCTTTAAGTAGCAACTCCAAGCCATCCAGCCGAGTTTGGATCGCCGTCGATATAGAATCATAGGATCCAATAATTTCCACCAGGCCGCTTCGGTAATTCTCTTGCAATTGTCGTGGAAAAACATCAGCTGAATCTGCGTTTTACATACATTTATACTGTACTTTGAGTTAATATATGAGAACGTCAATCAATTACAATCCACAGCTTCTAAAAATTGGAACATCACAAACGTGGACAACAAAAATTGTCCGAAGCAGAAAGTAAATATCCTCTTGCTGTGTAAGTTTGATAGTAATTACTGATTTAATAAGTCAATGATCTGATTATAAACTCCTTATGTTTTTACGGGATAATATTATTTAAACGAATACTACAGCGTAATAAAATTTTAACCAACGGAGTTTAGTTAAGTTAATAATTATCTTGAGTATACGTGTTCAGGTGTAAAACTTGTTTCAACAGAATCACAGGGACAATATTTGAGCCAATTGGTCTGGTTCAAACGATAGAACACTCCATGCACTTCTAAACAAGTTCATCCACTCGGGAATGCTCCTTAAATAAATAAAGTAAACTAACTATTCGCGAACCATTTAAATAAAGTACCCTATTACTAATGAGGAACTGTCAAAACAGTTACAAATGACTATCTGTGATTCGTACACTGTAAACTTTGACTATAAGGGATCCGTACAAATACAGGCGGTCCTAACTATTAGGGATCCCAACAAATACAGTCGACACTAACTATTGGGAATCTTTACAAATTCAGACAACACTAATTTTTGGAATTCTCTGCAATAACAGTCACCCCATACTATTGAGGTTCAGTAAAAATGCGGTTCACATGGAGTATAGTCTACTTTTATTAAGTTGTGTTCTGTAATATTACTTGGACATTTTCTGAATTTTGAAAGATTTGGTTTTTAAATAGAGGCGTGTGATATGTTTTCATGGTGACCGTTTGAATGAAATTAAGTATTCAAATTGGAAAATAATTCAGTTGACTCCTTCTACAACTAAATCAGAACAGCATTAATTTTTTTTACGCTCAATGTGAAGTGCTGCTATTGGTGCATGATTTCAAATTGCATTACTAACTCTTTAGAGTTTCCCATACAGCAGATGTATGCATTTCCCTGTGAATACGGAAGCAATCAGTGTAGATAAAGTCTGTACGGAGGGAGTCCACTGTACAAAACTAGGAAAGTTCGAAAATATTCTCTGGATTGTTTGGAAAACATTTTGCAAGAATATGATTTAAATTGTTGCCAGGAAAGCAAATTCAAATGAGGTTTCCAATATCTAGATGTTCGCATATTTTCAATCATTACAGTGAACTCTCCCATTAATGACACCCCAACGGCTTAAATTTTTGACATTAAAAAGGAAGTGTCGTCATCGGGGTATAAATTATAATAAAAATACCTGTTATTTTATGGAGGACCCCTGCTGTTATTGTAAGAAAAGATTCCCTTTACCTGACCAGTCGTTATAGAGAGAGTTGACTGCATTCCCTTATGCTTTACCCTTGCAATTATTTGCTGATAGTTAAAGCTGCACGTGTGATTACCCTAACTTTTTTCACTTGAAAATGGACCTGTACATATTTTCAGGCGGCGCCCGTAATATGGACTAGGAGAAAAATTTTTTAAGAAAATACCGCACAAAATTCACAGTTCTCTTTCTCAGAAACTACTTGTTTTCTAAAATGGCAGAAACTATGTGGACACATTTTACTTGATACAAAAATAAATTACGAAAGGAGCAAATGTTTGAATGGGGAGAATTTTCATGCAAATAAATTTGATATTTAAATTATGAAAGGGGCTGAACTTTCTATTCTAATGATTTAATATAAAATTTTTGTACCTTCGTTTTCTTCCGAATCAATGGATTCCCCAGTTTCCGCCTGTCCAGTTGGAATTGACGCTTCTGAACTTTGAGACACGGCTGCTTCAATGGTTGAATGTGAAATTCCCTCCTGAGCAACAGCAAGAGTGCTGAAACTGCAACAGAAAAGAACCGCAATAATTAAAATCGGTTTCCGATCACAGAAAGCCATTTTTGAAATATAAGCCCGAACTTAGCCAATTGAAATAGCCAGTAATTAGAGGAAAAATTGGAAATATGCTTTTTGCAATTTCGAGCTTCCAGGATACGTCTGTGCTTGACACGTATCCAGAGAGAATTAATTTTTCTGCCTGAGGAAGAGTGGACGCTGAAAGATAATCTTTGAATAGTTATCGCTAAGGATTTCCTTTAGCCTTCTGAAAGTGTAGCAGACTCCAGTTCTCACAAGAAAAACTTTTAAGGTGTCTTATTCGTATATTCACCAAATTCCTGAATCGACTTGTTTTCGGGATGTCTCATTCTTAATTGTATTGCCGATTATTTTGTAAAGACAAATGCAACCGGAATATTTATTATCGAATGTTTGAAATTTGAATTTAGAACTGTGAATTTGAAATGGCACATGAGATTACAAAGAGTGTATTACCTGCACTTTAAAAAAATATTTTCAATATCCCAGAGATTCCCAATGTATTCAAGGCAACAAATACGAAGATGTGACGAGCATTTACATAGAGGCTGCATTTTAAATGCAGGCTGACATTAAGATAATGCATTTAGCTTGAATATACCTGAAAAGCAGAGACTGGTCTGATTTTTGCAACGTCCACTTGTCAACGTGTGACTGTAGACCAATCAGTAACTTCCGCTCGAGTGTCCTTATTTCCGGGGGACATTTTCGCAAAAACCTTCATCGCATTTCCTAAAATATGCACACCGAGGGTAGAAAGTTGACCGTGGCTTATTCATTTAAAAGTTTTGTATCGTGGGGAAAATTCTAAAACGTACCACTTTCATTTGCAAACCCATTTAAAAATTATAGGTCATAAATTGAAAATGGTTCTTTTTACAATTTAGCCAGCGGTAAGCTCTACTGACAGACACAATTAAATTATTTTAGCTCCATTCATTCTTGGACATTTTTATTAAATTGGTACTGAGTTGTTGGTTTTACCAAACATAAGGAAAATTGTTATGTTTAAATGCTTTGTTAATAGCTACTTCAAATTTTAAAAATACAGTCTTTTAAACTTTTCTATGCAAAACTGTTCCAAGAACATTTTACTGTGGACACAAATTTTAATATTTGGTAAAATGTATCCGTATGTATTTTTTTGGCAAGAAACAAGGGATTTTTCCAAAGGCATTGAAAGCATGAAAGTCGAATTCAGAGCCATAAATAGTTCGGATTGTTTCTTAATCTTGACCGTCACCCAGCCTCACCTTAAATACTTTCCTTGTGAGTGTAGAAAATGTTTAAGGAGTTTTAAAATGATTTCCAATGTGAATTAAAAAAAATACGAACGCAGGATGGAAAAACGCCCTCCGTGGACATCCGCCCGAGCTGGCTTTTTCATTTTAGCACACAATGTGGATTCCTTGGGAGTATGAGAGCGTCATTATTCCTAGGAATAAGGAACTCACATTCTGTGGATGCTTTAATGACAGATATATAACCTGACTAATCTCACGAGCTTTTACTCACACATTTACATTTATTTTGCATGTGTGATTCTGAAATGTGAGGCATTAACTTGCCCCTAATTGCAATAATTGATGTTGGCATTCTTCAGAGGGGTCAAAATAAATGGTTGAGATTACTGTCAAAATCCAACTTGCAATTCGAATTACCGCTTCAGGTCGAAATGATTTCCCCGTACAATCAACAGTAGTGCTTCATAAGAATGGTAAAATAAGTCTAATGAAACTTAACCCAAATGCATGCACAACAAAAGGAAGTATCTCTTTTTCCGCGAATACTGATTACCTGAATTTTGGCACCTGTGATAAGCCCATTTTTAAAAACATGGACGAGTGTCGGATTATTTCTGTATAAAAAATGCCTATCTTCACTTGGGTATTCCAATATAGATATCCGAATGATTTTGTACGTTCTGACAATCATTACTTTAGTTATTATTATTAAATTTTCTTCCAGCGCAAATTAGTGCGGAAAATTGTTACCTATTCCTGTTCCTGTAACTATAAATATTTGCTTAGGAACTAAACCAATAATCCCGTTCCCATAAAAATGGGGACCAATTCGAAGCTCCTGGACATGTTCCTGGAGGATCAGGAATGTTCCTGTTTCTGTTTCGAAAAGTACTTTAAGACTAGCAGAAATTAAAAGTAAAACTTACACATTTAAGCTCAAGGTAACACAATTTATGCATCGGTTTATAAAACCCAATATGAAATCGACTTTATTAAGAATAATTAAAAGCACACCATCACCAATATACCTTTAACAATTCGAAATGATTATTCAGTAACAGTCACTAAATTACTTATCGCAGAGCAAAGTACAGTAGTAACACTACAACTTGATAATCAAGTTTAATCAGAGTTAAAATCAGAGCCGCGCAACGAGAATTAAAAAATTATGCTAATAAACAAAAATTTGTTCAATTTTTAAAACCTTTAATCTGAATTTTGTGATTCAATGTCAACGAGAACTTTTCAACTTGAATTTTCCTCGTGACTATAATTTCCTATGAGACACTTCACACTCACTCAATATATGTATGGCACTTGAAATGTAATTTCAGCATGCTCAAGTGGAAAATGTTCTTTTTGAAGCACTTTTAAATATTAAAAATTTCATCTGTCGATTTTGTTGTCCCAAGAAGTCCCATTAACTAAAAATTGACAATTTAATGTCACGAATAGCACCGTGACATTCAGATCGTTTGGGTTTTAAATGAAAGTGCATTCAGATTACAGTCGACTCTCTCTGTAACGACACCTCAAGCGCACCAATTTTCCGAAGTTATACGGGGAACGTCGTTATAACGGGTGACTTAATATTGAATATTCACTGCGTGCGGATTCTTAGTGTGTCGTTATCGGGGAAGTTTCGTTATCAAGAGAGACGTTATACAGAGAGTCGACTGTAATTAGGTGTTCTTCAACGGGAGCATTAACTACATTACACCGCCACAGACAACAATAGGGGAAAGATTTAGAATACAGATGGCAGAAGACTTCGTGGGGCAGTACAGTCGACTCTCTCTATAACGTCTCTCTCTCTATAAAGAAACGTCTGCTATAACGACACGCTGAGAATCAATTAGTAGTAAATATTCAATGTTATGTCACCCGTTATGAAGACATTCCCTTTATAACGTTAGAAAAATTGTTGCCTTTGAGGTTTCGTTATAGCGAGAGTCGACTGTATGATGCGTGACAAGGTTTTTCAACTGGAGAATTATCATTTAATTAAATCAAGTCTATCTTTTGATCTTTCCAAGGTCATTTTTCATTTCAATTTCAGAGGAGTAGTGCTGTCCATGGAACGGAAATTTGGTACCCGTACCTGTTCCTGTACCTGTACCCGTTTTTTCAGGAACTAAAGCAATTCACCCGCTCCTGTTCCCGTAAAAATGGGTACCAATTCAAAGTTCCTGTTCCTCTTCCCAAAAGTACTTAAATACTAGCAGAAAAATTAAAGTACAACTTACACGCTTATGCCCAACGTAACTAAATTTATTTAAAAAACCAAATATCAAATCGACTTTATTAAAGGTAAATAACGGCACACCATCTCTAATAACTTTAACTATTCGAATTTAAATAATTATTCAGTAACAGTCACTAAAGTAATTGTCGCAGCGCAAAGTACAGTAGTATCTGAAATTAGCTATGACAAGTAGCACCTTCATTATCTTCATTATTGAACTAATAAGGAAAAGAGCATGCCGGAGTTTTTTGAGCTTGAATTTTGGGTTTAAGTTCCAGAGAACTTCGTTTTTGCACGAAGTTCGTGGGTTAAATAATGGCGTGCAAAAGAATGACTGATTTGATATGTCGTGAGGTACTTTTAAAGTTATATTTTGTGCGTGATGTATTTTTATACTATAAACTTCATGTGAATACCAGGTAGGTACACGTTTTGTTCCTTTTCCCAAACCCGCCTTTGTTCCCATGTTTCGGGAACAATTTCTATATTCCCAAACGTTCCCAAAAAGCATTGGGAACAAGATGTGCTTCCCCGTACGCACCTAATTCTCTTCCTGTTCCATAAAACCTGGGTGTCTCCTGTTCGCTTGGACAGCACTAAAGCGTATAACAGAGGCATTACTAATTTATTACATTTTTAGTTATTTCTCATTGCGCTGACTTAATTTCTACCCCTTGTCTTGTTTTCCCGGGATGTTTTTGTGATGTGACATGTCATTAATTACAGAAGTTTCTGTAGTAGTTTTTATAATTTGTACAGGGTGCATCAAGCACTTGTCTCCCGTTGACCCATAAAAAGGACGATGATGAAAAATATATGGGACTTATTGACAGATCATTTAATTGGATTGCAAAAGTTCTATCCTCGTAGTTCATAGGCTGAGAATTTTATACTGGACACGTTAAAAGTCAATTTGGATTTCACGTACCTGCTTCAGATCAAATATTTTTCCCGTTCAATAATGCACAATAAGGTTAATGAAATGAGGTTTCTGTACTTTAACCTTTCCCCAAGTGAACGTAGAGCAAAAATATCTTTACCTGGTCCTCTTTCCCCCAAAACCATTACATACTTGAATCTGGATACCTCCACTCTGCGGACTCTTTACCTACCAGAAAACAGGAGTCGGATTTTGTGGAGACTCTTACAGGGAGATTTACAAAAATCCGACCCCTGCCAGATTAGTTCATACTTTCTGCGTAAGGAGTCTACATTAAACATTTTTGTCACTTCTTTCGCGCCAGAACAGAAACATTTCTACAAATTATTGCCAAATTTTCAGAAGATATTTTCAATTGGACTCTAAGCTTTTACTCCTTTTAATCCGTTTTCAGAAATTTGTGTTTTGTGGCAAATAGTAAAAGAAGGTTGTTTATAATTTGTGATACTTTGAACTCAGTGTTTGAGATCTTTTGTCTCCTCCATAAGCCAAATATGTAATCTTCCCATGTTCAAGGAATTCTTCACCCGATTTTTTAAAATGGCTTTCATACCTTATGCTGATTATCAATAAATGCATTGGATCAAAAAAAGGGAAAATGTCCAAGTTCAGAAACTTCCTATCCACATATTTATCACATTTATCAGAAATGTTTCTACAAAATAATCTCCGTGGAAATTCGTTATGCAATTTTAGTATTCAAGAAAATTAGAAATTCATAGAGACGAATTTTACAAAGTCCGGAATAGATTTGATTGGACAACTGAATTTGAGGACATTTTGCGATATTTTCTAGTTTGGCTAAAGGGGAGACAAATTATAAGAAATCCCCTGCATCGTGGAGTTGTATCCACATAGAACATTTTGTAAAATATCCTAAAGCAATTTTTGTTGAAACTTTGCTCCTGCACATTGTATTAATACAAACGCGGTGTGCAGTCCCAATGAGGGACTTATTTTTATAGCACACCCATTGCACACTAGAGTTTTGACACCCAAGCATTTATAGCATTTTTCCAGTTATCTGTAACTACGCTTGCTTCTCAGAAAGCTACATATATGAGAGAAAACTAGGAAATTGCGTTAGTGGTTAGTAAAATTGGAGTCCAGGATTTGGGAATTTGAGCCTCAAGATCTGCAATGACAAAATGAGAAATATGCGGATTCAAAGATGAAACAAAACTTGTATTGAATTTCATGGGAATGCTTTTACGGTAATTTTTTTTTGTTGGGCTTCAGCTAGCTTATGTTGGCATCATTAGATTATCCCTAGGATTACATATACATTATGTATGTAGTAGTAACATATATTCAGTGTCATCTCTATATATTAATTAGTATTTCCCCGCCCTTTGCGAACCACTATATAGGAAATTTACTGTATCTTGGTCCAAAATTCAAGAACATCAGGAGAGCCAGAATAAAAAAGCACATATTTGTGTAGCGTGTAATAAATTACACACTTGCTATATAAGTGTTGCAATTTAGAGATTGCAAGTTCTTCAACTATTTATGTATATTATTTAGAAACAATATCGTGTCCATGTTTCCAATAAAACGCGTCCAATTTTTATCTAATGGCATATTACGGTAACTCTTACCTGTGTATTGAGTAGTTGCAACAATTATTACTTCTAGATTTACACCTTCCGGCACAAAATATTTACTTTAATGTTTGTCCATGCCAATCGTCCATATAAACGTGGTGCAAATTAGAGGTATTAAAATATGCAAGTTGAACTTCCAAATGACTACGTGAGTATTATCACTTGGGAACCTTCGTGTTCAAAACTCAAGATGAATAATTATTTTCACGGATTACAATGGGCGGTTTCCGAGAGTCCACTTGTGAAATATGTTTTATGTTTTATTCCAGATCACCTCTTCCGTTTTAATTACATTTTCCTTCCTTTTCGGAGAAAGAGCATAATAAATTGAACGGATATTTCAGTAATGCTGTTAAATTGTTCCTCATTTGTTCCTCAAATATTTACAAGTGAAGTAGAATGCGGTACAATATTTTTAAAAAAATATTTTTTTGACGTAAATAGCATAATGTGGTTGAAGATATAAAATGATTTATGGTACATTTGGGTCTAGTATCAAAATAACACAGTTTCATCGAGCAAAATTAGCAAAGCTTAAGACATTAAAAGCAAACTGATCTATGTAGATGCAATTAATCCTAAAGTAAAAGGAACTGGGTACAAACAAAAGGAATTTAAAGGATTTATTAGTTTTCAAACTGGTTTTATTACTTCTAAAACATATTTGAAGGACTAAGATACATTTTCATAAGTTATTCTTTGTTAACAGACTTTTAGAGACAGTTCCGTGCTTAGCTGACTTCTTAGCAGTCACTGAATGCACGTTAGCATGTCGCCGTACTTTTAATATTACCGGAAAATCTCCCATATTTTATTATCGTTCGGGTGCTAATGAGCAAAATATCTTTAAATTCGATATATAAATACGACCAGAGCTGCGTTCAAATCAAGTTATTTTAGACAACTTGATTTGAACTTGACTTGAACTTGACTTAAAAAATTGTCTAAATGAGGTATCCGCAATTGCACTTAACGGATCAAGTTTCTCAAGCAACTTGAGTATTCAAGTGCACGAATTTCAATTTCATTTTATAGAACTTGAACTTGATAAGAACTTGACGTTCAATTTGGACGCATATCTTGACCTGAAGTTGATTTTGATTATTAAAGTATTTTTTCGTACATGAATAAACAGTATTAGAAATTTCGTACATTATTTTTTTAGCTGGTAATGGTTAGACTGCAACTAGGCTAAACTTAACGTTATGCGAATAATATTTTTTATTTTAAAAAAAGTTTATAGTACTTGATAAAGATACTGTAAGCATTGTTGTCTCATTTACTAATTTCTCTAATTAAGAAGTTAGCAATCATATTATTGAACTGTTTACATTAGTGTTGCACTCATCTGGTAAGTTTAGTGTATAACCAGCAGTTCTATTCATGAATATTTCGTTGCTAAATTTCCTTACACAATATTGATTTATAAGATTGTTGTTCATATGCGCCATTATGTTCCAAAATTATTCATAAAGGGATTAACAAATTGCTCTTAAGCTTCTTCTTAGCTTCATAACAGGGGAACTAAGCAATCAATTCATTTTTACAATGGAACAAGAAACCCAAGTAACAAGAACGTCCGTATAAAACAATAAGTCGGAACTTTTAATTATTCAAATAATGGAAACAGGACACAAGAATTATTATCGATCTTGACCACTGGCATCGTGGAGGCGATTTTAATGCCGATGGAATAAAAACAAACATCAAGATGTCATTATGATTACGATTCGCGCCCAATATTAATTTGATCGGGATGCAATGATGCCACGAATTCTGCATTGCTTACATCACTTCTTACAAGGACAACTTCGTACATTCTTCGTCAAGTGTCACTACGTTAGACATTCTTTGAGTCATTTCATCCAGGGCAACAAAACAAACGTTTTTTACGCCAATTATTTATTTCAGGGCGTTTAACGAGACTCCTGCCAAATGCATTATTTAGTTATGAACAATTAAAATTATGTTTTCGAGTTTTCCAAAAGAATAATAAATAAATCTATAAAGCTATGTTACACTTTTATTTTTCATTGTCTTTGTGGTACATAGTTAAGCCTGGTTCACTCTATTGAGGATTGTGCATAATTTATTCAATGTAGTGTTGCATTTTTAGGTTGGAAAATTTTCGCGTAATTTTGAAGCATTTTGTACCAAAACTAAAATGTTTCTAGTTTTCGATCAGCTTGTATTACTTTTCAAATATTTTTTACTAATTATGAAATGGTAAAACATTTTGTGAATTTGGGTCGTCACTGCTAAGAATTTTCGCGTTTAAATTTTCAAACAATAAATTTAGGACAGGAAGTTGTATTCTGTTTGTAGAGCAATAAAACAGTTTTGTGCTTACAATTAGTTGAGTTCTTATTATTAATTGCGTTAAAGCTTCACCCCACGAATTTTTATTGCAGCCAGAAATTCAGATTTTAATTTCCCTCGGGGAGCTCATGAGGAAAATATCTTTAAATCCAGTATTACAATTAAAAACGAACTAAAAATCAATATCCAAAATTTCTGAAAATTAAATAATAAATAAATAATTGAGAAAATATACACATGTCATTACTATTTACCATACTTCTATTTCCATAAAATAATGCGGATCCGCTAGAAACTCTTTCCCTAATCAAATATTACTTAGCTGTACTCCTGGGACACAGTATCTTCCGTTTGTATTACCGTCATGCAACAAAAAGGCTTAAGGGGAAAATTTTGGAGGTACCCAAACCAAAGCAATACCACAAAAGAGATAAAAAAAAAAGAAAACAATTTCCTCCAGTGCTGCAAAAGCAAATCAATACTTTTATTTTTGTAGAAGTACTTTTCCTACAATTGACAATTTGTGTACCAGAATATTTGGTTAGTAGATCCAGTTTCTTTAAAGAGAATGTTTGCAAGCATCTGTATCTTCGGAAATATGTGAGGTAACATTTAAAAATTGGGGATTTTGTGAATTTTACCAACTTTTTGAATAAAATATTTTCAAAATAACATTTAACAAATCTACTTCTGAATTCAAGAACTAAGCGATCTGGATATTTCAAAAGACGAAATTGGAATTTAAGCAACCATCACGTGTATAATATTTCTGTTATGGAGGCAGCGGGGATGATTCAGAGAAGATGTTTGGCTCGAGGGTCGAACTTAGGGATCTCAATTGTTAAAATCAACATGTAAATTGGATCTAAAGGTTTTGATTGAACAGTAAGTTTTGCATAAATGGTCCCAAAGTAAATGGTCAAAGTTCTTGTGTTGAGCTTTTTCCAGTCATTCTAAATAAAAAGATAAGGAAATAACACCTCATATCCGAGTACACAACAGCTTAATCACATTATTGAAATTTAAATGCAACAATTTTTTTTCAAATTGTCGTAACTTACATCTTCGACGCACTTCACAGAATCTGGAGGTCCAGTGTGAATGCATTCATTGAATCCGCTTCTCATTTTATCATTCATTTCATTGGGCTTAAAGGTTTCGATTGAGGCGTTGTTTTCCAAGAATTCAACTGCGAATCCATCCCAATCGAAAAGAAAATGCAGGGAAGATCCTGTGTCCCCAACTTCGTATAGAAAAACTCCATAAGGCTCAAAATAAAGCCTAAAACCGCAATTACAAGAACATTCTCATCATGCAAAATATTCGACAACGCAAGTTAATTCTCGCGACGCGCCCTAGAGTGCGTAAATAACGAAGTGGCTCTGGTTTTGACCCCTTTTGTCACCCTTGCTTAGAAAGTTATTATAAGATGTCTGTTGTGCTCATTTATGTGTATGCTATTTAATATTCCTATTAACATCACGATTTCAAAACTGTCAGATCTTCAATGGCAAAATGCCGTTTCCTCCTATTTAAGTATTCCTTGGCTCCAGTGTCGTCATTTCCGGGGGAAAGTTTCGCAAAAATCTCTACTCCTCATTACCTAAATTCTGCACGGTGGAGGTAGATATTTCTTTGTAGCTTCTCCGTTTAAAGGTTTTATTTGCTGCACTGAGAAGTTCAATTAAGTGGTTTTAATGTTATAAAACTGATTACGTGATTTTGTGAAACCAAAAGGGAAGTGGCGTTACCGAGGTACAACTTACCGCTGAATTACATGTTATTCAGAGCTGCGTTCAAGTTCAAGTACAACTTGAATAATTCAAGTGCGTATCAAGTTCAAGTCAAGTCAAGTGCAGACAGTTTTGTAACTTGAAACTTGAACATCAAGTTCAAGTGAATTTATAATTTTAACTTGAATTTTCAAGTTCAAGTTCGATCGAGTCCAAGTTAGAAATTTATTACTTGATTTCAAAATCAAGTCAAGTTCAAGTACACTGAATGGAAGTACTGGAATAAAACTTGAGTAGAACTTGTGTTTTTCTCACTGAAATCAAGATTATCTCCTGCATCCAGCTAAAAATAATATTGGGCGTCAATCATTATAAGAATGACATCTTTGTGTTTGTTTTTATTCCATCGAGATAAAAATCCTCGACGATGCCCAGTGGTCGAGATCGAGAATAATTCTTGTGTCCTGTTTCCATTATTTCAATAACTAAAAGTTCCGACTTATTGTTTTATATCTTTTTTATTGCATGTACCCGGAAAATAGAGATTGGTCTAATTTTTGCAACATCCACTTTTCAATGTGAGAATAAAGACCAATCAGTAACTTCTAGGGAGTGCTCATTTCTGGGGAAAGTTTCGCAAAAATCTGAATTCCTCATTACGTAAATTCTGCACGTCGGGGTAAGTCACGGACCGTGGCTTCTTCTTTTGAAGGTTTTAAATGCTGCACTGAGAAACCCAACGAAATTATTTTAGCGGAATTCATACTTTTTGGAATTCTTATAAATGTTTTTATTAAGCTGTAGGTAAACCCAAACACAGTAATAATATAAATAAAACATAATAATGTTAAGTCTGTTGTAATAATAACATAAAAATGCTTTGTTAATAACTACTTCAAATTTTACAAATATAGATTTTATAACCTTTTCATTGCAAAACTGGCCCAAGAACATTTGATTGTGTACACAAATTTAATCTTCATCGAATCATTTGCAGGTTTTTCTACAAGAAACAAGGGATTTCTCCACATCCATTCATTGCAAGCTTGAAAGTCGAAATTAGAGCCATAAATAATTGTGCGTTAATTTTTAAAAGCGCTCAGTGGCACCTTGAATAACGTCTTTGAGAGAAAAAAAATTGAGCAAAACCTATCTGCAATAAATTTTGCATTGAAAAACAGTCAAAACTCCGTCTTAAAATTCTCGCCTTGATTTGCCGGCAAAAACTTTTAATTGGTTTGTGTTTAATCATTTGTGGATTTTCTTCCAGCGCAACCATGGAAATTGTTTTTACGGAATTTATTAATTTCAGAAAGGTTAACGAGACTTTTTTGATACCTTTTAGCTATAAACAAATTGAAATCTTATTTTCCAACTTTGCAAATCAAAATTAAATAATTTCACAAAATAATATTACAAATTTATTTATTATTAATATTATTCCAACTAATTGAACCTGGTTTCACTTTTGAGGCAATAACAGCAAAGCGGGCTATCTGCACCAGAAAATTCGACTCCTTTAGTCGTAAGTACGCACTTGGCCCGTTTTGCATGAAGTGAGACTATATTTGAAGGATTGTTCTTTTCCTTAAAACGATTCATTTAGCCCGTTTTGCAATTAATGTTAGAACTAATATCTAATCGAAATAGATCATTTTTCTTGCAATGACAAATCTTTAGAATATTCCCTGTTAAAGGTAACAAAACGCAATATTTTTCCATGGGATTTTTAAAGCGGGTGTTTTCGTTTATTATGAAAAAATAGCGGTTTTTGATTTAAGGAGGATGTTAAAAGGACCTAATTAATTTGGTCCTGCGTCCTCCTCAGTACTTGAAAAGTAAAATGGCTCGGGAAAGATCAAAAGTGAGACTTGCTACAATTAAATAGTAATTCTGCAGTTGAAAAGCCTTGTGACGCTTAAGACAGCCCTTGTTTCATACAGTCGACTCTGGCTATAACGACCCCTCCAGTGAAAAACATTCTCTGACGTTATAAAGGGAATGTCGTCATCAGAGGTGACTTAACATTGACTATTTACTGCTCTGGGACATTCTTAGTGCGTCGTTATAGAGGAAGCCTCGTTATAGAGAGGGACTTTATAGAGGGAGTCGACTGTACTGCCCCCACGAAGTCTTCTGCGCAATATGCTCAATCTGTCCCCTATTGTGTAATGTGGCGGTGTAAAGTAGTTATTCCCTTTACAACGTCAGAAGAATTGGTGCGCTTGAGGTGTCGTTTTAGTAAGAGTCGACTGTAATGTGAATGCATTTTCATTTAAAACCCAAACGATCTGAATTTCAAGGTGCTATTTGTGACCTCAAATATTCAATTTTGAGTTAATGGGACTTCTTGAGAAAAAGTACAGTCGACTCTCCATATAACGACACCTCAATGGCAACAATTTTTCTGACGATATAAAGGGAATGTCGTCAAAACACGTGGCTTAGCATTGAATTTTTATTGCTGGGAGGTTCTTAGTGCGTTTTTATAGGGAAAGCCTCGTTATAGAGAGAGACTTTATAAAGAGAGTCGACTGTAGTTAGGAGTTCTTCCACGGGAGCATTAACTACTTCTGCACAATATGCTAAATCTGCCCCCTATTGTGTTCTGTGGGGGTGTGATGTAGTTAACGTTCCGTGGAACAATTCCTAATTACAGTCGACTCTCGCTATAACGGCTCTCTCTAAAATGAAACTTCCCCTATGACGACACGCTATGAATGTGCACGCAGTGAATATTCAATGTTAAGTCACCGGTTATAACGGTATTCCCCTCACAACGTCAGACAAATTGGTGCGCTTGGGGGAGTCGTTATAGAGAGAGTCGACTTTAATCTCAATGCATTTTCATTTAAAACCCAAACGATCTGAATGTCGCGGTGCTATTTGGGACCTTGAATTTTCAATTTTGAGTTAATGGGACTTCTTGGGACCAACTACAATCGACTCTCTCTATAACGACACCTCAAGCGCACCAATTTTTCTGACGTTATAAGGGGAATACCGTTATAACGGATGGCTTAACATTGAATATTCACTGTGTGCAGATTTTTAATGTAACTTAATAGGGAAAGTTTCGTTATAAAGAGAGACGTTATAAAGAGAGCCGACTGTAATGTCAATTTGAGTAATAAAGCTCGCTTTGTAATTATATATTTGTAATATCTTTTCAGTCTCTGTTGCATTTCTTGTCAATATTTTTGTGGTACATAATTGAATCTGGTTTCACTCTTTTGAGGAATGTGTTTAATTTATTTAATTTAGTTTTGTATTGTCTGGATTGTAACTTTTGGAAATGATTTTTAAATACTTATTAGTGAATTAAAATGTTTGTAATTTTCAAGCGGTTTTTATATTTATTAAAATATTTTGTTAATAACTATGAAAGGGGAAAACATTTCGTGAATTTGAGTCATAATTGGGAAGAATTTGCTTGTTAAAATTTTAAAACATGAAATTTGGTGCTGTCAAATATTCTTCGTTTGTGGAATTGAAAACAGTTTCGTGCTTAGTTGAGTTTTGGGCATTTTTATCGAACTTTGTTTTGATTGCCAGCAGAAACTCCCTATTTTTAATTCTCCTGGTGGATCTTATGAGGACAAACGAATTGATAATAAAATGGACATTATTTAAAAAACAAATTAATGAATAAATTATTCAGAAAATGTACTTTGAGGGAATTTACTTGGGAAGATAATTTGACTTTCAAATCACAAATCACTCGAAAGTGAAATTTATATTTCGTTGAAACTTTTTTACTGATGACAATTTGTATGAAATAACATTTGGTTAATAGATTGAATTTGTTAAAATAGAATGTTTTTAAATATCTGTATCTGTGGGAAATTTTAAAATTGGGGATTTTATCGATGTTACCAAATTTTGAATAAAGTATTTACAAAATAACTAAAAGCAAATCTTCTTCTGAATTCACGAATCAAGCGATCTGGAAATTTCAGACGCCAAAATCGGAATTTAAGCAATCATTGGGGCTTCAAGATTTATGTTAAGGATGCGGTGGAGATGTTTTAGAGAAGATTTTTAGATCAAGGATCGAACTTGAAGATCTCAATTGTGTAAAACAATCTGTAAATTGGAAAGGAAGGTTTTGATTGGACAGTAAGTTTTGCATAAATAGCCCCAACGTGAATGGTGAGAGTTCTTGTGTTGTTTTTGTAAAATTCAAACTAAATAAAAAGTAAGGAAATAACACTTCAAATTCGAGTACACAATTATTTAATCAGATTATTCAAACTTAAATGAAAAACATATTTTCCAAATCGTTGTCACCTACATCTTCGATGCACTTCACGGAATCTGGAGGTCCAGTGTGATTGTAATTATCGAATCCACCCCAAATGGGCTCAAAGGTTTTGATCGAGGCGTTGTTTTCCAAGAATCCAACTGCAAATCTTGTCCAAGCGAAATGCAAATGCAGGGAAAATCCTGTGTCCCCAACTCGGTATACTAAAACTCCATGTGAACTACACCAAATAATAAAACCAGTTACAAGAACATTCCGATCATGCGAATATTCGACAACGCTTAAGAAAAGGAAACGTGAATTCATTCAATCTTGAAGCTAAAAAGCACATTTTTGAACTATCATTATAATTTGTAGAAATTTCAAGAATCAGCCATCGCCCTTTTAAATTTATATTTGAATATTTTTTCGAAATTCGTTTCTAGCACTTTAAAATCTGGGGTTAGAAAAATGCATTCATTTTTCCGTAAGAGTTTTAACCAAATTAGATTCCGCCAAAGCATCAACTTTGCCTTGCAAATGTCTACAGACGTGACTTGTTTTATTTAATTACTGATTTTTATTATAATTTGTTAGACACGTTCATTTGAAGATGGGAGGAAATTTGTTCTGATATCACAATTTGGGTGATTGATGGACACAAATGAAATAAACTGCGCTTAAACTACGACGTAGATAAGTACGAGCCAATGCATCACTGTGGTAATAATTTCTCAAGATCGTTTGAACTAAATTTCACGCAAATTTATAGGACAACGTTTAATGCCATGGGTCACTTTGGCGTGTGTTTAGATAAAATTTGTTTTTTGAATGACTTCGGACAATTGCTGCGGGAAAAGTAATTAATTGAGATGGAATCTTCCAGTCGTTCTTTTAAAATCTACAGATGAAGATTTTTAATAATTACTTAAAAGTACGGAAATGAAAATATTTTCCACTCCAACATGCTGAAATTCCATTTTAAGTGTCAAATATACATTGAGTGAGTGTAGGACCTCTTATAGGAAAATATAGTCACGAGGAGAATTCAAGTTGAAAAGTTCTCGTTGTCATTGAATCACAAAATTCAGATCCAAGGTTTTAAAAATCCAACGAGTTTTTGTTTATTAGCTTAATTTTAAAATTCTCGTTGCGCGGATTTTTGCGACCAGCGAGTGCGTAAATAACGGAGTGGCTCTGATTTTTACATTAAAGTGACCCATTAAAATGTAAATGCACCCACTCCGTTTTGAATGTGAAAACTTCTCTTGTCTTGAAAGCGACGGTCTTTGGAGCTTCCTGGTGTTTCGAACCATAATAAAGTTTCAGCTGATAATGTGTGAGTTCCACGTCCAGGTGATTTACTACAAAATTTTTAGCGTTAAAATTAAATTCAGAAACATTTTGCCAACTAATGGTGACGAAACCCCGTGGGGTTAAGTTAACTAAATGCACAATTTTAGTTCTCCAAACATTTTCAAACAAATCTTGCAACATTTCCTGGAAGTCAAAATTATTTGAGAGCCGGTCACATTTAATTTGGCAGCAATTTAAACTGCACATTGTTTCTCTTGCTCTTTCTTCATGTGCTGTTCTGGTTTAACACACATAACGTTTTTCTGTATACACTTAATTACACTAGACTAGAATTACATCGGTATTTGCTTATCCTAATCCCAAAATATGTCGCGCTATTCTTTTCAAGCATCTCAAATTTGGTATTTTCAGAGAGAAAATCCCCTTGGAAAAGCTTTAACAAAACCGATTTTAATCCACGAGGAACTGCAACTAATTTGAGGATCTGCGCACACGTAACAACCAGATTATTAAAGTTGCTTCTTAAAATCCAATTTTAGATTACGCTGTTGATAATTTGGTTTTTGCAAACATTTTGTACAGGAACGCTTTAATTTCGGATACATTTAAATAAATGGTAGGGAAACTCATCGGAAAATATTTAAAAGCATTAACAACATTTTCAGTAACCAATTCTGGCAACCGTACACACTTTTAGGCATTAAAACATAATCTGTATCTTTTTGCATGACTCAATTGCAGTTTTAAAATTAAATTAAAATTCAAAAATATTAATAACTTCTAACTTCTGTTTTCAAAGTATGTTGTGATTTGCTTGACTTCGTTGATTCTATTTGATTTTTTCATGACGTATTTTTCTGTTGAATTTTGTTTATTATTTTTAAAATATAATTCCAAAATATAAGCAACTTAACCACATCGATAATAAAAAATACATAGTAGAAAAACCCACAATATTTCACAGATTTTTCGCAATACAGTAAAACCTGTTTATAACGGAATCGGAAGGAAGCTTGGATTTTTGTCCGGTATAAACAGTATTCCGTTACATGATTATAGCGGACATTATATGCTTACACAAGTACTTTTGGTGGGGATGAACAAATGTGTCCGGTATAATGAGAATTCCGTTATACAGCGGCCGTTATAAGAGATTTTACTGTATTTTGAAACTGTAATTTTGTCTGAATATATAACGTTTTGTGATATGCGCGAGATCCGAATGACTTGAAAAAATTTGATTGATTGAATAATTGTCAATTAATTTATACTTGAAAAGTGTTTTTAAAATGATTTTTAAATAATTTACATATTTTTTTTTATAATTACGAAATTTTCCATTGCACTTCAATAATTTACGATTTTCCATCATACCTTAAATAAATTACAATTTCTTAAATTTATTTTTTAAATAAATTTTATTTTGTAATATTTTATTATTTTTAAATACTGTAAACTAAATTCCACTTTTCTCAATTGAATTTTAAATTACTTTCACCGATTCCTAAATATTTTAATTATTAGCGGTCCACTAATTTAAACAAATAATTTAAAATAATGGAATAATAATTTAAAATACTTTTTGCACTAAAAATTACCTGGATTTGATTTTCGTATAATTATGAACTAAATTCAGCTAGCGTTTAAATTTTGGAACAATTTTAGCTACTTTGCAAGAAATATTAATTCTAAATTCTTATTCATTCATTTAAAAATAATTTTTATTTCCTTAAAATACTTTTTGCTAAATTTTCAGCGCAGGTTGCATGAATACGTATTTCAACACTTTTGCCAATTAAAAGTGGAACATGAAAACACATAACTCCCGCAGTTTTGGAGCAAATATTTTTCAATTTTTTCCAAATTCCACTCATCATCTCAAGTCTTTGATTCCCAAGTCTGAGTTTTTACTCATTATTTTATGTTTTTGTAAAAAGTGCATTTTTTTGTAGTATTTACGAGATTCTTTTAGATAGGCACAACTGAAAGGGTTATTACTCCCTGAATTTTTTCGGTAAATCAAGAAATTCTAATAAAATCGCAAACAAAGATTAGATAAATTCATTTCAGTTGTACAATCAGATCGAATCCATTGTGAGTTCGCCTATTTTCTCAAAGTGATTCAAATAATCAAATCCTATATCATCTGCAGTTCATTATGTGTAAAACCCGAAGGTCAAGATAACTTGGGGTTGAAATTTAATTGCAACACAATTAGATTCTGCTGAAAATGAACCTTCAATAAAGTTGTAAACAAATGCTTAACTGGAATAGTAACAAAATGAAGATTTTATTTGAAAGATTATTTAGAATCTTCTATTCCAAACACATTTTAGGATCATGTCATTGGCACTTATTGAAGGCAAGGGGTGACTAAATATATGAAATTGAAGCGAACATTGCAGAAGTTTTAGGCACTGCTTAATTGTTTTTGTAAAAATTTTAATTCTCGATTTTATCACGATATAATAATTTACAACCTCACATCTAAATATTGCACCACGCTCATGCGGCAGTCATTTTATCTCTTGGTCTGCGCATTTAAGAGCAATTAAAATTCAAGACATACGAAATAAACTTTCGGTTTTAATTTGAGTACAAATTCAGAATCAACTAGGACTTTGATGCACTTAACAGAGCGCTGCATTCGGGTCTTTTAGTTTACGAGTACTAAGCAAATTTTAAAATCTCGTGCCAAATTATTATGTGCTGCTACTGGCAGTGTTTACAGTTCTGAAAATTTTGAAAAGCTCCACAGAAGTCTCAAACACAAATTTCTACAAATAAACGTGAAAAGTAATTTCAGAAAACATTTTACCTTTGAAACCCAGAATGTATTGTTTAATATTCAAAAAGCATCTCAACATTGCTTAAAGTCACTGGAATTACGCAATGAATTTTTGATTTAGGTCACTGAAAAAGATGTTGAAAAATCTGGAATAGCATTTCCTTCAGAACAGGGCAACCACGAAGCTTTTGTCGCTGACGATAAAATGCAAGCCATCGGGAGGTATAAGAATACAGTTTATACAATAATCTGTACAAAACATACTTGCTAGAATTTACAACAGTCAAAATTTCCTGTATTAGTTTTTACAAACTTGTAAAATATTTTTTTAAATTCGTCATCACATGAAAAATATAGAATGTAAACAATCGAGCATTTGAACGGAACTTAATTCGTTAGTTACCTAATTTAAGTGTAATAAAAATTAGGTGAATATATTTTCGTAGATTTCAATGTTGAAAATTTAATTCAAAATGTAAATAATGCGCATAAGTGCAACATTTTCCGATATTTTTGTGAAGGACAGATCGTCCCTGAAAATGACAACATCAAAGACTCATTTCTTTATTTTTGATCCTGAAAACTAAGTTCCCCAACTTGGATGTCTGCCATTTGGCAATCATTTAGACAATTTGTAACATACACAAATAATTATAAATATTGTAATTGGGACTTGTTTAAAATCTCATTTAAAATTACTGAAAATACTAAAAAAAGCTAACACAATTTTTTACAACTGAACATAAAAAGAACGTACTTAAAGTGTTTCAAAACGCTGAAGTTTTTTTTGGCAGAGGTTAATGAAACGAATTTATCCGTACTGATTCAAATGTACCCGCAGAAAGGTCCTTAACGATTCTCAAAATCGCTGTTGGCAAAAATAATTACCATACAAGTCGTGCAATCCCTGCCAAATAAGGTCAAACAATCTAGAAATCCCTGTTCACAAAAAAGAATCCCTTCCCGTTGAGATTTTCCCAGTCAGAAATATTTTTTCCCTGGAAGAATCTTCCCAAAAAATCCGACCCCTGATCTTTATTTGCTGAAAATTATGTCAATAGCACATTGTTATTTAGTGCGGTTATTCGAGTTGAGACAAATAAAATAGAACACCCTGTATCCAATACAAATACACAGGTAGGTATAGGGAATATTTGTTCCAGGATTGTTTTCTGAATTTAAACTGTACGTACTCGTGCAGACTAAAGACCCAAGTGCAATGAATGTCCTAAGAAGCGGTTCCCAAAGGTAGCCAGAAACTTTGCCGCATATCCTACTTGTATACATATTATTAAGGTCAAGATGAGGTCACTCCATTTGAGTAACTTTACAATCTTAACTGATTATGAATCGTGCTAAAAATGTAATTAATTGGATGAAAACAATTAATAAAAGTCTCAGATGTAGACCAGACAATTATTGAATGAAACAACCCGAAGGCTGATTGTTTATTCAAAATGAAACTGAAAACGAAATGATAATTATTCCAACAATAAACTCAGAAACTTAAAAATAGAACAAAAGGGGAATCTCAGAGGATTCTAAAAATCAAACAGAAAGGAATAACTCTCAGTCTAAGACTGAAGTTCACAAATAAGATTTGCACACACTTTAACACTGTCGTGTGTGATTCATACATCATTACATCATTTCATAAGATGAGACGCGTCCAAAAGTGGAGCGTGAGAAGTCCCTCGTCAGGGATTCTTTACTCTGCTCTAGACGCAGCTAGAGCTGACCTTTAACACTAATAACAATTTTATTACATGACTAAAATCACTTCTTACAACTACACTTCTTACAACTATGTATGTATACCTTACATCCCGGGGTCCGGGAAAAAAATTTTGTCCTCAAAATGTGAACAATTTTATCATGAATAAAATATAAATGACCAAAATTATGTCAAACATTATACCATGATAAGTACTGGTAAGTACAATCCTGAAAATGATAGAGTAGATAGTTACAGCAAGAGAAAAGAGAGACAAAAGAATGGTTTTGTATTTTTCATCTATACGTACACTTGATAATTTACAAGGAAGGCATTATCAAGTTTGCTTCACAACTGGAAGCCACTTAAAATTATGACAATTTATTAAATTTCATAATTCAAAGCACTAAATACACTAAAAATATTTGTAACACCACACTTTTATATACACAAGGCACTATATTGATGAAATTCAATAAGCACGGGGGAAGGTAACAACGGGAGCAGGATGCTGGGCGTTGGTATTTTCTTCAGGAGTTGACACGAAGACGGCCTGCTGGAGGTGTCCGTGTTGACGCGAAGAAGTGCGGCGGTAACGGTAACAACCGTAAATGATTAAAAGTAAACCAAAAAGAGTAAAGAAAACAATACCAGTTATGGAAAAAATTCTGAATTCCAAATTATAATCACCGGTGCCGAGGCCAACTTCAAGTTGAGGGGTTGGAATGACGGCAGGGATGACTGGAAGTTTGAATGACTGCTCTTGTGCAGTCGGAGGGGCTGGAGTAGCTTGGGTGGACTTTATGACGCTCTCTAAATTGAAAGTTTTAGGGTCGGCAATCAGCATGAGTTGGAGCAACTTGAAATCTTGTATGGCTTGATCCATGGGAGACAAGGTCACGTTAGGGCTGAAATTAATACTTTCACTCGCACTAGTAACATCTTCTTTGAGAAGTTGATGAGGAGGAAGGTTTTGATTGAAGGTATTAGAAGGTGAAGGCACAAAATCAAGCACTTTAGCAAAAACGGGAGGAGCAAGCACAAAACCGGCTCCAAGAGCCATCACTTTTAATGCATTAGCACGCTTTTTCTTATTAATGTCAGTGAGAAAAGGATTTGGGGCAACTTTAGAATGAAGTGTGTTTATAGTTACTGATCTTTGAGGAGGAATTACTAACTTTTGGTTGGAAAGAGCCTGTTGCTTGTTCATTTTGGAGAGACTGAATCCATGTGTGAGGGATGGTAAGCTGTTCCATCCTCCGGGCGGGGGTAGTGGGGCCGCTCCGCCGGAGCAGATGAGGAAGAAAACACAGAGCGTGGTGAACTTTGTGGAGAGGCCACAAATTCTCCTCTGTCGTTTAGCAGGAACTGTTGAGACATACGTGACTGAGTCATCGGAGGAGTCCCCGGAAGGTGGGACGATGATTCCCGGGGATGAGGCGGATTCTCCGAAGAGGGCGGAGGCCGGCTCATCATGCTCGTTGTGGAAGAAACTGTCGTGGACGGAAGTCCCGAACGGAGCACTTCGAAGGAGGGAAGGCGATATGCAGGAGACTCGTTCCGCACGCGAATTGGATCGCTTTGAGCGGGTCGGATTAATGACAGGTTTTTGAACTGACACTGGGGGTGAGTCACTTTTGGGGTGGAAAAATCCTGACACGCCGGAGGTACCGGGTTGGGGTGAATCTCTGGCGGAACTACTAAAAACTGAGCTCGCGAGTGACTCGGAGCTGACATTTGAATAGGCGGGCGACTGTGGCAATGATATTTCGCGTTTGTTAAAGGACTCGAGGTAGGGAGCAACTTCCGTTGTTTCGGAACTGCCTTGAGATGCTCGAGTGTTGACTGGGTAAAAACTTCGATGTGGATTTGAGGGTCCACTAAAATCACTGGAGTGGACAGAACGAATTCCGCTGGGGAATCCCTCATTTGATGTAACAATTGTTTCCATGTTATAGCCTGGCGGTACGCTGCCGCACAATAAGCACCTCTCAATTGATCTATGAGCAAGGGCACAGCACTGGGTAATACAAGTCCCAGGGCGACGTGACGAAAAATTCTGGAGTAGATGGGAACTGAACAATCCGTTGCAGCAATGACTTGTCCAGTTGCATCCGAAAACTGAAGGGGAAATTTTTTTACAATACACTCGGCCACCGGACAATAAACTGGGATATTGGATGGAGTAGGGAGTGTAACCGAAGCTAACTGCGACCAAGGGTTCTCTCCTAATTTGAAAATTGGCCTGACTCCCAGCGTAGTCATAGGAGTCAGTTGGCCTTGGAGAGTCGGATATTGCGGGGGCGCTGGAAAGTTGGGGGATGAAGAATTCATGACGATACATGTGTAAAATGACACAGTAGGGCAACGAAAGTAATTATAACAAAAATTTATACACGTTTGGCTTTATCAATCAATCGCTGAGATTTTCGCACCGGAAGTGGGAGTTTAGATGGAGACGAAACTGGAACACGAGTCGCACTTTCAGAAGATGATGATGGAGTGGAAATGTCAGGAGAGTCGGAGGAGTGAAAATGACTGAGCCAAGAGTTAAACTCATCTTGGTCATCACTTGTGTATACATACTCAGGGTGTATTATACCATTTCCTAAATCTAAACTTATAAGCTTAAGCTGTGAAAGATGACACCGGACATTAGGTCGCAACCTTTGAGAAGGGAATGTTAAAACTAGCTCAGCATTATTGTTCTTATCTATGCTTACAATTGTATAGGGGCCTATCCACCTACAGAGTAATTTATCGGAAAGACCAACTTTACGCTGTGGTAAGTAAAATCTGACGTGGGAACCAACTTTATATTCAAAGGGTCTGTATTGCGCATCAAATTTTTCCTTGGCCTGAATTTGAGCTTTGCGAATTAACTGAGCAATTCGCTGATGCATAATTTTTACTTGATTCGGACTCAACTGAGTAATGCTTAAAAGAGAATTAGGGATCGAGTTTAGCATGGGAGCTGGAGGCTGGCGCCCGAAAAATGCTTGGAAAGGGGAAATTTTTGTAATTGAATGCTCACTGGTATTGTAAGCAGCAATTACATATGGAACATATACGTCCCAATTATCCTGATTATCTGAAACAAACTTACTAAGCATTATTGCTAAAGTTTGGTTCACTCTTTCCACGGCTCCATGAGACTGGGGGTGAAAGGGCACACTAAAATTATGAGTAATGTTAAACTGTTGTGTTAATTTTTGCACAACTGCCGACTTAAATTCAGCGGCACCATCAGAAATTAATGTGGACATGCCTGGAAAAGTTAAAATAAATTGTTCGAGATGCATGGAAACATTCGCAGCATCTTTGACAGGAAGCAAGGAAACATGAACCCATTTGGTAAACAAGTCAGTTAAAACTAACACATATTTATTACCTCTAGGAGTTTCTTTAAAGGGGCCTAATAAATCCATCGCGTAAGTACTAGCGGGGATTTTTATGGGAATTATTTTAAGACTGTCCATCCGTAGACGAGTCTGATGTTGGCGACTTTGGCACTCGGGGCATTGTGAGCAATGCTTAAAAGTGTCCGCGGTCATGGATCGCCACCAATAATAGGGACGGATCCTTGCCAAACATCTACGAAAACTGAGATGACCTGCTAAGGGATGATTATGGGCATTATGTAATAATGTGGGAATCAAGGCCTTAGGTACTAAAAGTAAATTAGGTTGCCTAGGATTAAACTGAATAAAATATACACCATCACTATTGGAAGTAACTTTTGAGCGCTTTTTTGTTAATAATCGCTGCAAAACAGGATCAATTGCTTGAGCATGTTTCAAGTCGTCAGGATTAATTAACGGATCAAAAGGAGTAATGAGAGAGGAATTAAAACCGGGTAAAATCAAATCCTCCTCAGATTGTTTATCACTAGACAGGGCATACGGACAACGGGAGACGCCATCCACATTCCTGTGGAGAGAGCCTTTTTTATAACGTATCACATACCTATACTCCTGCAATATTATAGACATTTTTGTAAGTCTAGCAGTAGGGTCACGCTGACACTTTAAAAAGCATAATGCATGATGGTCAGTAACAATTGTAAAAGGCTTTAAAAATAAAAATTCACGTAACTTTTTCGTGGAAAATACAACAGCAAGACACTCTTTCTCAGTGACACTCCAATTTTTCTCCGTAGGAGTGAGTGCACGAGAGACATAATAAACGGGATGCTCTCCATCCTCAAACTGTTGGTGGAGAATCCCTGCAATTGCAAGGTTGCTCGCATCCGTGTACAATAAACATGGACGATTCTCATCATAATGTCTCAACACAGGGGCTTTACACACTGCCTGTTTGAGATTTTCAAAAGACTCATCACAATCCTTGGACCAATGGTACAAAGAATGCTTTTTGAGTAAGCTCTGCAATGGAGCTGCAATCTGAGCAAAGCCTAAAATAAATCGACGGTAATAACCTATAGTACCCAAAAATTTTCTATTCGATTATTTTCGAGTATCTAAATTATTGGGTTTCGGCTGGCGCATTATAGCAGCCACTTTAGCCGGTTCCGTAGTTAATCCTTGTTGGGTCAAATAAAATCCGAAAATAATATGCTCTTGCATAGCAAAGTTACATTTCCATGGACTAAGCCGGAAATTAACTCTGGATAATGCTTGAAAAACTAATTCAAGGGCGACTAAATGAGAAGGAAAATCACGACTGTAGGGGATTATATCGTCTATATATGATACAGCATGTGTATAGCGTAAGCGTCCCAAAGCTGCTATAGCTAATTTTTGGAAATAAGCTGGAGCATTTTTGAGACCGAAACAAACGCGGAGATACATATATATACCAAATTCCGTAATAATAGCGCATAAATGTCTATCATCAGGATGAATCAGAGCCTGATAATAGCCGCTAAATAAATCCAAGGGGGAAAAATATTTTGCGTGTCGGAGCTGGAAAAGTAAATCATCAATGCGGGGGAGTGGAAATAACTCATCTTTAGTGATTTTGTTCAACTTTGTAAAATCACACACTAATCTCCATTTATTTAATTTTTGTCGAACTAAAAACACTGGTGTTGAATAATTGGAAGACTCACACGGGACTATAATATTAGCCTGAATGAGTTTGTCAAGTTCGCTTTTTAATATTTCACGTTCAAGGGGACTGAGTCTATACGGTTTGGACTGAACTGGAACATCCGAGTTCAACTGTATACGCATAGGAGGGAGTACGCAAGCCTGTAAATCATTAATGCTCCATGCAAAAAGATAAGAATACCGATTTAAAAGTTGAATAATAGCATGACGCTGGTCTGGGGTAAGCTGAGAATTAATATTGATAACTGAAAGTTGTTCAGGAGTCAATGGTTTAATTTCAGAGGGAATAACTGGGACAGAAGAGAGGGCTTGAACAAACTCATACCGCTGTGAGTAACCTAAAATTGTGCCTGCAACAATAAGTTGAGGAGAGCGAGACACATTGGAAGCCAATAAAACATTTTTACTATGGTTTATGACAGGAGGAAAAATAACTTGAAGTTGTTTTTCTACTGTAGGGTTGGGGATGAACGCACATGAATGAGTGGGATTCATATCCGTGGTTGGAATGTACATTTGACGTCGAGGGGGAAGGTTAATAGTAAACAAGGACTTCACCGGTAAGGAACACCCACATTCCACCGAGCACACTTCATTGTATGCATGACTACGAAGATAATGGGTCACTTGGGAATTATACATAATACTACGACTAACATCTACAACCAATGTGTATTGTTTGAGGAATGCACACCCTAAAATAAAGGAGGGGGTGAGAGTATCTAACACATGAGCTGTAGTCGTGTAATTAATATTATCTAACTTAAAACACAAAGTTACTACACTGGAAGTTTTAAGTTTGGTTTTGTCAGCGGTCATAATATGACAGGGAGGGCCTGGCAAAATTTTACACTCAGCTGGCACTGCACGGCGTAAAATTAATGTATGTGTAGCACCAGTATCAACTAAAGCATCAATTGTCACTGAGGTAAAATAGCACATGATGTAGGGGCAATGTGTAGCACTTAATACATTTACAGAGGGTAAGTAATCTGTGGGTATGACTGTAGAGTGGGATTTGCTTGGACTTGCTGGGGAACTGCAGCCTGTTGAGGAGGCGCAAAAGCAAGTTCCACTCTTTGAACATTCTGGCGATTGTTGGGATTGTAATTGTTGTTGCGGCGGTAATTGTTGTTTTGGTAATTCCGTTGACCATTGTTGCGGTTCTGGAATTGTTGTCGATTTTGATTGTTTTGGGGACCCTGGTTCTGATTGTTGGGTCCCCTCTGCCCATTTCCCGACCGGCAGTCGCGAGCAAAATGACCTAATTTGTTGCAATTATAGCATTGGAGCCCACGAGCAGGGTTGGGATTATTATTATTATTATTATTTTGATTATTATTAGGACGAGGAGCACCATTATTATTATTTCTGCCACCGCCTCGTCCGCGACGATTATTATTTCGTTGAGCAGGTGGGTTACCATTTAATGCGTTAATTTGAGCATGTGGGGCATCGGAGGTAGTTAACTTTTTGATTTGTTCTTCCAAAGCTAATAATTTAGCAGTAGTATCGGGAATGGGAGTAGCTTCTTGTTGAAATTCACGATGTTCGCAAAATCTAACAAGGGCTGCGATACTAGTAAAACTCAAGCCGCTAGTAGCTTGGGCGTATTTTGGGAGTAGTCCCGAAATGCCCCAAGCCACTCTATCAGCGACGGGCATGTTCGCATCATATCGGGAGCAAAGTGTATCCATAGAATACAAAAATTTTGCACATGACTCTTTTTCAACTTGTATTTTGGACTTAAGTTGGTGCAAATAAACCTGACGGCTTTTACCGTATCTCTCACGAAGAGCTGTATACATAGTGGGAATATCAACGACAGTGGAACCTGTACGTCGAATTTCACCTTGTAACCAAAGAAATGGGTCAGGCAATAATAAATTGGGGAGATTATTTTGTAATTCCGCCCAATCCCATTTAAGTAAACCGATTGTCCTCTCCAAATCCATAATAAAATCAAAAACATCATGATTGGCCGGATCAAACTGATTTGTTTTCTTAAAATTAAGAAAAGAATTCGCTGGAGGGGTTTGAATCACTATCGTAGGCGGAACGGTCGTCGCCATTTTATTTGTATGATAATAAACTGTTGAAAAATAACCACTAGGTTCTTGAAATAAATCACATAAATTTATTACCGGAGGTGGGATCTTAAATTTACGAGAAGCACGTTTTGCATTTTTCTGCGAAGCACTTTGAGTAAAACTAGCACTAGGGGTAGGTTTAGTAGTTTTGGTTTTAAGGGGTGGAATTAATGGAACAGTTGTAGTAGTTGGAGGAGTCTGAGCTGTGCTACTTGAAACTGTAGTTACAGGTTGGCGCTTACGAGCAGCCTTTAAAACCTTAGCTAATTGATCTTTATCTAAAATATCAGGGTTAGAATTTGAACGAGTTGAACGCCCTTGAGGCGGAGGTGAAATTGATGACTGAGAGGCAAGGGGTTTCTTTGGAGGCTGTTTTGAGCCAGACATAAAAAACCATAATTATTTACGTACCTTGTTCCAGTAAAACATCAGTAAGTCTTGATATGACCAAAATAATAAATTACTTAAACACTTGGACAGGAAATTCACACTGTTAAAGCAACACACACAGGAAAATCTTCTGTGGAAAACTTGAAAGCAGGTAAAGGTCCTCTGCAAAAATCCAGGAAGGCAGGCAAATCCTCTGCGAACAATGACTCAATCCTCGGAACCTCCGTTGGCCAGGAGAGTAGAATCGGGGGTGGTCCAAAGCAGCAGTGTTCGCCACTTGGGTCACCTGACTTCAGTAGTTGCAATCTACAAGTCCTTAAAAAAAATTTCTCGAGACGGGAATAAAATCAACCGTTAGACAAACCTCATGTTAAAATTCAATCTCAAATGAATGCCAAAATCTCAAAATTATTGCTTAATTATTGCGCTTTTAACCCGGGGAGTCTAATCTGAGAGCTATTCGGGTGACTTATTCACGGGCAAACTGGTGAAAAGTCTTTGACATGGGCCACCATATTAAGGTCAAGATGAGGTCACTCCATTTGAGTAACTTTACAATCTTAACTGATTATGAATCGTGCTAAAAATGTAATTAATTGGATGAAAACAATTAATAAAAGTCTCAGATGTAGACCAGACAATTATTGAATGAAACAACCCGAAGGCTGATTGTTTATTCAAAATGAAACTGAAAACGAAATGATAATTATTCCAACAATAAACTCAGAAACTTAAAAATAGAACAAAAGGGGAATCTCAGAGGATTCTAAAAATCAAACAGAAAGGAATAACTCTCAGTCTAAGACTGAAGTTCACAAATAAGATTTGCACACACTTTAACACTGTCGTGTGTGATTCATACATCATTACATCATTTCATAAGATGAGACGCGTCCAAAAGTGGAGCGTGAGAAGTCCCTCGTCAGGGATTCTTTACTCTGCTCTAGACGCAGCTAGAGCTGACCTTTAACACTAATAACAATTTTATTACATGACTAAAATCACTTCTTACAACTACACTTCTTACAACTATGTATGTATACCTTACAATATAATGTATACGTAATAGTGACAAGTAACCCTCGACACGTGGCCGATTGGGATCAAAATGAAAATTGGCTTGGGGCGAGGTACAATGAAAAATGACCCAGCACGAACAAAAGTTACTGCCATCTCGCATCGGTTTGCACGGGAACAGAGCTGCGCTCAAGTTCAAGTAGTACTTGACAAGTATCAAGTCACGTCAAGTTCGGAGCAAGTTCGGGATCATCAGCGTTTCTACTTGGTTAAATCGGGTCAAGTTCAAGTATTTTCTGGATCCGAACTTGGAAATTCAAGTCGGTTCTGGTTGAAGTGCAAGCCCACAGAATTGACTTGAAGTAAGGATCAAGTTCAAGTTCGGGTCTGGGCATGGATTTTACTTGAACCCGAACTTGCACTTTCAAGTACCGAATCAAGTAGCCTAGTTCCAACGTTTGTTTCCTTTGTGCGTTCTTCTCCCTCGGTTGTTCGTACTTCTGCAATACACATTCTAGAAACTAGTGATGCCAATGGTCTGGTCTGATCAGATTTTATGAAACTGGTCTGGTCCCAAATTCAGACCAGACCATTGGTTCTGCTGAACCAGTTGTTCTGGCCAAACCAGATCAAAGAACATGCTCCGGACCATGGTTCAGAAAACCATTGAGTGCAATTAAATAATAACATTTTATTCCGTCAAATTCTTCTTTTATCCCCAGAAATGTCAGTTTTCATTTGTTCCTTGGGATTTCGTTAACTCATAAATTTTTCATGCGGTCAGGTCTGGTCTGGTCCTGAAGCTGACCCAATTGTATCTGGTCAGGTCCAAGTGTTGAATCAGATCGGACCAGACCATACAAATCTGGGACCCGACCGGACCAGACCAATAACGGACCATTATAAATGGTCCAGATCAGGCCAATGGTATCCCTACTAGAAACCATGCTTGCAGAGATATGCACATCAGCTGGAGCTCACTTTCATTTGGAGTGACTGTTGTGTATTCTGTAAATCGTCGTGCTTTAAACTATTCTTCAAAATTTTCATCATTTTTGAAAAACTGTTGAAGTAGATTATCCGGGGAGAGTGTAACACAAGGAAAAAACCATGAGTGAACCCGAATCTGAATTTAATAAAGACGACGGAAATTAAAAATCTTACAATTAGCTCCACCCGTTGGAGTGTTTGTGCTACAAAGTAGTAAAGTTCCACATGAAATCCAATTTCGGGTTCAGGTCAGTTCCAAGTTCGGTTCGCAAGATTTATGGACCCGACACTCAAATATGAGATACAATTTGGGTTTAGGAAAGATTACTTGCAAGATATGACTTGGTATGACAAGTAATTCCTGGGACCCGAAACGCCAAGATTGGGTACTGACAAATATCTACTTGAAAGTTCAAGTGCAGGTCAAGTTCAAGTTCGGATCCTCAAATTACTTGACCCGAACGCAGGTCTGCACTGGAAATCGCGCACAAGTTTCAAATTCTAATTTATCAACACAGGGTCCCTCCTGTGCAACTTCAGTTTTCCAAAGTTAAATTCAATAAGTAATTTTTATTTTCGAAAGCGTGTGCTATAATAACACTCGATGAACGACGCATTTCTGGCATGCAAATATTCTGAGTAGTTCCAGGGTTCAAATACTAACCTTTTAAATGGGAACCAACGGGTTCTTGAGCTCGGAGTTAACAATATTTGCTACAAGTCGCATTTTGGTACAGTGTAAAGATTCTTGGTCACAATTAGCTCCTCGGCTATTGATTGGTCAATGTTGGCCACAATTTGCTTTTTGACTTCAGATTGACCAATATGGGCCATAATTTTTTTTTATATTCAGATTATATAAAGTAAGCAATAGTAGTTAAATTTGTTTTTTGGCCTTACGTTGACGATTATTGGTCTCAATTGATTTTTTGGCCTCAGTGTAACAAATAATTGTCACAATTGTTATTTTGGCTACAGATTGGTCAATATTCGTTGGATTTCAGGAGGAATCAAGTGATTTATGAATAACTACCTAATGTGGACTAGAATGGTCCAATGATTATGGTCACCCTATTGATAACAATTTTATTGTACTGTAAAATGAATGACAACACATAGAAAACGTTTTACGTTCATGCGTTCCCGCCAGCCCACATTAAGAAGTAACTCCTGAAATAAAATTGCCCCAAATAGTTGCAAAAACGTAAGGAGATCTTCGCATTGATTTATCGAATTCGATGCTTCAGATTTTTAAAAACTCGTTTCAATCACATAGTTCCATTTTTGCTGAGAGGGGTCCCGAAACTGAACCAAAGTCTGAATGTGTTAACGATTTTCAAAACAGTTGTATATTTTAACACAATTATTTCCCCAGTATGTAATGGCGGTCATTTCGATTAAATTTTATAGAATAAGGAAGATTCTGACTACATTGAGAAATGATGGCTGTTGAGGATGAAAACACAGCAAAATTATAGATTTGTAGTTTCTTAAGTAAAGGTGAGAAACATGCAGAAAGGGAGGGAATTCTGATTCTTCCGTTTTGTGCTTTGACAAAGGAAGAAAGACCTTCCTTCAGGTTTTTGTATTCCCAAAGTTTCGTGTTGAAAAACGGAATGAAACATTTTCGGGACATTTTTGGGGTGGCGTAAATAAATCGGGACAAAAAAGGAACATGCAAACTTGTACCGACGATACTGAAACTGGGACGTTTCAGAGCATCGGTGCAAAAAATTACACGTACAATTTATGTAATCGGAACGCGCAATTATTCTTTTCCGTTCCGATCCCGGTGCGGTTTCTGCGCGCTTGCGTTCAATAAAATAGAAATACTTTTCTTATCACGATGGCTTGTAAGCATGCTTTATTTGGGAAAAAAATTCGATGGGCAAATTTACCGATTCTATTTGCATAATTGTTCTTCAATCCCACAAACCAGCAGATATAATAATGCGAACATCGATTTCATAAAATTTTAACGGAAGCACAACTAATTTTATTTAATAAACATCGGCGAATCTTTTTTAAATGCAAATTCTGTGGAATCTCAGATTACATTATTTAATAATGTAGTTTAGTTTAGTAGTAATAAATTATTATTTTTATAATTTCTTTATTACGGCATGGCTTTGCGCAAAACCTAAAACTGACAAAATATGCGGTTCTGCCTAATAGTAGTTAGTTATTTCAATTATTGATTGTTATTCCATGTCGTTTAGAATAAAATATTCAACTTTTAAAGTACACAAGAAACTCAAATCAAATAACAAACTTGTACACACCTAATTGTCATAGTTGAATTCCGGGATTCTTCAGAACGGAACGAGTTCGGGACAAAAAAATTAACATATTCTGGAACGAAACACAAACTGCGGTGGAAACAGAACATTACTTGTTCATTCCGAATGAATTATATTAAAATGTTCCGATGTCCCGATATTCGGAGCAGAATCGGGAACATTATTATTTGTAGGTTTTGTACGGAATTAGAACTTTATCTTAGAACAAAATTTATACACAACAAAAATGTTAGCTACTTTGGAAACTCTACAGGATGTCGATAAAAGACCTATATATGAGAAACATCATAATTGGGACTTGTTTGATAGCTGATATAAAAGGTAATAACATTTTCTACAACTGAACGCAAAAACAACGTACATCAAGTTTTTGAAAAGTCTGACCATATTTTTGGTCGAGTTTAATGAAACGAATTTCGAAAAAGTATTTGCTACAAATTGAGTCAATAGCATATTTTGCATTGTTAACCAGTATGGTTGTTAGAGGAGAGAAAAATGAAATAGGACGCCCTGTATCATTTACAAATATACAGGCAGTTATTTTACAGTATTTGTTCCGGGATTTTGGTCGGAATTTAAACTGTACGTACTCGTGCAGACTCTAATGCAGTGAATTTCATAAGTGTGTTTAGCCTGAAAATATTGAAAGCACGATTTTCTCTCTTCCATCTAGGCACTTGAAAAGTGTAATTTTCATTATTTGCATATTTGTGTTTGTATTTCCCAGTGGATAACTGTACCAGAGTACTGCACCCTCGCCACATGCCCTCTCGGGATCGGAATGAATTTTTTTTGTGAGCCTAGGTACTATACCCAATAGGCCAGCGCAAACAAAGGGTAGGGCCAAATCGCCCTGGTTTGCAATGGAATGCGCACAAGTTTTAAATTCTAATTCGTCGATACAGGGTCCATCTTGTTAAACAATGTTTAGCCCAATAAGTTATTTTCATTTTCGAAAGTTCATGGAATATATCCATCACAAGAGGTTCCCAGGTTCAAACACTAAACATTACTATGGTAACCAGCGTTGTTGGCCTAAGATTGATCAATATTTGCCACAACAGACTTGACCTCGAATTGACTAGTATTGAACTCTGCTAGTTTCTTGACCTCAGAGTGAACGATATTTCTCACAATTAGCATTTTGGTACAGATTGACCATTATTGGTCACAATTAGTTTTTTGACTTTACATTGATCAATCTTGGTCACAATTATATTTTTGGCATCAGATTGACCAATTATGGTCATAAATATTTCTTTAGCTAATGATTGGTCAATAGTGGTCACAATTAAATCTTTGACTTCAGATTGGCTAATATTTGTCCTGCTGATCTATTGACCTCGAATTGACCGATCGATTATTACTTGTTGCTAGACCTCAGATTAAACAGCATTTGTCACAGTTATTTTTTTGGTACAGATTGACCAATGTTGGTCACAATTAGATCTTTGGCTATTGATTGGTCAATACTTTGCGACAATTACTTTTTTGACCGCACATTGACCAATATGGGTTTAAATTAGTTCTTTATTATCAGATTGGCTAATGTTTTTCACAAATAATTTTTTATATCAGATTGTCCAATAATGGTTACAATTGTTTTTTGCTTTACATTGACCAATACTAATCGCAAATTGTATACTGGCCCCAGATTGACCAATTTGGGTCACTGTTGACTATACAATTGGTTAAACAATATTGGTTGGAAATTACTTAAAGCGAAATAGGAAACGTGAGAAAGTTATGGAAAAGAAGTTTCTGACCTTAGCAGTTTGTATGTATGGTCGGCGTTTATCAAAATGATTTGGACGCTGCAGTTGTAGCAAATCTCAAAGGGATTCACATCAGTCTGATTCATCTTCGTGTCTCAGCATTTACGGCCTGAAAACCTAAGTTTGTTTGCAAATTTTATAATTTGCTTTGAAGAGACCAATTTCATTGGCCGATGTCAATGAAGTACATTTTGGGATTTCCAGAAAAAAATTTGTTTCAAACCGGTTAGTCAAACAGGTTATGAATTACTCCATAATATGGACTAGAATAGTCAAATGATTATGGTCACCCTATTTATAACGGTTTTATTGTACTGTAAACTGAATGACGAAACATAGACAATGTTTTACGTTTATGCGTTCCTCGCCTAGCCAACATTAAGGAGTAACTCATAAAATAAAGTTGCCCAAGTTTGTAGCAAATTCGTTATCAAATTTCCGAATTGATTCTTCAAATTCGACCTTTAGATTCGTCGGATTTTAAAAAACTCGTCTTAATGACGTGGTTCAATTTTCGCGGTCAGAGTGACCTCGAAAGTGAACCAAAGTCTGAATGCGTTAAAGATTTTCAAAGCAGCTATTTATTTTAACACGATTATTTCCACAAAATCTATTGACGACCATTTATATTAACATTAACGCTTAAACATTCCCTAGAACGTTAATCGTTTTTAAAAGAATCTCCTATATACAATTTGCATTCGGCTGAACCATTAACAGCTCAAAATGCTAGATTCGAAAACTTATATAAAAATGATGTGTTCCCGCAAAAAAGTTATCCCAAATGAGGATTTATTCAAGAGACCAACCGGAGGAATTCTGGAGGTATACAAATTACGAATTGGTAATTGGGATCTCCATAAGCTATTTCTGGTCATTTTCGAACCTTGCTCCTAGTAGTTGCATTGCACGAATTGGAACAATATATACAAGCGTACTATTCCTATACGGAAAACGACATTGTGGCAGATGGAAGTGTGTCAAAAATCAATGCCATGCTGCCCATCTATTAGGTTTGGAGTATAAACAAATTAATGTTCGAAGCAAGAAAAGGGAATGAATTGTACGCATCTATATTGGCAAGAATTCGTGGCTCAACTGTATTAAATTTTGTTTCTTTATTAACTAAGTATATATTCATTCTAAATAATTACAATGAATCGAGAGGTTGTTATCAGGAGATTATATTTTTATGAGCGAAGAATTAGCCACGTTTTGTCAGGTCCTTCAAGAATTATTTATTATTTTTTGAAGTATTGCAAAGCGTAAGTGTCTGGAGCTTTTAAGTAAAAATCGAAACAGGGGATAAATGATAATCAAATACTACAACTCCCATATCAGCTCCGTAAATATGATTTAAGTAACTGATCATTGCCTGACTTAATTATAATTGAAGTCATGAAATTATTTCAAATGGGTAGTGATTACGGTTAAAGGGTTTTATGTTTTCCGCTTTGTAAATTTATAGGTTTTCAGAAACGTCGCAGTCCGTTTAATGGAAACATCCGAAATTTTGAGTTTCTTATTGCTGTCGTCAGTGTATACTATTCCATCGTTTTAGTTCAGAATTGTTTTTACTTACCTATTTCTACTACAGTGACATGATTGTTGCTAACTTCAGCTGCGATTTGCTCAATGCTTTTTCCATGGAAACTGCTACCTTTCTTTGGCGTACTTAATGAATTCAGGTATATCACCGGAGTCTCAAACTTCTGGCTGAGGAGGTCAACAGATCCTGTAAATTTTGGACAAGAAAATTTCGTATCGAGTTTTACTTTAACTTAACAAATAGAAAGAAAACGTTTTATTTTTCAAACTAATATATATTTACCCGCATGGTTTCTAATACTATGTACACCGAATATCGTGAGTCAAAACACCACCTGATCCTATTTAACTGACTCCATAACACCGTTTGACCTAATAAGTTGTCCGAACTATTTTGTCGCATTGACATATCTTTCGACAATTATAAATGCGATTATAGATAACAATTTTTGTAAGACATTTTCAAAAAATATGCCAACGTTTGCCTTGTTCTTCATGTATCGATGAGAGACAACATGTCATCGTTTTATTAACCGCGATTTTTGTTTGCAATTAACTATTATTTGCGTCCGTAGCTGCTGGAAAATCCAACGTTGGCTATGTCATTGGGTCAATCAAACATTTGTTCAACTCTTGGTCCTGTTTTTCAATTTTGAAGGCCTTCATTTCCTATTTTTAGTAAAATAAGTTGCTTTCAAATTTAATAGTTTACACCCAAAGAAAAGCATCTGGCGATTTGAAATATTTCGATTATCAAACCTGGTTATACTTCTGTGTTTACCACATTCTGTGAAATTAAATTTAAATTGAAGTATTAAGTTGTTCAACAGAAAGCCATTATTTTACTCTGTCTCGTTTTATTGATTCTCTTGTTTCCCTTTGCTCACTTGTTTTGAAAATATCTCGTATTCATCCGTAAACGGGAATTTTAAAATCAACGAGATACCCCAATTTGCTTTAAAATTGCATAGTAATTTCGTTTCAATTTGATTAATTCTTCAATGAATTATCAATATCTAATTCTGCACGTGACCTTTAAATTAGTAGCAATATATGTTAGCTGATTGAAGGCTTGTTTTAAAAACATATAATTGCTCTGTCTATGTTTTCGTACAATGAGCCTGAAATTGTAACACCGAAAAGCCTTTGAAGAACAATTTGTTTTTAAAATCTCGATTCTTGTATTTGTAGCAAACTGTTTCTCGCATTTTGCCGAATTTGTTGCATCCTGGCAGCTCAATAAAATACAAACTCATTAAAAACGTTCAGCAAACTAAGTTTTTGAACAACAAAATTTTGAAAGCAATTTCCACTCAAATTAAAAATTCTTCAAAAAAACTCTCAAAAAAACTTCAAAAAAAATCTTAAAGCTTTTTGCGGCCAATTTTAAGAGTAATCAAATAAAAGCTGCAGGATATCGATGGTTAGAATAATTAATACGAAGACGGCGGCAGAGTGAACCAAGGGTTCGAAGAACAGTGGTAAATGTTTTTCATATGAGGAAGACAAAATTTAATGTTTTTCTAATTGGAAACATGAGAGCGTTTAAGGTTTGGTCAGTTGAAACTTGCTGGTTAAATTGCAAGACATTTCTAAAACCGCTGAAAGTTGAAATTACCGTCCACTACTCCTAAAGTGGCATAAGGTGTCATATTTCCTCTACTTTCTTCATTAACGATGTATGAGCAGTTTTGGAGTTACAAGGAAGATATAAAATAAACTTAACCGTCTAACATGGGGAATCAAATATTTCGCATCTAGTCCATGTGTACATGAAGACAATATTTTCGTACATATACATAACGGATTGGGATTTGACGAATCGGTTTTTTAACTCCTCATTTATTCTGACTTTTCAACTCATTTTCTCATCTCGATAGGTTTGTCTACATGTAGCTCGTATCTTCTCTCTTTTTAAAATTTAGTGACAAAATATTACGTTACAAAAACATGAAATTCCGGTGAATCGTGCTCCCCAAATCTATTCTATCACAATTTCTCACCAATGTTTATTTATTTATATTTCCTAAACTGTTTCGTTAAAAGCATATATTTTAGCTACATAGTACTAAAGACACGTACTCCATATAGTAAGATTAAAAGAATGTTAATGATCGCAGGTGTTACTAAATTACGTCGTATTATTGTACCCAGTTTACATTTTCATATCTGTACCGTAAATTTTGAACTTACCAAAGCTTCTAACCGGGTAGTACTCGAAACTGTTCGGGTACACTAAATTTGCAGACGGTGAACTACCCACACATGTAGACATAGTAAATATTTATTCGAGGATTGCCCATAGGTTACAACAATACTATATTTTCGTATGAATTCCAGAGTGATCACCATTATATTTTTTCACGCTGACTAAAAAGGCAGGGACCCTGTTAATATCACTTTCCATGTGTAATTCATTATTCAAATTACTGGAAAACGGACCATGCACTGTGTATTGTGATGTACATAGTTTACTATTGCTTTATCAATATCATTTTCAAAATGTCTTTAAATAAGTTAATGCAACACGCAAATTACTTTTGCAGTATTTATGTTATATGCTTCCTTCGGTAACAAGCAAAAGGGTAGATTAGTATAGTAGCAATGCTAAAAGGACCTTTTATAGATTTAAGCAGCAACTCCAAGACATCCAGCCGAGTTTGGATGGCCGTCGATTTAGCGTCATAGAATCCAATAATTTCCACCAGGCCGCTTCGGTAATTCTCTTGCAATTGTTGTGGGAAAACATCAGCCGTATCTGCGTTTTAAATGCATTTCTAGTTTACATTGAGTTTATATATGATAGCAATCAATTTTGACCCACATAAGCAGCTTCTCAAATATGGAACTACCCACGCGTGGACAACAAAAATTGTCTCAAGCAGAAGGTACATATCGTCTGGTTGTGTAAGTTTAATAGTCATTGCTGATTCAATAAATCAAGGATTAAATTATAAACTCCGTATATTTTACGCGTTAATAAAATTTAAATGGGTACCACAGCGTAATAAAACTCCAATCAATGGAGTTTATTTAAGTTAGTAATTATTATTAAAATATTTGTGTTCTCCCGCCGACAATTCCATCCTGCCCCGAAATCCGTAAAACACGGTCGTCCCCATTCAACCATGAAGTACCAAAGGGACAACAAGTTTGTCCCAAACTTTCCCGGTTACTGACACCGTCACGGAAACCACCGGACGTCCCATCCCATTCGTAATATACTTCGTTAGTCTTAAAACTAGTTTTTAGTATTGTGCTAACAGGAAAGAAAACATTTTTATCTTTCAATTTAAAATTTACTACAAAGGATAGCAGTTGTCTGCTTTTTACGAGCTATTGTAGAAATAGTATAGAAAATTGTATTCCGTTCCTAATGTCTCAACATTACAGGGCATCTTATCGTGTCATTCCAGAGTAGAAGTCGTCAGGAAATTAGTATTATGAACAATATACGGGAATTAAAAAAACAATGAGTGGAAAAGTAGGAAGGCAAAAAAATTTCATTTACAAGCAAAAAAAGACATCTATTTCATGTCGGCAGTTAAGCTTTTTGGACTACGGCAATGCGTTTTTTAAAAATGTAAATTTTTTTGTGTAACTCTCACAACTCTTAAGTCCTTGGGGTTATAAGGGATAAGGCCAAATCGACCATTAATAAACCTATGTCTAATTCTCAAGTAATTTTCCTATCAAGCACTGCGTTTTTATTAGATGTCTCATAAATGGGCGAGGATGGGAAAAAATCGTTTGATGGCGTCCATACACTGTAGAATATCTGTCGTTAAGATAACGCTTTATTTCAAACCACCTCAGTTACTGATTGTCTACAGCAAAATAAATTCCTTCTAAAATGATTGGCACTTGGTACTGCAACCAATTTTGATCACAGAATTCTGACCCTATATTTGCTAAATCAGTAAAATGGATTTTTAAACCTGGTGAAAATGGGATATGTTTTTATTCATGTTAATCATATATAAAGTAAACATGCTTTTATTCAGGAGCGCTGCAATTAAAGTAAAGATTTTTTGTATTCTTGAGGCTTATAAATAAAATACTCTATTACTAATGAGTAACTGTCTCAACAGTAACCCATGACTATCTGTGATTCGTATGTACAATGTTAACTTTGACTATAAATGATCCGTGCAAACACAGGCGGCCCTAGCTATTGGGGATCCCTACAAATACAGTCAACACTAATTATTGGCAATCTTGACAAATCTAGATAACACTATATTTTGGAATACTCTGCAAGCACATACACCCCGTAATATTGACCGTTCGCTAAAAATACGGTGACATCTTACTAAACTTCTGTTAGACATGTGGTTGCGCGGTCTTAATTTTTTTTAAATAAAACTGCGAGGAGTTTTAAAGTTTGTCGATTAAATGGATATGTCCATTCCACAAGGAGTATATTCCTGTTTGTTAAAGTTGTGTTCTGTGATATTACTTGGAAAATTTATGAATTTTGATAAACTGGTTTTTAAATAAAGGGGAGTCTTGTGTTTTCATAGTGAACGTTTGAATGAAATTATGTATTCAAATTTGAAATAATTCAGTCGACTCTTTGTGATGATTCATCACCTTATCTTTATGTTTATCTGCTTTTATGATGAATCTCTACTTCTCTTTTTCTGTTATAGCAATCCTAATAATACTGGTATTTGTTTTATCTATCACCATAAGTTATGAGTAAGTGTTCTTAGAAGTGACCTAATGCCCTATCTGTTTTGGTACTAATTTCAGTTCCCATTGCCCTTTAAAAGGCTCAGACCCTTCTAAATCTATGTAGTCTCTATTACACTGTTATGCTGTTCGTTTTTAACTCTGACTTTATTTTACAATAAACTTGAGTTTTGTTTTATCCTCTTGCAGAAGTACTAGTTTATTCTCATAACCAATACTTCATCACACTCTTTCTACATCTAAATCAGAACAGAATTAAATTTTGTAACGCTCAAGGTGAGGTGCTGCTATTGGTGCATGATTTCAAATTGCATTACTAACTCTGTAGATTTTCCCATAAAGGGGATGTATGCATTTCCCTGTGAATAGGGAAGCAATCAGTGTAGATAGGGTCTGTACGGAGGGAGTCCCGTGTACAAAACTAGGGAAATTCGAAAAGGTTTTCTGGATTTTTTGGAAAACGTTTTGCAACAATATGATTTAAATTGTTGCAAGGAAAGCAAATTCAAATGAGCTTTCCAATGTCTAGATTTGTGCATATTTTCAATCATTACAGTGGACTCTCCCAAGAATGACACCCAAACAGTTTAAATTTAGTGACACTAAAAGGGGAGTGTCGTCATCGGGGTATAACTTACAATTAAATTACTTGTTATTCTATGGAGGACTCGTGCTGTTATTGTAAGAAAAGATTCCCTATACCTAAAGAGTCGTTATAGAGAGAGTTGACTGCATTCTTTTGCGCTTGACTTAATACATTTATGAACTGATATTTCAAAGTGCACGTGGGATTAACGTAACTTTCTTTGCTTAAAAATGCGGCAGTACATATTTCCCGTAAGCGCCCGTAATATGGACTAGGACCAAAATTTTTAAAAAATACCCCCTCCGGTATTTTTTTTCTTAGAATTTGCTTGTTTTCTAAAATGACAGAAACTATTTGGCCACATTTTACTTGATACAAAAATATATTACGAATGGAGCAAGTGTTTGAATGGGGAGAATTTTTATGCAAATATATTTAATAATTTAATTATGAAAGTGGCTAAACTTTCTATTCTAATGATTCATATAAAAAATATTCACCTTGGTTTTCCTCCGAATCAAAGGATTCCCCAGTTTCCGCCTGTCCAATGTGAATTGACGCTTCTGAACTTTGAGACACGGCTGCTTCAACGGTTGAATGTGGAATTCCCTCCTCAGCAACAGCAAGAGTGCTGAAACTGCAACAGAAAAGAACCGCAATAATTAAAATCGGTTTCCAATACGAAAAAACCATTTTCGAAATACAAACCAGAAATTAGCGAATTGAAATAGCCAGTAATTTAAAAGCAAAATTGAAATTATGCTTTTTGCAATTTCGAGGCTTAAGGATACGTCTGTGCTTGACAACTGTCCAGAGAGGATTAATTTTTCTGCCTGAGGAAGAGTGGAGGCTGAAAGATAATCTTCCAATAGTAATCGCTAAGGATTTCCCTTAGCCTCGTGTAGCAGACACTAGTTCTCACAAGAAATACTTTTAAGGTGTCTTATTTGTATATGCACTAAATTACTGAACCGACTTGTTTTCTGGATGTCTCATTCTTAAATATATTGCTGATTATTTTGTAAAGGGAAATGCAACCGGATTGTTATTGTAGAATTTTTGAAATTTGAGTTTAGATCTGAGATTCTTAAATTGCACATGAGATTACAAACAGTGTAATACCTACACTTTAAAAAAATATTTTCAATATCCCATAGATTTAAAATGTATTCAAGGCAACAAATACGAAGGTGTAACAAACATTTACATAGAGGTTGCATTTTAAATGCAGGTTGCCCTTAAGATACTGCATTTAGCTTGTACATACCTGAAAAGAAGAGATTGGTCTGATTTTTACAACGTCCACTTGTCAACGTGTGATTGTGAGCCAATCAGTAACTTTCGTTGGAGTGTCCTTATTTCCGGGGGACATTCTTGCAAAAATCTTTACTCCTAAATTCCTAAGTTATGCACACCGAGGGTAGAAAGTTGAACGTAGCCTATTCATTTAAAGGTTTTGTATCGGGGGGTAAATTCTAAAACGTACCACTTTCATTTGCAAACCCAGTTAAAAATCATAGGTCATAAATTCAAAATGGTACTTTTTAGAATTTAGGTAAGCTCTACTGAGAGACCCAATTTAATCATTTTAGTAAAATCAAGAAAAAAAGTAGTTTTAAATCCATTTATTCCTCGACATTTTTATCAAATTGGTACTATCAAACAAGAAAAATTGTTGATTATGTTAAAATGCTTTATTCATAGCTACTTCAAATTTTACAAATAGTCTTTTAAACTTTTCTATGCAAAACTGTTCCCAGAAAATTTTACTGTGGGCACAAATTTTAATATTTGGTAAAAAGTTTTTCGACAAGAAATAAGGGATTTTTCCAAATGCGCTGCAAGCGTGAAATTCGAAATCAGAGCCATAAATAATTCGCATTGTATTAATTTTGACCATCACTTACTCTCACCTTTAATACTTTCCTTGTGAGTAGAAAGTCTTTTTTAGGAGTTTCAAACATGATTTCCAATGTGAATTAAAAAGATAGGAACGCAGGATGGAAAAACGCCCTCCGTGGACATCCGCCAGAGCTGGCTTTTTCATTTCAGCACACAATGTGTATTCCTTGGGAGAATGAGAGCGTCATTATTACTAGGAATAAGGAACTCACATTCTGTGGATGCTTTAATGACGGAAGTATAACCTGACTTATCTCACGAGATTTTGCTCACACATTTGCATTTATTTTGAATGTGTGATTCTGAAATGTGAGGCATCAGCTTGCCCCTGATTGCAATAATTGATGTTGGCATTCTCCAGATGTAACAGAATAAATGGTTGAGATTACTAGCAAAATCCAGCTTGAAATTCAAATTCCTGCTTCAGGTGGAATTGATTTCCAAATTAAGAATCGACAGTAGTGCTTCTTAAGAATGGTAAAATAAGTCTCATATAACTTAACCCAAATGCATGCACAACAACAGGAAGTACCTGAATTTTGGCACCTGTGATAAATCAATTTTCAGAAACATGGACGAGTATCTCATTATTTGTGTATCAAAAAATGCTTACCTTCACTTTGGTATTCCATATTGATATCCGGATGATTTTGTACTTACTGAAAATCATTACTTTAGTTATTATTATTAAATTTTCTTCCAGCGCATATTAGTGATGTCCATGGGAACGGAAAATTGTTACCCATACCTGTTCCTGTAACTATAAATATTTCATTAGGAACTAAAGCAATTACCTCGTTCCCATAAAAATTGGGACCAATTCGAAGCTCCTGGACATGTTCGTGCAGGATCAGGAATGTTCCTGTTCCGGTTTCGAAAAGTAATTACTTATAAATTAGCAGAAAATAAAAGTTCAGCTTACACATTTATGCTTAAGCTAACTCAATGTATGCATTGCTTTATACAGTAAAACCAAATATGAAATCGACTTGATTAAGAATAAATAAAAGCACACCATCATCAATACCTTTAGCAAATCGAAATGATTATTCAGTAATAGTCACTAAATTACGTATCAGCCTTGCAGTGGTGGCTGAGTGGTCAGAGCGTCCGGTTCGTTGCGGCTGGAGTCGATTTCGACTCCGGTAAAGCTCTGACTCTTCCGAATAAATTCCACTGCTCTTTCTATCTTCTACTATAGCTTTGGGTGAGGTGGGGAGAAGGGCGTGAAAGGGGCTTGCACCCTAAAGACTGGAACCATGGCCTGGAGGCACAAGCGGAACTAGCAGTGGATTTCCTTTAGACGGAGAGGAACCAATAGAAGCTGCCCATCTGCATTGCTCGCTAGACATTCCAGTCTAATGAGCGTCCGTTTAACGCCTTCAATAAACCCAATACCTCCTCTCCTTCCCAATTATCTCCTACTCTGCATTTCCTCGGCTGGAGCAAAGACTATATAGTGATATACTCTCTGAATGGGAGGAATGGACTGAGGGGTGTTTGTCCCACTAGTCTAGCTCTGTGCCTACGTGCATAAGGGGAAGAAACGTGTACGACACCCTGTACATGTGATTCCCAACCCTCTTTTACCCGTGGAGAGCCGGTATAAGCTTCTCAGTTGTAACTTCACAAGTTAGAAAAATTGTGTGTGGCATGATGACTTATGGTTAAATGCAAGAATAAAATGTGCCCTTGTGGTCCCCTTGTTTGTTGTTTTGTGTTTTAAATTACTTATCGCAGAGCAAAATACAGTAGTAACTGAAATTAGTCATGACAAGTAGCGCCTTCATTATCCTTTTGCTGAACTAACAAGAAAAAGACACGCTGGAGTTTTCTGAGCTCTAATTTTGGGTTCCAGCTCCAGAGAATTCCAATTCTGCACGTGGTTCGCGAATTAAATAATGACGTGCGAAAGAGTGACGTATTTGATATGTTGCGAGGTACTTTTAAAATTATATTTTGTGTGTGACGTATTTGTTTGCTATAAACTTCATAGGAATACCGGGTAGATAAACATTTTGTTCCTGTTCCCATATTTCGGGAACAAATTCTATGTTCCCAAACGTTCCCAAAGTGTTTTGGGAACACGATTTGCTTCCCCGTACGCACCCAATCCTTCTCCTGTTCAACAAAACCTAGGTGTCTCCTGTTCCCAGGGACAGCACTAAAACGTTTAACAGAAACATTTCTAGTTTTTAATACATTTTTAGTCATTTCTAATTGCACTGGTGCAAAACCTACGCCTTGTCTTGCTTTCCCGGAATGTTTTGCTGATGTGACATGTAATTAATTACAAAAGTTTGTGTAATAGTTGTTATAATTTGTACAGGGTGCATCATGCATTTGTCTCCCGTTGAAACATGTAAAGGACGATGATGAAAAATATATGGGACTAATTTCAGATCATTCATTGGACTTCAGAAGATCTATCCGGGTAGTCCTGATTCTTAGAACTGTATACGTAGTACGACAAAATTCATTTTGGATTTTACATTCCTACTTCAAATCAATTATTTTTCCCATTCAATAATGAACGATAAGGTTAATGAAATGAGATTCCTGTACCTTGACCCTTCCCCAAGTGAACGTAGAGCAAACATTCTTTACATGACCCTGTTTACTCCAAAAGCATTACATACTTGAATCTGGATAACTGATCCCTGTGGACTCTATACCTAAAAGAATAGTTCGTACTTTCTGCGTCTGGAGTCTACATTAAACATTTTTGTAGTCACTTCTTTCGCGCCCGAACAGAAACATTTCTACAAATTATTGCCAAATTTTCAGAAGATATTTCCCATTGGACTCTAAGCTTTTACTCCTTTTAATGCTTTTTCAGAAATTTAAGTTTTGTGGCAACTAGTAGAAGAAGGTTGGTTATGGTTTGTGAAACTTTGTACTGAGTGTTTGAGATCTTTGTCTCCTCCTTAAGCCAAATATGTAATTTTCCCATGTTCAAGAAATTTTTCACCAGATTGTTTAAAATGGCTTTCATTCCCTTACGCTCAGTATCTCTAGATGCAGCGGCCTAGAAGGTTGGGCCAAACCATTTTAAAACAAACGTGTAATTTTGGAAGTTTTAAATAGGGTCCGTTTGTTTATCGTACTTTTAAATTTTTCATAAACATCACTGACTTTTATTTGTAAAAATGTATTGGTTATCTGAAGAGCTACTTTACTTATCAATTGTGAAAGTTGTGAATCTGGGAATGATAATGTAAAACGAGTGCAATGATTTTATATTTATCTACTAACCAATTTAAGCCAATTTCAGACCAAACATCCACGAATTGGAGTTTCTCAATTTGACAATATTTTATGTAGGAACTGCCGTTTGGGAAAACCTCATTCTTAAGGAATTTGGTTTCTTTGAGTACCTACTTCCCAAGATAATAATTGCGGTCTCAGGAAAGACGCATATTTTTCTTATTTTTCTAGTTGGGCTAAAGGGAGACAATTTATAAGAAATCCCCCGCCTCATGGAGTTGTATCCACATAAAACATTTCGTTACGGCTCGATGGTCAGTGGTGCTCCTCAATGCTAGTAAATTGAGATTCCCGTATCTGGACCTGTCCCCTAATTTCATGCACATTAAAAATGTCTTAACGTGCACCTTTTTCCCTCATCACGTATTACTTGAGTTTTGGTACCTGAACCTGTAACATTTTTCAATCGCATTGTAATTTGTAACTTTCAATTTGGTTTCTTATCTTTAAATACGAAAAAAAGTACAGCAATTATAATAACTTTAAGTTACAAGTTCTCCACTTACATTGGATTGCTCTTAAACTTTCATAAACAGTACAATGGAATTTTGAGCTCACGAAAGACCAGGGGTAAAATATCTGTAAATTACATCCACTAAGGTTATTTTGAGGTTACGATGCTATTTGTGACTCCGTAGGGTCAAATTAAAGTTATAAGACTATTTGTGACGTAAAAAATTCAATTTGACGTCAATATACTTCTTGTAACCTACGAATGTCAATTATATTTCATGAGGTTTCTTGTAAACAAGAAAGATCAAATTAAGGTCATGATGCTATTTTCGACCCAACAAGGTCAAATTGAGATTACGAGGCCATTTGTGACCCAATAAGGTCAAATTGAGATTACGAGGCCATTTGTGACCCAATAAGGTCAAATTGAGATTACGAGGCCATTTGTGACCCAATAAGGTCAAATTGAGATTACGAGGCCATTTGTGACCCAATAAGGTCAAATTGAGATTACGAGGCCATTTGTGACCCAATAAGGTCAAATTGAGATTACGAGGCCATTTGTGACCCAATAAGGTCAAATTGAGATTACGAGGCCATTCCCAGATAGCAATTAACATCCTGCTGACGTCTTGATGACATATAAACGCTAAGTCCTCAGAAGGTCCTGGACATGATTGGATATTATGAGAACATCATAACGATACACAAATGTCCGCCTAAGCATATACAAAATCAAGTCCTAGTGACATCCAGTCTGGTTGCACTAGGGACGTCCTGAGGTCAAAAAAGCTGACCTGAATTGGATTCGAGTTTTATGATATCATATGGTAGTAAATATATTTAATTATTCTAGTAATTTGGACATGAATAACAGTAAATTGTCTGAATGCTAACAGTATATAATTTATATTTAAGTTTATTATCATTTCCATTCAACAATAATTTACAGACCTCTGTTTAAAGATTTCAGCAATTTTTATATGACCCTTCAAGCATGAAATTAATAATTAAGGTTAAAAATTGAAGTTATGCTAAATAAAATACAGAAACTGTATTATATGTAGAAAACTAAAACGTTTAGCCATAAAGACAAGTCAAATTGAAAACTATTTTTCCAATTATTCACTATCACTCATTAACCCAGTGACAACTTCATTCCCGTCGTGGCCGTTAATTTGTAGCCTGAAAAATTAATTAAAAATTATATTAGCTCCGTTTAGTGTAATTCTTAACAGCCTTTTAAAGGGAATGCTTGATTTGTATGACTAACGCCTCTTGCAGTTCAGCTTTTTTCTTTCCCTGGATTCTGTCATTAGCATGACGGAGCCAAGCCTGAATAAAATTGACGACATCGTCTTTTGTAACCAAACTTGAAGATTTTTTGTATTTCATTACAGCTTCTAAAATACAAATAAAATCGATCATTATTTTAATTACTTCACATTAATCAAGGTCAAATAATTGCAATAAATACAAAGCACTAACCAAATATAACATTTAAAAGTTGTAATCGGGCGAAGCTTTTGTTTCCACGCTTTCCTAACCAACTGTAAGAGCGAGCCAAAGTATCAGTCAATAAATCTGTAAGAATATTATTGACATGAAGTGAAGGCTTTCGGCCACCAATTGCACCAAATCGAGCGGCCTGAAAATTAAAGTACAAATATAGCACATACATTTCTACACATATTGTATTCATTATGTACATACATTCCATCTATCTCTGTATGGCCACTTGCTGCTTCGTGTAAATGATCACTAATTGTGACTAAACATAATTCCCATAAATAAATGGGAAATATTAAATTTGCGTATTTCAGAATGCTATTAAAAAGTTCACCAGCTTTCGACGAAATTCCTTGTCGGATTGAACTTTTTGGCTCAAAATGTGCAGATCATTTTCATCGCTGATTGGAAGGTCCTCAAAGTCTTTGTCCTCAAACACGCTGTACACTGGAATAGAATTTCGATACTCCAGCGAATTTTCCATTTTGCATAATCGTAACTTAATATCCGTTAGAGCTACAATGACCTCCTTTTCAAAATCTAAATTAAATCCGATTCAAAATATCAGTGATTTTGCTTTGAAAACAATACATTTGTTGGCTAATTATTGTTTTAATTAGATTTCATTTATTATTTCACTGCTCGTTGCTGCAACATTGCTCTTCGGAAAAAGATAGGTGACAGAATCGCTATCGGATTCGACAATGGTCGGACTTCCTGCAGGATCATTTTCAGGCAAATTCGAGTGTTCTGTCATAGAATTGTTGGTTTTTTGCGTCAAATTCGAGTGCTCTGCCACGGAATGGTTGGTATTTTCAGTCAAATCGGTTAAAGGATCAGTCACGTTAGCAAGCGTTGAATACATCACCAATGTGGATTTTACTCGCTTATTGTTAGAACCGGAATCATTGCTGCGCTGATTAATTCTCTTTCCGATGGGTTTTCGGGCGGCATCGTCTTCAGTTTCACTTAAGTCCGATGTAAATGTTGCCGTATCCAACTTACATCTTGCTGACTCATAGTTCTCTAAAATAAAAGGTATCATAAAGGTAATTGTTGTATAAGGTGTTTCAAAACCCACAAAAAATTTAATTAATTTGAACTTAAATTATTTATTAAAACGTCTATTTGCAATAAATTTTAATTACAAATATTTTCAATAACTTACCAAACAAGTGAATGACAATACATTCGGATTTTTTCCATGAATCAAGATCCGATGGAATTTCGCTATTTTTTACTAATTTTGCAATTTTTTGGGGATTTTTTTCCGGGCGGCCAAAGGCACTTGCCATCTTCGAGTATCCAAGCCCGGGGAACTACGGCAACACAATTGTTTTCCGTTGGGAATTTCACGATGCACCACATTATTAAAGTAACAATGAAGTTGCGATGAATTGATTATTTATAGCTGTCACTAAAAGCTTTTGTTTTATATCTTCTATTTGAAAAATTATTCGTTTTTCGATATTACAAGGAGTAATTACGTAAGTTCCAATTATTGATGAAGCTACCGGATTTACAAATAAATTTGATTTTTTCCAGACGATTCCAACTCCTACAATTTTTTCAAACGATTTATGAAAGCAAAAGTTAGTAACTTCCACAACTGTCTCGCATTTTAAAATGCAATACCTATCGTTCGAACAAGTCTTGATTTTAAAATTATTAAACCAAAAGATTTTGTATTGAGGATGGGTACACAATGCTGGCAATGGACCTGAGAAATGTGGAGATTTAAATAATGAAGAAGTCGTCGCCACGCCGTTCTCATTAGCACAAGTCACTTCGCTCTGTTCATCTAACCGCCTATATATTTGTTGCAGTGCATTGTTAGGTTTCCGCAATAGTCTCAAAATGCCCCCAACGCATTTTCGAACGGAAAAGCGCTAAAACTATGCAACGGTCCCAAGGATAGCACATCTTTGGCTATATGTAGCATTCCATGAAGATTGAATGAGATATGTTCCTCTCCGTATAAAGCTGCAAAGTTGTGGACAAAATCTTTAATAAGGGACTCCGCGTAGTCATTCATTCGTGTACATAATCCACTTGTCGATAATATTAGACAAGAAAAGTAAAGAGCCACGTATAACTCGTAATGTTCACTAGGAACTATATCTTTAAACACGGTGGGACCCGTGTACAATAACAATTGTCTCAGTTCAGTGGCTTTATATCTGTCGATGTATCGCAATGATCTTGGTGGGCGATTAAAATCGGAAGTAATTGATAACTTGCACAGTTGTAGTCGCTTTGAAATTAATTCAACCTGTACACTGCTAAGTCGAAAATTATTTATATTTCCTCGCATCCACAATATAATTAGTTTTTTAAATACGCCGAGACAAATCAAATGCATATATTCATACGGAAACACTGCAACAATATTTACTGGTAAATTAGTTAAGTACGATATTCCACTGTGATGCTCCTCCTGAATTTGATTTCGAAAGCTATTTTCAGATCTTTCACTGAACGCTGTTCCGGGAAAAGCTACTCGGTTACATATGTATTTGCCCCGAATTGTACATTTTAAACACGAGTAATACCCGGAATGACCTTTTGTACACGTGATATAGGACCTTGTCGGTGCATCACAAATAAATGAGTGCAATTCCACAGAAATGATTTCCCCGTTCACGTTCAGTCCATTGGATAGAAGTTCTCTAAGTTCATCGACAAATTGTTTAAGAAAATCGTTCACGTTGCTAGGTTTAGAATCTCCACAATACAATCCTACAATAAATGGTTTTGCGGAAAGCTTCTTTGCCAGCCCTAGTATTCGCCAAAATTCCTTATTTGAGCTTTTTGAGATAGGTAATCCGTCGATATTAAATTGCAGCGATATTTTTGAAACATTTGATTGTGGCACCAGACGAATTACTTGCCTTGCTAGTCCGAAGTGAACGTACTCCCCAGGAGTCATATCAGTTATTGTGACTTTCTGTGGAGTTTTTAACATTGTTCGGGCATCCGAGGGCAGATTGGTAAATTTAGGTTCTTTTTTCAAAATAATCAGCAGGCTATTTATTGCTTGATGGTTGATGTTATGAGATATACTCCAATTTGCCAGTTCCACTTTTAGATCGAACTCATCAATGTCACTTGACTGTTCATATTCTTCTGATGAAGACTGGGGAAATATTTCGAAATTTTCGCTGGAGTCATTTTCTTCTAAAGTGTCCAAACTTGATGGATTGTTGACAAACTCATCCTGGCGATTCTGTGCATTTGTAACTGCTGCTGATGAAATATTATTTTGAACTTTATTCAAAACTTTATTACTCTCTTGTGACACTAATCGTCGAAAATGACGGGGAGTAATTGTTGAAATATTATTGACCTTTGCTCGCTTCATAATAATGTTAGATAAGGCAGATTAAAAATTTAGAACTGCAATAATGGAGCTGAATGAAACAAATGAATTTCAAGTTTCATGTTTCATTTATAATTTGCCACGGTGGTGATACCATTGCGCAGCTATTAGATTTACAAGTATTTATTCCATGAAAGTGATGTTCTTAGGAAATCCAACAAAGCCGAACGTAAGATGTCGGATTTTTCATGAAAACTAGCATTAAAATTTGGATCTCCAGAAGATGTTGTGAGGATGTCAGCTTTAGAAGCACATTTTGATGAAAATTTAACATCGCATGGACATCTCGTGTGTCTTCTATCGTTAAATGACATCGCCGGAGTGATGCATAGATATCCCGATGGGATGTCATAATATGACAGTTTTTGGAAAATCTTGGATATCCTGTAGCCCTTAATTGCTATCTGGGTTTGTGACCCAATAAGGTCAAATTGAGATTACGAGGCCATTTGTGACCCAATAAGGTCAAATTGAGATTACGAGGCCATTTGTGACCCAATAAGGTCAAATTGAGATTACGAGGCCATTTGTGACCCAATAAGGTCAAATTGAGATTACGAGGCCATTTGTGACCCAATAAGGTCAAATTGAGATTACGAGGCCATTTGTGACCCAATAAGGTCAAATTGAGATTACGAGGCCATTTGTGACCCAATAAGGTCAAATTGAGATAACGAGGCCATTTGTGACCCAATAAGGTCAAATTGAGATTACGAGGCCATTTGTGACCCAATAAGGTCAAATGGAGATTACGAGGCCATTTGTGACCCAATAAGGTCAAATGGAGATTACGAGGCCATTTGTGACCCAATAAGGTCAAATGGAGATTACGAGGCCATTTGTGACCCAATAAGGTCAAATGGAGATTACGAGGCCATTTGTGACCCAATAAGGTCAAATTGAGATTACGAGGCCATTTGTGACCCAATAAGGTCAAATTGAGATTACGAGGCCATTTGTGACCCAACAAGGTCAAATTGAGATTACGAGGCCATTTGTGACCCAACAAGGTCAAATTGAGATTACGAGGCCATTTGTGACCCAACAAGGTCAAATTGAGATTACGAGGCCATTTGTGACCCAACAAGGTCAAATTGAGATTACGAGGCCATTTGTGACCCAATAAGGTCAAATTGAGATTACGAGGCCATTTGTGACCCAACAAGGTCAAATTGAGATTACGAGGCCATTTGTGACCCAACAAGGTCAAATTGAGATTATGAGGATATTTGTGTCTTCAAAAGATCAAATTGATGTCATAATGCTTCTGATTACCTCCAGATGTCAATTTGAGGTCATGAGAATTTATGAATGATATTCTGCATTCTGAAAAAATTAAATATTTTCTGTAGCTTAAGATGATTTGATTTGAATTTCTCATCGGTTAGGAAGTCAAATGTCAAATCTTGCATCAGTCAAGTTGCAAGTGTCAAATTTCGCATCGGTGTAGCTAAAATTTTCAAAGGGACTCCGTGCATAGTACCAATGCTAAATTATTAGAGGTAGTTCGCTTTTAAAATGCAAAAGCTTATTTAAGAATTTATTTGGCATTGAAATGCCTTTAAATTAAAAGCCATCGTGACAACTTTTGCCCAAAGGACTTTTCACACAACAAAGGTCCAATTTAGAACAGACCTTCTGTGACTATCTGCGAGGAAGGGCGGGGTCTCGAGTTCCTTTCCATTGGTTTAGATGCACTCAGTGAATGCAAATACACGTGCCCAGACACACACATTTAAAACATTTGGAGCCTCACCAGAGTACACAGACAGGGGCATAAAAATCCTTGAGAAATCAAACATTCATTTGAACAACCTCGCCAATGACAATTAATCAAATGACAGCTTCCTTCCCATTTGTCTCGTTATCTTCCCTCAGCTTAAGAATTGAACTTGTCCCAAATTGCCTTTCTCCGAGCTCAACAAGCATCAACATATGGATTGAGTGCCAATAAAATATTAACTCACTTCCTCTCAGCAAGGAATTTCCCCAACTTATCTTATTCTCGCGTCCTTTTTGAGTGATATTTTTTCCAACTCTCAATTAGATTCTCATCCAATTTTCGCACTCAATTTTATTCTTACTCTGCAAATAATTAGTTCAGTCCGAATTTGTAAGCACAAAATTCTTTAAACATTATTTCAAACCTTGAATATATTAAAATGCCGTAAGGGACAAATTTTTTCCCACTCCTTTCACGATAATTGTCTGTGAAAATGAGGTACTTTTCTTGAAATTAAAATATTCCTTGGATTTTTATGTAAAGAAAAGCAAAAGGCAAAACGGGCTAAATGCAGGTTTCATGGGAAGCATTCATTTGCGTAGCGGAATGCTACAGTTCTCATTGCACAATGTCTCCTGACATTTGCGAAAACACATGAGATGGAGATAGACCCTTTTGCCTTTCAGATGATACGTATCTAGCCCATTGTTTTGCCCACTTAAGTCTTAGCTCTGCATTTGGCCCGTTTTGCAAGAAGTGAGACCATATGCGAAGGATGGTTCTTTTCCTTCAAAAGATTTATTTAACCCATTTTGGATTTAATGTCAATACTAATACCTAATGAAAATAGATCATTTTGCTTTTAATAACAAATCTATAAAAAAAATTCCCTGTTAAGAAACAATACGCAACTATTTTCTATTGCACTTCTAAAGCTTGTGTTTTCGTTCATTATGGAAAGAGAGCGGATTTGATTTAAGGGGGATCTGAAATTGAAGGGAAATATTTAGTAAATTTAGAATCCCATTTCGCACCTTTTGTTGTTTTTGTGTGGACGAGTGAATTTTTGCAGGAAAGTTTTGCTTTAAGCGGAAATAATTTTGATTGAAACGTTTCGAAGAGGTGGGATCCGGAGCTGATATTAATCAGTTTTCAAGCTTTGGGTGAACAAGAAATCCACAATGAATTAAATTTTGTGTGTTGTGACGTGTGAGAATGAACGGATCTTATTTTTATTTTTTTCCAAATATTTGTGAACATGGAGAAAATAACACATGCAAGAGTTTGGGCCTGTTAAAAAACCCTCAGATTTAAAATAAAAAATGGGGAAATTTTAAATGTGTTTTTATTTATTCTCGAAATCTTTTGACAGGTCGTCTCGAACGGTCAGTTTTGATAAATGGAAATTTTTGCTTTGATTATTATTTCCTATGATTTATTAGGAAGTGCAAGTAAAATATTATCTTTGAGGACATTTGTTTTATTCGAAATGCATTTGGATCATTTTGCTTTTAATAACTGTTTGTAATTAGACCATTTTGCATCCCAAACACATTTAGACGATTGTGCTTCCAAAATTGAGTTAAGTATTCTCGAGAGAATAAAATTCCCGTCGTTTGATATCATTGAGGAATGAAGTGAAAATAAATAAACGGAAGAATTCGGCCACGTTTAAAGGTTTTTGGATTAGATCTTGTCCTGTAACCTGATAAGAGATGTTGAAACGAACTTTTTAATTTGGTCCTGCGTCCTCCTCAGAAATTGAAATGCAAATGGCTTTGGAAAGAGCAAAAGTGAGACTTGCTATAATTAAATAATAATTCTGCAGCTGAAAAGCCTTGTGACGCTTAAGACAGCCCTTGTATCATACAGTCAACTCTGTCTATAACGACACCTCAAAGGCAACAATTTTTCTGACGTCATAAACGGAAAGTCGTCATAACCTGTGACTGAACATTGAATATTTACTGAGGGCAGATTCTTAGTGTATCGTTATAGGGGAAGTTTCATTTTAGAGAGAGCCGTTATAGGGAGTGGCCCTGTAATTACGAGTTGTTCCTGCGGAGCATTAACTACTTCTTCACAATATGCTAAATTTTTCCCCTATTAAGTTCTGTGGCGGTGTAAACTAGTTAACGCTCCCGTGGAATAACTCCTAATTAAAGTCAACTCTCTCTATAAAGGCTCTCTCTAAAATGAGACTTCCCCTACGACGACACAATAAGAATCTGCACGCAGTGAATATTCAATGTTAAGTCACCCGTCACAACGATAATCCCCTTATAACGTCACAAAAATTAGTGCGCTTGAGGTGTCGTTATAGAGAGAGTCGACTGTAGTTAAACCTAAGCAGTCCCATGTACTCAAAAATCAAAGGGTCATAATTAACATCGTGACATTTAGACATTTTGTGTTTTAAATGAATTCAGATTACAGTCGACTCTCCCTATAACGACAATTCAATAGCACCAATGTTTCCCACGTTATATGGGAAACGTCGTTATAACGGGCAATCTAACATTGACTATTCACTCCGTGAGGATCCTTACAATTAGTGTGTCGTTATAGGGGAAGTTTCGTTATTGAGGAGACGTTATAAAGAGAGCCGACTGTATCTCGTTTTTTAATTGGTTTTGCATTTAGATCGCTTCGGTTTTAAATGAAATTGCATTAACAATAATTTCCTCTCAATACAAAATGCATTAAAGCCGTAACAAGACCATACACTTTACAGTCGACCCTCTCTATAACGACACCTCAAGCATACCAATTGTTTGACGTTGTAAGGGAAATGTGGTTGTAACGGATGACTTAACATTGAATATTTACTGCTGGGAGATTCTCAGTGCCTCGTTATAGGGGAAGTTTCGCTATAAAGAGAGACTTTATAAAGAGAGTCGACTGTAATTAGGTGTTCTTCCACGGGCGCATTAACTCGTTTGCACCGCCAATTCTGGACAGGTTTAGCATATTGTGAAGAAGACTTCGAGGGGCAGTACAGTCGACTCCCTCTATAACGCCTCTCTCTGTAACGAAACTTCACCTATAACGAAAAAATGAGAATTTGCAAACAGTAAATATTCAATGTGAAGTCACCTGTTATGCCGAGATTGCCTTATAACGTTAGAAAAATTTTTGCTCTTGAGGTGTCGTTATAGCGAGAGTAGACTGTATGATACAAGGGCTGTAACGTGGCGGTGTAAATTAGTTAGTTCTTCCGATGAAGAAAAGCTATTTACAGTCGACTCTCTCTAAAGCGTCTCTCTCTAAAACGAAACTTCCCCTATAACGACACACTAAGAATAAGAATCTGCACGCAGTGAATATTCAATGTTAACTCACCCGTTATAACGGTATTCCCCTTATAACGTCAGAACAGTTGGTGTGCTTAAAGTGTCGTTATAGCGAGAGTCGACTGTAATTCGAATGCAATTTCATTTAAAACCCATACAATGTGAATGTCACGGTGCTATTTGTGACGTTAAATTGTCAATTTTGAGTTAATAGGAGTTCTTGGGACACAGTACAGTCGACTCTCGCTATAACGACACCTCAAGGGCAACAATTTTTCTGGCGTTATAAAGAGAATTTCGTCAAAACAGGTGACTTAATATTGAATATTTACTGCGGGGAGACTCTCAGCGTGTCGTTATAGGGGAAGTTTGGTTTTAAAGAGAGACTTTATAAAGAGAGTCGACTGTAGTTAGGAGTTCTTCCACGGGAGCATTAACTACTTCTGCATAATATGCTGAACCTGTCCCTTATTGTGTTCAGTGGTGGTGTAAATTAGTTAACGCTCCCGTGGAAGAAATCCTAATTACAGTCGAGTCTCTCTATAACGGCTCTCTCTAAAATAAAACTTCCCGTATAACGACACACTAATAATCTGCACGCAGTGAATATTCGATGTTCAGTAACCCGTTATAACGGTATTCCCCTTACAACGTCAGAAAAATTGGTGCGCTTGGGGTGTCGTTATGTCGAGAGTCGACTTTAATCTGAATGCATTTTCATTTAAAACCCAAACGATCTGAATGTCACGGTGCTATTTGGGACCTTGAATTTTCAATTTTGAGTTAATGGGACTTCTTGAGACCAACTACAGTCGACTCTCTCTATAACGACACATCAAGCGTACCAATTTTTCTGACGTATGGGGAATACAGTTGTAACGGGTGACGTAACATTGAGTATTCACTGTGTGTCGCTATTGGCGAAGTGTCGTTATCAAGAGAGACGTTATAAAGAGAACCGGCTGTAAAGTCAATTTGAGTAGTAAAGCTTGCTTTGTAACGCTTAATATCTATTCAGGGAGCGTTTTGCATTTCGTTTTTGTCAATGTTGGATTTTGTGGATTGCATTTTGTTTATTTCAAAAGGTTTAATGAGACTCCGGAAAATGCATCCATTTGTTACAAACAAGTAACTTCATGTTTTTAAATTTTGCCATCAAAATAAATAATTTCATAAAACAATTTACACTTTTAGTTGTCGAATTTTATTTGAGGAATGTGTTTAATTAATTTAATTTAGTTTTGTATTGTCCGGATTTTGATTTTTTTAATGATTTTTAAACATTTATTAGAGAATGAAAATGTTTGTAATTTTCAAGCGGTTTTTATATTTATTAAAATATTTTGTTAATAACTAAGAAAGGGAAAAACATTCCGTGAATTTGAATCATAATTGGGAACAATTTGCGCGTTAAAATTTTAAAACATGAAATTCCGTGCTGTCAATTATTCTCCGTTTGTGGAATTGAAAACAGTTTCGAACTTAGTCGAGTTCTTGACATTTATCGAATTTTTTACACAAATTCTGATTCCTACCAGAAACTCCGCATATTTAATTCTCCTTGTGAATCTTATCAAGACAAACGAATTGGTAATAAATTGGGAAATATTTAAAAAACAAGTTAATGAATAAATAATTCAGAAAATGTGCTTCAAGGAAATTTACTTGGGAAGATAATTTAACTTTCAAATCACAAAAATCACTCAAAAGTGAAATTATTATTTCGATGGGATTTTTGTTACTGATGATAATTTTTATAAAATAATATTTGGTTAACAGATTCAGTTTCTTAAAATAGAAAGCTTGGAAATATCTGTATCTTCGGAAATGTGGAAAATTTAAACATTGATATTTTTCCGGTGTTACCGAATTTTCGAATAAAATATTTACAAAATAACTAAAAGCAAATCTTCTTCTGAATTCACGAATCAAGCGATCTGGAAACTTAAGACGTCGAAATCGGAATTTAAGCAATCATTGGGGCTTCAATATTTCTGTTGAAGATGCAGTGAAGATGTTTGAGAGAAGATTTTTGGATCAAGGGTCGAACTTGAAGACCTCAATTGTGTAAAACAATCTGTAATTATCACTTGAAGGTTTTGATTGGACAGTAAGTTTTGCATAAATGGTCCCAACGTGAACGGTCAGAGTTGTTGTGTCGTTTTTCCAATGTTCAAACTAAATAAAAAGATAAGGAAATAACACTTCAAATCCGAGTGCACAATAATTTAATCAGATTATTCAAACTTAACTGAAACAAATATTCTCCAATTTGTTGTAACTTACATTTTCGATGCACTTCACGGAATCTGGAGGTCCAGTGTGAGTGTATTTATTGAATCCTTTTAAATAAATGGGCTCAAAGGTTTTGACAGAGGCGTTGTTTTCCAAGAATCCAACTGCAAATCCATACCAATAGAAAAGCAAATGCAGGGAAAATCCTGTGTCCCCAACTCGGTATAGAAAAACTCCACGTGGACTAGACCAAATAATAAAACCAGTTACAAGAACATTTTCATAATGCGAATATTCGAAAACGCGTAAGAACAGGAAACGTGAATTCATTTATTCTTGAAGTTAAAAACCATTTATTTTAACTTTTATTTTAATTTCTAGAAATTTCAAGAATCAGCCATCGCCCTTTTAAATTTAAATTTTAATATTTTTTCGAAATTTGTTTCTAGCACTTTAAAATCTGGGGTTAGAAAAATGCATTCATTTCTTCCGTAAGAGTTTTAACCAAATTAGATTCAACTTTGCCTTCCAAATGTCTAAAGACGTGACTTGTTTTATTTAATTACTGATTTTTATTATAATTTGTTAGACACGTTCATTTGAAGATGGGATGAAATTTGTTCTGATATCACAATTTGGGTGATTTATGGACACAAATGAAATAAACTGCGCTTAAACTACGACGTAGATAAGTGCGAGAAAATGTATCGTTGTGATAATAATTTCTCAACATCGTTTGAACTGAATTTCACGCAAATTTAAAGGACAACGCTTAATGCCATGGGTCACTTTGGCGTGTGTTTAGATAAAATTTGTTTTTTGAATGACTTCGGACAATTGCTGCGGGAAAAGTAATTAATTGAGATGGAATCTTCCATTTGTTCTTCTAAAATCGACAGATGAAGATGTTTAATATCTAAAAGTACGGAAATGAAAATATTTTCCACTCCAACATGCTGAAATTTCATTTTAAGTGTCATATATACATTGAGTGAGTGTAGGACCTCTTATAGGAAAATATAGTCACGAGGAGAATTCAAGTTGAAAAGTTCTCGTTGTCAGTGAATCACAAAATTCAGATCCAAGGTTTTAAAAATCCAACGAGTTTTTGTTTATTAGCATAATTTTATAATTCTCGTTGCGCGGTTCTTTGCGACCAGCGAGTGCGTAAATAACGGAGTGGCTCTGATTTTTACATTAAAGTGACCCATTAAAATGTAAATGCACTTACTCATGTTTGAATGTGAAAACTTCTCTTGTCTTGAAAGCGACGGTCTTTGGAGCTTCCTGGTGTTTCCAACCACGATAAAGATCCAGCTGATAATCTGTGAGTTCCAATTCCAGGTGATTTACTACCAAAATATTCAGCGTTAAAATTAAATTCCGAAACATTTTGCTAACTAATGGTGACAAAACCACGTGGGATTAAGTTAACTAAATGCACAATTTTAGTTCTCCAAACATTTTCAAACAAATCTTGCAACATTTCCTGGAAGTCAAAATTATTTGAGAGCCGGTCACATTTAAATTGGCAGCAATTTCAACTGCACATTGTTTCTATTGTTCCTTCTTCATGTGATGTTCTGGTTTAACACACACAACGTTTTTCTGTACACACTTAATAGGACTAAAATTACATCGGTATTTGCTTATCCTATTCCCAAAATATGTCGCGTTATTCTTTTCAAGCATCTCAAATTTGGTATTTTCAGAGAGCAAATCCCCTTTGAAAAGCTTTAACAAAACCTATTTTAATCCACGAGGAACTGCAACTAATTTGAGGATCTGCACACACGTAACAACCAGATTCTTAAAGTTGCTTCTTAAAATCCAATTTTAGATTACGCTGTTGATAATTTGGTTTTTGCAAACGTTTTCTACAGGAACGCTGTAATTTCGGAAACATTTGAATAAATGTTTCGTGAAACTCATCGGAAAATATTTGAAAGCATTAATAACATTTTCAGTAACCAATTCTGGCAACCGTACACACTTTTAGGCATTAAAACACAATCTGTATCTTTTTGCATGACTCAATTGCAGTTTTAAAATTAAATTAAAATTCAAAAATTTAATAACTTCTAACTTCTGTTGTCAAAATATGTTGTGTTTATATTAATTGTATATACTCAAACCAAATTTCTTAATTGCACTTTCGACCAGCGCTTCATTTGCTTGACTTCTACGATTATATTTGGTTTTTTCATGACGTATTTTTCTGTTGATTTTTTTTTATTATTTTCAAAATATAATTCCAAAATATAAGCAACTTAACCACATCGATAATAAGAAATACATAGTAGAAAATCCACAGTATTTCACAGATTTTTCGCAATACAGTAAAACCTGTTTATAACGGAATCGCAAGGAAGCTTGGATTTTTGTCCGGTATAAACAGTATTCCGTTACATGATTATAGCGGACATTATATGCTTACACAAGTACTTTTGGTGGGGAAGAACAAATGTGTCCGGTGTAATGAGAATTCCGTTATACAGCGGCCGTTATAAAGAGATTTTACTGCATTTTGAAATTGTAATTTTGTCTGAGTATGCAACGTTCTGTGATATGCGCGAGATCCGAATGACTTGAAAAAATTTGATTGATTGAATATTTTTCAATTAATTTATGGTTGAAAAGTGTTTTTAAAATGATTTTTAAATAATTTACATATTTTTTTTATATTTACGAAATTTTCCATTGCACTTCAATAATTTACGATTTTCCATCATACCTAACATAAATTATAATTTCTTAAATTTATTTTTTAAATAAATTTAATTTTGTAATATTTTATTATTTTTAAATACTGTAAACTAAATTCCGCTTTTCTCAATTGAATTTTAAATTACTTTCGCCGATTCCTAAATATGTAAACATTAGCGTTCCACTAATTTAAAAAAATAATTTAAAATAATGCAATAATAATTTAAAATACTTTTTGCACTAAAAAATACCTGGATTTGATTTTAGTATAATTTTGAACTAAATTCAGCTAGCTTTTAAATTTTGGAATAATTTTACCTACTTTGCAAGAAATATTAATTGTAAATTCTTATTTATTCATTTAAAAATAATAACCCAAAGGTTAAGATAACCTGGGGTTAAAATTTAATTAAAGCAAAATTACATTCTGCTGAAAATGATCCTTTAATAACGTTGTAAACAAAGGCTTAACTGAAATAGTAACAAAATGAAGATTTTATTTGAAAGATTATTCAGAATCTTCTAATCCAAACACATTTTAGGACCATGTAATTGGCACTTATTGAAGGCAAGAGGTGACTATTTATATGAAATTGAAGCGAACATTGAAGAAGTTTTAGGCACTGCTTAATTCTTTTTGTAAAAATTTTAATTTTCGATTTTATCACGATATAGTAATTTACAACTTCATATCTAAATATTGCACCACGCTCATGCGGCAGTCATTTTATCTCTTGGTCTGCGCATTTAAGAGCAATTAAAATTCAAGACAAACGAAATAAACTTTTGGTTTTAATTTGAGTACAAATTCAGAATCAACTAGGACTTTGATGCACTTAACAGAGCGCTGCATTCGGGTCTTTTACTTTACGAGGACGAAGCAAATTTTAAAATCTCGTGCCAAATTATTATGTGCTGCTACAGGCAGTGTTTACAGTTCTGAAAATTTTGATTAGCTCCACAGAAGTCTCAAACACAAATTTCTACAAATAAACGTGAAAAGTAATTTCAGAAAACATTTTACCTTTGAAACCCAAATTGTATTGTTTAATATTCAAAAAGCATCTCAACATTGCTTAAAGTCACTGGAATTACGCAACCAATTTTTGACTTAAGTCACTGAAAAAGATGTTGAAAAATCTGGAATAGCATTTCTTTCGGAACCACGAAATTTTTGTCGTTGACAATACAATGCAAGCCATCGGGAGATATAAGAATACAGTTTATAGAATAATCTGTACAAAACATACTTGCTAGAATTTACAACAGTCAAAATTTCCTGTATTAGTTTTTACAAACTTGTAAAATATTTTTTAAAATTCGTCATCACATGAAAAATATAGAATGTAAACAGTCGAGCATTTGAACCGAACATGATTCTTTAGTTAACTAAGTGAAGTGTAATAAAAATTAGGTGAATATATTTTCGTAGATTTCAATGTGGAAAATTAAATTCAAAATGTAAATAATGCGCATAAGTGCAATATTTTCTGATATTTTTGTGAAGGACAGAGCGTCCCTGAAAATGGACAACATCAAAGACTCATTTCTTTATTTTTGATCCTGAAAACTAAGTTCCCCAACTTGGATGTCTGCCATTTGGCAATCATGTAGACAATTCGTAACATACATAAATAATTATAAATATCGTAATTGGGACTTGTTTAAAATCTTATTTGAAATTACTGAAAATAATAAAAAAAGGTAACACAATTTTTTACACCTGAACTTAAAAGTTAAAGTTTTTTTACAGATGTTAATGAAACGAATTTATCCGTACTGATTCAAATGTACCTGCAGAAAGGTCCTTAACGATTCTCAAAATCGCTGTTGGCAAAAATAATTACCCTACAAGACGTGCAATCCCTGCCAAATAAGGTCAAACAATCTAGAAATCCCTGTTCACAAAAAAGAATCCCTTCCCTTTGAGGTTTTCCCAGTCAGAAATATTTTTTCCCTGGAAGAATCTTCCCGTCTTCCCAAAAAATCCGACCCCTGATCTTTATTTGCTAAAAATTATGTCAATAGCACATTGTTATTTAGTGCGGTTATTCGAGTTGAGACAAATAAAATAGAACACCCTGTATCATATACAAATACACAGGTAGTTATGGGGAATATTTGTTCCAGGTTTGTTTTTTGAATTTAACATGTACGTACTCGTGCAGACTGCAGACCCAAGTGCAATAAATGCCCTAAGAAGCGGTTCCCAAGGGAAGGCAGAAACTTTGCCGCATATCCTACTTGTATACATATAATGTCTACGTAATAGCGACAAGTAACCCTCGACACGTGGCCGATTGGGATCAAAATGAAAATTGGTTTGGGGCGAGGTACAATGAAAAATGACCCAGCACGAACAAAAGTTACTGCCATCTCGCTTCGGTTTTCACTGGAACAGAGCTGCGCTCAAGTTCAAGTAGCACTTGACAAGTATCAAGTCACGTCAAGTTCGGAGCAAGTTCGGGATCATGAGCGTTTCTACTTGGTTGAATCCGGGCAAGTTCAAGTACTTGCTGGATCCGAAATTGGAAATTCAAGTCGGTTCTGGTTCAAGTGCAAGCCCACAGAATTGACTTGAAGTAAGGATCAAGTTCAAGTACGGGTCTGGGCATGGATTTTACTTGAACCCGAACTTGCACTTTCAAGTGCCGATTCAAGTATCGTAAGTCCAATGTTTGCTTCATTTGTGCGTTCTTCTCCCTCGGTTGTTCGTGCTTCTGTTTCTGCAATACACATTCTAGAAACTAGTGATGCCAATGGTCTGGTCTGATCAAATATTATGAAACTGGTCTGGTCCCAAATTCAGACCAGACCATTGGTCCTGCTGATCCAGTCGTTCGGGCCAGACCAGATCAAAGAACATGCTCCGGACCATGGCCCAGAAAACCATTGAGTGCAATTAAATAATGACATTTTTTTCCGTTAAATTCTTCTTTTATCTCCAAAAATGTCAGTTTAAATTTGTTCCACGGGATTTCGTTAACTCATAAATTTTTCATGTGGTCAGGTCTGGTCTGGTCCTGAAGCTGGACCAATTGTATCTGGTCAGGTCCAAGTGTTAATTCAGAGCGGACCAGACCATACAAATCTGGGACACAACCAGACCAGACCAATAACGGACCATTATAAATGGTCCAGATCAGGCCAATGGCAACCCTACTAGATCCCATTCCTGCAGAGATATGCACATCAGCTGGAGCTCACTTTCATTTGGAGTGACTGTTGTGTATTCTGTAAATCGTCGTGCTCAAATCTATTCTTCTAATTTGTCATCATTTTTGAAAAACTGTTGAAGTAAATTGTATGGGGAGAGTGTAACACAAGGAAAAAACCATGAGTGAACCCGAATCTAAATTTAATAAAGACGACGGAAATTGAAAATCTTAGCTCCACCCGTTCGAGTGTTTGTGCTACAAAGTAGTAAGGTTCAAATAATTACTTGAAATCCAAGTTCGGGTTCAAGTCAGTTCCAAGTACGGTTCGCAAGATTTATGGACCCGACATTCAAGTATCAGATCAAGTTCGGGTTTAGGAAAGATTACTTGCAAGATATGACTTGGTATGACAAGTAATTCCTGGCACCCGAAACGCCAAGTTCGGGAACTGACAAATATCTACTTGAAAGTTCAAGTGCAGGTCAAGTTCAAGTTCAGATCCTCAAAATACTTGACCCGGACACAGGTCTGCACTGGAAATCGCGCACAAGTTTCAAATTCTAATTTATCAATACAGGGTCCCTCCTGTGCAACTTCAGTTTTCCAAAGTTAAATTCAATAAGTAATTTTTATTTTCGAAAGCTTGTGCCATAATAACACTCGATGAACGACGCATTTCTGGCATGCAAATATTCTAAATAGTTCCAGGGTTCAAATACTAACCTTTTAAATGGGAACCAACGGGTTCTTGGCCTCGGATTGAACAATATTTGCTACAATTCGCATTTTGGTACAGATTGAAGATTATTGGTCACAATTAGCTCCTCGGCTATTGATTGGTCAATATTGGCCACAATTTGCTTTTTGACTCCAAATTGACCAATATGGCCACAATTTATTTTTGTATTCAGATTATATAAAGTAAGTAATATTAGTTAAATTTGTTTTTTGGCCTTACTTGACCATTATTGGTCACAATTGATTTTTGGCCTCAGTGTGGCAAATAGTCGTCGCAATTTGTTTTTCGGCTGCAGATTGGTCACTATTCGTTGGAATTACTGAGGAATCAAGTAATTTACGAATAACTTCCAAATGTGGACTAGAATGGTCGAATGATTATGGTCACCCTATTTATAACAGCTCTATTGTACTGTAAAATGAATTGCAAAACAAGGAAAACGTTTTACGTTTATGCGTTCCTCGCTTAACCCACATTAAGGAGTAACTCATGAAATTAAATTGCCCCAAATTGTTGCAAATAGCATATCTTTGCATTGAATAATCGGATTCGATGCTTGAGATTTTTTAAAACTCGTTTCAATCTCATAGTTCCATTTTTGCAGAGAGAGGTCTCGAAACTGAACAAAAGTCTGAATGAGTTAAAGATTTTTAAAACAGTTATATATTTTAACACAAACATTTACCCAGTATCTAATAGCTGTCATTTGGATTAATTTTTTTTCTATTCTGGGAGATGCTGACTACGCTGATAAAGGGCTGTTGAGGATGAAAACACAGCAAAATTATAGATTTATAGTTTAATAGGTAAAGGTTAGAAACATGCAGAAAGGGAGGTAATTCTGATCCTCCAGTTTTGTGCTTTGACACAGGAAGAAAGACCTTCCTTCGGGGTTTTGAATTCCCGAAGTTTCGTGTTGAAAAACAGAATGAAACATTTTCGGGACATTTTTTGGGTGGCGTAAATAAATCGGGCCAAAACAGGAACATGCGAACTTTTCCGACGATACTGGAACTGGGACGTTTCAGAGCATCGGTGCAAAAAATGTGCTGCACATTTTATGTAATCGGAACGCGCAATTTTTCTGTTCCGTTCCGATCCCAATGCAGTTTCTGCGCGCTTGCGTTCAATAAAATAGAAATGCATTTCTTACCACGATGGCTTGTAAGCATGCTTTATTTGGGAAAAAATTCGATAGGCAAATTTACCGAATCTGTTTGCATAAAATGTTCTGCGATAGCACAAACCAGCAGATATATTTATGTGAACATCGATTTCATAAAATTTTAAGGGAGGCACAGCTAATTTTATGTAATAATAAACATCGGTGAATCTTCTCAAAATGAAAATTTGATAATGAAAACTGTCAAAATATGTGGCGCTGCTTAATAGTACAGTTAGTTATTTCAATTATTGGTTGTCATTCCATGTCATTTAGAATAAATAATCAACTTTTAAGGTACACAAGAAACTGCTAGTAATCAAATAACAAACTTGTACATACTTAATTGTCATAGTTGAATTACGTGATTCTTCAGAACGGAACGAGTTCGGGACAGAAAAATTAACATATTCTGGAACAGTGTTGTCCATGGGAACGGAAATTTAGTACCCATACCTGTTCCTGTACATATACCCATTTTTTGAGGAACTAAAGCAATAGTCCTGTTCCTGTTCCCATAAAACTGGGTACCAATTCAAAGTTCCTGGACCTGTTTCTGCAGGAACAGGAATGTTCCTGTTATTGTTCCCAAAAGTTCCTACTTCAAGAAATATTATCAGAAAAATGAAAGTACAATTAACTTACACATGTATGCCCCAGGTAACTCAATTTATGCATCGCTTTAAAAAACCAAATATCAAATCGACAAAAATAAATAACGGCACGCCATCTCTAATAACTTTAACTTTAACTATTCAAATTTAAATAATTATTCAGTAACAGTCACTAAATTAATTATCGCAGAGCAAAGTACAGTAGTAACTGAAATTAGCTCTGACAAGTAGCACCTTCATTATACTTTTGCTAAACTAATAAGGAAAAGCGCACGCTGGAGTTTTCTGAGCTACACTTTTGGGTTGAATTTCCAGAGAATTCCATTTTTGCTACGTGTTAAAGAAATATTATTATAATTTGTTATTTTGTTAAATAAAGACGTGTGAAAGAGTGACTTATTTAATATGTTATGAAATACTTTTAAAATTATATTTTGTTTGTGAGGTATTTTTATATTATAAACTTCATCTAAATACCAGGTAGGTACAAGTTTTGTTCCTGTTCCCAAACCCGCTTTTGTTCCCATATTTCGGAAACAATTTCTATGTTCCCAAACGTTCCCAAAGTGTTTTGGGAACAACATTTGTGTTCCCGTACGTACCCATTCCTTTTCCTGTTCCCAAAAACCTAGGTGTCTCCTGTTCCCATGGAACGAAACACAAACTGCGATGGAAGCAGAGCTTTACTTGTTTATTCCTAATGCATTATATTAAAATGCTCCGATGTTCCGATATTCGGAACGGAATCGGGAACAGTACTATTTGTAGGTTTTCTACAGAATTAGAACTTTAGTTTAGAACAAAATTTCTTACACAACAAAAATGTTGGCTGCATTGGAAACTCTACAGGATGTCAATAAAAGACACAAAAGAAGGCTCTTCGAACGAAGCTGGGCAAAATAATTCAATAAAAAAATCAGACCACGAAGGCAAAAAGGGTCAAATTAGAATATCCCCCTTTACGCAATTCTTTTGATGATTGCTTCAGAAATTCAATTTCTACAACTAGGCCTAAGGTTTCACCAACGACAACTGTGGAATCACGCTGGTAAAGCCCATGATATCACAAGTTTGAGCCAAAGCAAATTTACGTACAAAAATATTAAAATAACTGCTGAATTCAATAACGACAAAATATTGCTACGAATTTGCCACAAACTGAGGAAGTATATTAATTAAATAATATTGGTCAGTGTGTGCCCAAGAAACCAATTGGGACCCATATTGGTCACTCTGGGGCCAAGGAACCAATTGTGATCAGTATTGGTCAATATAAATCTAAAAGATAATTTGGCTAATATTGGACAATGTGTTTACAAAAAATAAATTGTGGCCCATATTGGTCAATGTAGGGTCAAAAAGTATATTGTGACAAATAATGACCAATCTGTAAAAAAATTCTAATTGTGGAAAATATTGTTCAATCTGAGACCAGGAAACCATTAGCTCTCATAATAATGGTTAGTATTTGAACCCTGGAACCACTCATGCTGTTTGCATGCCAGAAATGTGTCATTCACACAGTAACATTATGGCACTGACTTTCAAAATTAAAAATTACTGGAAAATTTATGTTGGACAGGTGGGACCCGTATCGACAAATTATTATTTAAAGCTTGTGTGCGATTTCCAGTGCAAACCAAGGCGATATGGTCCTAACTTTTGTACGTGCTGGGCCATTTGGCTTGATACCTCGCCTCACACAAATTTTCATTTTGATCCCGAGAGAGCATGTTGCGAGGGTTACTTGTGAGAATTTACTGATGCCAAGATACCGGGGATTCCATTCAAAAAGAAATCACTATAAAGGAAATACATTGTATACTGAAACAAGGCGAGCGTTAGATTAAGGCCGTGGTCACATCTTATTTGGATACCAGACTTATTTTTAATCAACTTATTTTAATTGTTTAACTGGGCATGACAGCGGTATAACCCTCTGGAAATATATCTTAAGATAGATTTCACGCCTGGTGGAATATTCAGGTAACCCACTCGTGATCGGAAAGAAGCTTTCTGTGAGCTCAGGTAGCCGCATCAATATCCCTGCTAGAACAAACGATAGGGCCATCTCACCCTGGTTTGCGCACAAGATTTAAATTGGTCAATAAATGGCACCCGGTCCAGCATAAATGTTGAAGTGTTAAATCCCCGAAGAAATTTTATATTATATGTAGGGTATGTCGATTGAAAATGGCCTGCAGTATTTGCCCGCCCAGCAGAAAATGCCCAAAATGCCTGCCCGCATGCTCAAAAACTGGGCATGTGGGCAGCTTTTGAAAATGCCCAGATTTTGGGCATTTTGGGCAGGGCGAGTTGGGCATTTTGGACATTTTCACGGCACCAAAGTTGGATTGCTATCATGTATTCAGAATAGCCATCCAAATGCATGAAAGCGCAGCCAAGGAAAAATTATAAATATGTGAGTGTCTGGTTATTCGCTTCTTCGTGTATATTTTAATGGCAAAAACAGTCAAAATCGACAATTTTGAGTCAAAATGATTCGATCCGACCACAAGGAATTCATTGATGCAGAGAAAAAGAATTGGGATCTCCGTAAGTTATGTTTGACATTATTAAAACATTGTTCTTAGAGTGAAATGTGTCAAAAATCAATGCCATGCTGTCCGTTTATTCAGAAACTTGTGCGCGATTTCCAGTGCAGACCTGCGTTCGGGTGAAGTATTTTGAGAATCCAAACTTGAACTTGACCTGCACTTGAACTTTCAACTAGATATTTTTCAGTACCCGAACTTGGCGTGTCAGGTTACAGGAATTTCTTGACATACCAAGGCATATCTTTGCAAGTAATCTTTCCTTAACCCGAACTTGATCGGATACTTGAATTTCGGGTCCGTAAATCTTGCGAACCGAACTTATAATTGATTTGAGCCCGACATTGAATTTGAAGTAATGACTTAAACCTCACAACTTTGTAGTATGAAGTTGCAAAAACACTCCTACGGATGGAGCTAAGATATTCAAATTTCGTCGCCTTTATTAAATTCAGATTCGGGTTCACTCATGGTTTCTTCCTTGTATTATAGTCCCACCGGAAAACTTACAAAATAAACAACGGTTACTCCAAATAAAAGTGAGCTCTGGGTTCTGTGCGTATCTCTGCAAGCATGGAATCTAGAATGCGTGTTGCAGAAGTGCGAACAACCGAGGGAGAAGAACGGACGAAGGGATAAACGTTGGATCTAGGATACTTGAATCGGTACTTGAAAGTGCAAGTTCGGGTTCAAGTTAAACCCCTGCCCAGACCCGAACGTGAACTTGATCCTTAGTTCAAGTCAATTATGTGGGCTTGCACTTGGACCAGAACCGATTTGAAATTCCAAGTTTGGATCCAGCAAATACTTGAACTTAACCAGATTTAACCAAGTAGAAACATGACACTCATGATCCCGAACCTGCTCCGAGCTTTACCTGACTTGATACTTGTCAGGTACTACTTGAACTTGTGCGCAGCTCTGGTTTGGAGCATAGACAAATTAATTTTCTAAATAAGAAAAGGGAATGAATTCTACGCATTTGTACGGACAAGAAATCGCAGCCTAAATGTGTGAAATTCAATTTCTTCTCTAACGTAGTATATTTTCATTCTAAATCATTGCTTTGAATCGAGAAGTTCTTATCACAAGCTTATATTTTATAAATATTGGGGCGCAGTATTATCCACGTTTTGTCAGGTCCTTCAAAAATAATTTTATTATTTTATGACGAATTGCAGAACGTTAGTGTCTGGAGCTTTTAAGTAAAAATCGAAACAGGGGGCAAATGTAAAATTATAATCAAATACTTCCACTCCCATATCAGCTCTGTTCATTTGTTTTAAGTAACTAATCATTGCCAGACTTAAATGTAGTGAAGTCCTGAAATTCTTGCAAACGGTCAGTGATTTTGAAACGGAACAATTTTTCGTTGACTAAGGTTATCGTGTCTCGCGAATGTGTTTTACGCTTTGCAACTTTTTTTCAGAAACGTTGCAGTCCGTTTAATGGAAACATCCGCAATGTTGAGTTTCTTACTACATTCGTCAATGAATACTATTCCGTCGTTTTAGTTCAGAAATTTTAAGCAAACAATTTTAACTTACCTATTTCTACTACAATGACATATGTGCTGTTAACTTCAGCTGCGATTTCTTCAATGCTTTTTCCATGGAAACTGCCACCTTTCTTTGGCGAACTTAACGAATTCAGGTATTTCTCCGGAGTCTGATGCTTGTGGATGAGGAGGTCGACAGATGCTGTAAATTTTGGACAAGATAATTTCGTATCACGTTTTACATGTAATTAGCAAATAGAAAGAAAGCTGGCACGTATTGTGTTTCAAACTAATATAATTTGAACCAAATGTTTTCTGATACTATTCCGAATATCGTGGTTCGAAACACCGCCTGATCTTGTTTTAGTGGCTCCATAACGCACCACATGACACAATTGGTAACTAATTGTCTGAACTACTTTGTCGCATTGACACATCTTTCGACAACTACAAATGCAACCAGTGCTGGAGATATTACGTAACAAAGAATAATTACTACCATAACGAATACTAGATTAAAATTTTTGTAAGACACTCCGGGATATGACATTTTCAAAAAATGTGCTAAAGTGTGCCTTGTTCTTCATGTATCGACGAGAGAGAACAAGTCATCGTTTTATTAACCGCGATTTTTGTTTGCAAGTAATTATTTGAGTTTGTAGCTACTTTAAAATCAAACGTTTGCTTTGAAATTGAGCCAATTAAACTTCCGTTCAACTCTTACACCTATTATTTTAATTTTGAAGACCTTCATTTGCCATTTTTAGTAAATTCATTTGCTTTCAAATTTAATAGTTTACACCCGAAAATAATAACAAATTGGAATTATTTCGATTATCAAACTTGATTATAGTTCTGTGTTCACTCACCACATTCTGTGAAAATAAATTTAAGTTAAAAAATACATTATTTTACGCTGTGTCGGTTAACTTGCAAGACCTTTATAAAACGACTGGAAGTTGAAATAACCTTCCACTACTCCTAACGTGCCATAACGTGCCATATTTTCTCCTTCAGTAACGATGTATCCCCAGTTTTGGAGTTACAAGGAAGGTACAAAATTAACTTAAACGTCTAGCGTGGGAAATTTCATGTTTCATATAATATTTCGCATCTAGTCTGTGGGATTTGTTGACTCGACTTTTTAATTCTTCATTTAGTCTACCTTTTCTTCTCATTTTCTCATCTCGATAGCTTTGTTCACGTGTAGCTCTTATCTTCTCTTACTATGTAATTTAGTAACAAAAATTCCATTACGAAAATAATTTTAATTAAATTTCGGCGAATCGTGCTCCCCGATTCTGGTTTATCTTAGTTTCTCACCAATGTTTATTTATTTATATTTCCTGAGCTATTTTGTTAAAAGCATATACAGGTAAAACTCGATATAACGGATGGCTCTACAACGGATATTCAGTTACACCTGGCAGATTTGTTTTTCCCGGCAAGGCTTCCATATAAGCAATACTAAAATTACTGCATACAGCGGACATTTTTATACAGGAAAATTAGTTATAACGGACACAGTTTGAAGCCCTTTGGAAACATTTTGCAAGCATATAACGGAAATTTATTGCAAAATATTTTATGGGTTCCCTTTAACATGTAATCGTTACTCAAGGCAACTCAAACGTTTAGTAATCATATATGTTTGCAGCAAGAATGGTTATGTTGATACCGCATCGTTGTACATACATTTAGGTTGCATGAATAAGAACTCTTGAACACATGCGTGTTTCATTGTATTAGTTCAGATTTATATCTTGCAATTTGTTCAACGTTATAAAATGCCCGAAAAATCAAACCGAAATAGTTTAAATTTAGGACACAGGGCGTCTAATATTTTTGAAATTCAAAGTAAGACCTCTGAAGTGCTCTGTCATCATCCTGATATTTTGAAGATTTTTTTAAAGAATCACCTAAAATTTATCCAAATTTTAAAATTGTTATGTGCATTTCGACTTACACATTTCGTGCCCAATGGAAGAAGTCTCGGCTCTGGTTCTGCAACCAATCACTAAATTTCTGTGTGTCGGAGTATAATAATTGTACTTAAATATTTAATCAATTCGATGTTTCTACATGATTAATTTTTATATTATTAGTCCGGTGTTTGCATGTCGTAATTTGAAGAAATTAAGTCAGTATGCATAATCAGCCTTGTCTGTAATTTAGGAAATTATATAGCGGATTTCGTCCGTTTTATGCATACAGTTTTTCCTGTATTTTAGCTACGCAGTACTAAATACACGTATGTATGTACTCCATTTGGTAAGACAAAACGAGCATTACTGGTCACCAGTACGAGTAAATTACCGTTTTTTACCCGTACTACCCCGAGTATATAGCATTGGTCGTGATTGGTTCCCACTCAATTGGTACTCCATTTAAGTGCTCCCGTACCCGGACCCGTTCCCTTGATAGTGGGAACAGTATTTTAGGAACCTTTTCCAATGAATTTAATAAAAATTCGTACCTGGTCCTGTTCCTGTTCCCGTACCCAGAAATTTAAAATGTTCTGGACCCGTACCCGTTCACACAGATGGTGTTCCCGGTCTCGTTCTCAGGTTCAGTTCGTGTTGTACTTGGGTGTGATAAAAATTATTATCAAAATTTCTGTAACTACCAAACCCTTCGTTTTGTAGATAATAAACAATATCTCGGGCTACTAAGCGCACTCCTTTATCTCAAGTAACAGCTTAATAACTAATTATTTAATTTTTAGGGGATTATGTACCGAGTAGACCGAATATCAACATTAAAATGTCATACTGGGAAAGGATGCAACAATGACTAGAGCAGTGATGTTGCTTTTCCAACAATAAAATTGAATGTTGATGAGGGTTGCAAAACGGTACTTAATATATAAGATCGTAACTAGCCCATAGATAATTTTCTGCATACGCAAAATATGTGAAAAATATACGGATTAGTCTCCCTTTGTTAGTCATATTTGAAAAAACCATTACTCCGAGCCATCAATTTTTCAAGAGTGAAACTTGCAACAAAAGAATAAAGTAATCTTAATCATTTTAAAATGTATTATATTAATTTTGTAGAATGATTCTAGAAAATACCTCAATTGTACTGAAAAAAGAGTTCTGACAATATTATCTTTAAGGCAAGGATACGTATGATTGGCGAAATTGCAGGAAAAAAAGAATACAGTGAAATATGGAAATTGAATTGTTTACATAAATACTACTAAATCTTCAGGGATCAATTAAGAGTGTGTTTTTCGAGCATAGTAAAAGTATCCACTCGATCCCGGGAACAACAGTTATGGGAACAGGATCATGCGTAGACCGTACCGATGGGAACGGAAACAAATTTAATATCTCTGTTTCTGTTACCGGTGATCGGGTCCAACTGAATGTGTTCCTGTTCCCGTACCCAAACTGGCTGAGAACAAAATATTTGTTCCCGTACCCATTTCTGTACTCGTTTCCGTTCTCATGTACCCAGGTTTTACCTGTTCCAATGACGACCACTGGAAATACTCATTTTAAAATTTTGTACCTGTACCCAAAATTTTGAGCCGACCAAAGCGTCTAACCAGGTAGTACCCGAAGTTGTTCGGGTACACTAAACTCGCTCCGGGGTACTACCCATACCTGTACACATATTACGTATTTACTCTAGTATTACCCATTCGTTACTAACAATACTAAATATTTTCGTACGAATTCGGGAGTGATCACCATCATGTTTTTCAAGCTGACGAGCAACGCAGGGACACTGTTAATATCCCTTCTTTTCTAGTTTTTATTCAATATTAATATTACGGAAAATGGACAATTCCTTGTGTATTGTGATGTCTAGAGTTTACTATTGCTTTATCAATATCATTTCTAAAATTCCTTTGAATAAGTTAATGCAACACGAAAATTCTCTTGCAGGATCTGTTATATGCTTCCTACGTTACCAAGCATAAGAATAGATTAATATAGCAGCGATGCTAAAAGGACCTTTTATATCTTTAAGCAGCAACTCCAAGCCATCCAGCCGAGTTTGGATCGCCGTCGATATAGAATCATAGGATCCAATAATTTCCACCAGGCCGCTTCGGTAATTCTCTTGCAATTGTCGTGGAAAAACATCAGCTGAATCTGCGTTTTAAATACATTTATAGTGTACTTTGAGTTAATATATAAGAACGTCAATCAATTTCAATTCACATAACCAGCTTCTAAAATATGGAACTACCCACACGTGAACAACAACAATTTTCCCAAGCAGAAGGTAAATATCGTCTGGCTGTGTAAGTTTGGTAGTAACTACTGATTTAATAAGGCAATGATCAGATTATAAACTCCTTATGTTTTTACGGGATAATATTATTTAAACGAATACTACAGCGTAATAAAACTTTAACCAACGAAGTTTAGTTAAGTTAATAGTTATCGTGAGTATACGTGTTCGGGTGTAAAGCTTGTTTCAACGGAAGTACAGGCACAATATTTGTGCCTGTGCTAAATTATGTGCCCAATTATTCTGGTCCAACCGTCAGAACACTCCAAGCACTTCTAAACCAGTTCATCTACTCGGGAATGCTCCTTAGATAAATAAAGTGAACTAACTATTCGCGAACCATTTAAATAAAGTACCCTATTACTAATGAGGAACTGTCAAAACAGTTACAAATGACTATCTGTGATTCGTACACTGTAAACTTTTAATAAAGGGATCCGTACAAATACAGGCGGTCCTAACTATTGGGGATCCCAACAAATACAGTCAACACTAATTATTGGGAATCTTTGCAAATTCAGACAACACTAATTTTTGGAATTCTCTGCAATAACAGTCACCCCATACTATTGAGGTTCAGTAAAAATGCGGTTCACATGAAGTATAGTCTACTTTTATTAAGTTGTGTTCTGTAATATTACTTGGACATATTCTGAATTTTGAAAGATTTGGTTTTTAAATAGAGGCGTGTGATATGTTTTCATGGTGACCGTTTGAATGAAATTAAGTATTCAAATTGGAAAATAATTCAGTCGACTCCTTCTACAACTAAATCAGAACAGCATTAATTTTTTTGGAGCTCAATGTGACGTGCTGCTACTGGTGCATGATTTCAAATTGCATTACTAACTCTGTAGAGTTTCCCACACAGGGGATGTATGCATTTCACTGTGAATACGGAAGCAATCAGTGTAGATAAAGTCTGTACGGAGGGAGTCCACTGTACAAAACTAGGAAAGTTCGAAAATATTCTCTGGATTGTTTGGAAAATATTTTGCAAGAATATGAATTCAATTGTTGCCAGGAAAGCAAATTCAAATGAGGTTTCTAATATCTAGATGTTCGCATATTTTCAATCATTACAGTGAACTCTCCCATTAATGACACCCCAACGGCTTAAATTTTTGACATTAAAAAGGAAGTGTCGTCATCGGGGTATAAATTATAATAAAAATACCTGTTATTTTATGGAGGACCCCTGCTGTTATTGTAAGAAAAGATTCCCTTTACCTGACCAGTCGTTATAGAGAGAGTTGACTGCATTCCCTTATGCTTTACCCTTGCAATTATTTACTGATAGTTAAAGCTGCACGTGTGATTACCCTAACTTTTTTCACTTGAAAATAGACCAGTACATATTTTCAGGCAGCGCCCGCAATATAGACTACGAGCAAAAATTGTTAAGAAAATACCGCACAAAATTCACAGTTCTCTTTCTCAGAAACTACTTGTTTTCTAAAATGGCAGAAACTATGTGGACACATTTTACTGGATACAAAAATAAATTACGAAAGGAGCAAATGTTTGAATGGGGAGAATTTTCATGCAAATAAATTTGATATTTAAATTATGAAAGGGGCTGAACTTTCTATTCTAATGATTTAATATAAAATTTTTGTACCTTCGTTTTCTTCCGAATCAATGGATTCCCCAGTTTCCGCCTGTCCAGTTGGAATTGACGCTTCTGAACTTTGAGACACGGCTGCTTCAATGGTTGAATGTGAAATTCCCTCCTGAGCAACAGCAAGAGTGCTGAAACTGCAACAGAAAAGAACCGCAATAATTAAAATCGGTTTCCGATCACAGAAAGCCATTTTTGAAATATAAGCCCGAACTTAGCCAACTGAAATAGCCAGTAATTAGAGGAAAAATTGGAAATATGCTTTTTGCAATTTCAAGCTTTCAGGATACGTCTGTGCTTGACAACTATCCAGAGAGGATTAATTTTTCTGCCTGAGGAAGAGTGGACGCTGAAAGATAATCTTCCAATAGTAATCGCTAAGGATTTCCTTTAGCCTTCTGAAAGTGTAGCAGACTCCAGTTCTCACAAGAAAAACTTTTAAGGTGTCTTATTCATATATTCACCAAATTCCTGAATCGACTTGTTTTCGGGATGTCTCATTCTTAATTATATTGCCGATTATTTTGTAAAGACAAATGCAACCGGAATATTTATTATCGAATGTTTGAAATTTGAATTTAGAACTGTGAATTTGAAATGGCACATGAGATTACAAAGAGTGTAATACCTGCAGTTTAAAAAAATATTTTCAAGATCCCAGAGATTCCCAATGTATTCAAGGCAACAAATACGAAGATGTGACGAGCATTTATATAGAGGCTGCTATTTAAATGCAGGCTAACATTAAGATAATGCATTTAGCTTGAACATACCTAAAAAGCAGAGACTGGTCTGATTTTTGCATTGTCCACTTGTCAACGTGTGACTGTAGACCAATCAGCAACTTCCGCTCGAGTGTCCTTATTTCCGGGGGACATTTTCGCAAAAACCTTCATCGCATTTCCTAAAATATGCACACCGAGGGTAGAAAGTTGACCGTGGCTTATTCATTTAAAAGTTTTGTATCGTGGAGAAAATTCTGAAACGTACCACTTTCATTTGCAAACCCATTTAAAAATTATAGGTCATAAATTGAAAATGGTTCTTTTTACAATTTAGCCAGCGGTAAGCTCTACTGACAGACACAATTAAATTATTTTAGCTCCATTCATTCTTGGACATTTTTATTAAATTGGTACTGAGTTGTTGGTTTAACCAAACATAAGGAAAATTGTTATGTTTAAATGCTTTGTTAATAGCTACTTCAAATTTTAAAAATACAGTCTTTTAAACTTTTCTATGCAAAACTGTTCCAAGAACATTTTACTGTGGACACAAATTTTAATATTTGGTAAAATGTATCCGTATGTATTTTTTTGGCAAGAAATAAGGGATTTTTCCAAAGGCATTGAAAGCATGAAAGTCGAATTCAGAGCCATAAATAGTTCGAATTGTGTCTTAATTTTGACCGTCGCCCAGCTAACCTAAATACTTTCCTTGTGAGTGTAAAAAATGTTTAAGGAGTTTCAAAATGATTTCCAATGCGAATTAAAAAAATACGAACGCAGGATGCTAAAACGCCCTCCGTGGACATCCGCCAGAGCTGGCTTTTTCATTTTAGCACACAATGTGTATTCCTTGGAAGAAAGAGAGCGTCATTATTCCTAGGAATAAGGAACTCACATTCTGTGGATGCTTTAATGACAGATATATAACCTGACTAATCTCACGAGCTTTTACTCACACATTTACATTTATTTTGCATGTGTGATTCTGAAATGTGAGGCATCAACTTGCCCCTAATTGCAATAATTGATGTTGGCATTCTTCAGAGGGGTCAAAATAAATGGTTGAGATTACTGTCAAAATCCAACTTGCAATTCGAATTACCGCTTCAGGTCGAAATGATTTCCCCGTACAATCAACAGTAGTGCTTCATAAGAATGGTAAAATAAGTCTTATGAAACTTAACCCAAATGCATGCACAACAAAAGGAAGTATCTCTAGCTTTTTCCGCGAATACTGATTACCTGAATTTTGGCACCTGTGATAAGCCCATTTTCAAAAACATGGACGAGTGTCGGATTATTTCTGTATAAAAAAATGCCTATCTTCACTTGGGTATTCCAATATAGATATCCGAATGATTTTGTACGTTCTGACAATCATTACTTTAGTTATTATTATTAAATTTTCTTCCAGCGCATATTAGTGCGGAAAATTGTTACCTATTCCTGTTCCTGTAACTATAAATATTTGCTTAGGAACTAAACCAATAATCCCGTTCCCATAAAAATGGGGACCAATTCGAAGCTCCTGGACATGTTCCTGGAGGATCAGGAATGTTCCTGTTTCTGTTTCGAAAAGTACTTTAAGACTAGCAGAAATTAAAAGTAAAACTTACACATTTAAGCTCAAGGTAACACAATTTATGCATCGGTTTATAAAACCCAATATGAAATCGACTTTATTAAGAATAATTAAAAGCACACCGTCACAATACCTTTAGCAATTCGAAATAATTATTCAGTAATAGTCACTAAATTACTTATCGCAGAGCAAAGTACAGTAGTAACACTACAACTTGATAATCAAGTTTAATCAGAGTTAAAATCAGAGCCGCGCAACGAGAATTAAAAAATTGTGCTAATAAACAAAAATTTGTTCAATTTTTAAAACCTTTAATCTGAATTTTGTGATTCAATGACAACGAGAACTTTTCAACTTGAATTTTCCTCGTGACTATAATTTCCTATGAGACACTTCACACTCACTCAATATATGTATGGCACTTGAAATGTAATTTCAGCATGCTCAAGTGGAAAATGTTCTTTTTGAAGCACTTTTAAATATTAAAAATTTCATCTGTCGATTTAGAAGTCCCATTAACTAAAAATTGACAATTTAAGGTCACGAAAAGCACCGTGACATTCAGATCGTTTGGGTTTTAAATGAAAGTGCATTCATATTACAGTCGACTCTCTCTATAACGACACCTCAAGCGCACCAATTTTCCCGAAGTTATAAGGGGAACGTCGTTATAACGGGTGACTTAATATTGAATATTCACTGCGTGCGGATTCTTAGTGTGTCGTTATCGGGGAAGTTTCGTTATCAAGAGAGACGTTATACAGAGAGTCGACTGTAATTAGGTGTTCTTCATCGGGAGCATTAACTACATTACACCGCCACAGACAACAATAGGGGACAGATTTAGAATACAGATGGCAGAAGACTTCGCGGGGCAGTACAGTCGACTCTCTCTATAACGTCTCTCTCTATAAAAAAACTTCCGCTATACCGACACGTTGAGAAGCACCTAGCAGTAAATATAAAATGTTATGTCACCCGTTATGAAGACATTCCCTTTATAACGTTAGAAAAATTGTTGCCTTTGAGGTGTCGTTATAGCGAGAGTTGACTGTATGATACAAGGGCTGTCTGATGCGTGACAAGGTTTTTTAACTGGAAAATTATCATTTAATTAAAGCAAGTCTCACTTTTGATCTTTCCAAGGTCATTTTTCATTTCAATTACAGAGGAGTAGTGCTGTCCATGGAACGGAAATTTGGTACCCGTGCCTGTTCCTGTACCTGTACCCATTTTTTCAGGAACTAAAGCAATTCACCCGCTCCTGTTCCCGTAAAAATGGGTACCAATTCAAAGTTCCTGTTCCTGTTCCCAAAAGTACTTAAATACTAGAACAAAAATTAAAGTACAACTTACACGCTTATGCCCAAGGTAACTAAATTTATTTAAAAAACCAAATATCAAATCGACTTTATTAAAGGTAAATAACGGCACACCATCTCTAATAACTTTAACTATTCGAATTTAAATAATTATTCAGTAACAGTCACTAAAGTAATTGTCGCAGCGCAAAGTACAGTAGTATCTGAAATTAGCTATGACAAGTAGCACCTTCATTATCCTTTTGCTGAACTAATAAGGAAAAGAGCATGCCGGAGTTTTCTGAGCTTGAATTTTGGGTTTAAGTTCCAGAGAACTTCGTTTTTGCACGAGGTTCGTGGGTTAAATAATGGCGTGCAAAAGAATGACTGATTTGATATGTTGCGAGGTACTTTTAAAGTTATATTTTGTGCGTGATGTATTTTTATACTATAAACTTCATGTGAATGCCAGGTAGGTACACGTTTTGTTCCTTTTCCCAAACCCGCCTTTGTTCCCATGTTTCGGGAACAATTTCTATATTCCCAAACGTTCCCAAAAAGCTTTGGGAACAAGATGTGCTTCCCCGTACGCACCCAATCCTCTTCCTGTTCCTTAAAACCTGGGTGTCTCCTTTTCGCATGGGCAGCACTAAAGCGTATAACAGAGGCATTACTAATTTATTACATTTTTAGTTATTTCTCATTGCGCTGACTCAATTTCTACCCCTTGTCTTGTTTTCCCGGGATGTTTTTGTGATGTGACATGTCATTAATTACAGAAGTTTCTGTAGTAGTTGTTATAATTTGTACAGGGTGCATCAAGCACTTGTCTCCCGTTGACCCATAAAAAGGACGAGGATGAAAAATATATGGGACTTATTGACAGATCATTTAATTGGATTTCAAAAGTTCTATCCTCGTAGTTCATAGGCTGAGAATTTTACACTGGACACGTTAAAAGTCAATTTGGATTTCACGTACCTGCTTCAGATCAAATATTTTTCCCATTCAATAATGCACAATAAGGTTAATGAAATGAGGTTTCTGTACTTTAACCTTTCCCCAAGTGAACGTAGAGCAAAAATATCTTTACCTGGTTCTCTTTCCCCCAAAACCATTACATACTTGAATCTGGATACCTCCACTCTGCGGACTCTTTACCTACCAGAAAACAGGAGTCGGATTTTGGTGAGACTCTTACAGGGAGATTTACAAAAATCCGACACCTGCCAGAATAGTTCATACTTTCTGCGTAAGGAGTCTACATTAAACATTTTTGTCACTTCTTTCGCGCCAGAACAGAAACATTTCTACAAATTATTGCCAAATTTTCAGAAGATATTTTCCATTGGACTCTAAGCTATTCCTTTTTCAGAAATTTGTGTTTTGTGGCAAATAGTAAAAGAAGGTTGTTTATAATTTGTGATACTTTGTACTCAGTGTTTGAGATCTTTTGTCTCCTCCATAAGCCAAATATGTAATCTTCCCATGTTCAAGGAATTCTTCACCCGATTTTTTAAAATGGCTTTCATACCTTATGCTCATTATCATTACATGCAGCGAACCAAAAAAAGTCCAAGTTCAGAAACTTCATATCCGCATATGTATCACATTTATCATGAATGCTTCTACAAAATTTTCTCAGTGGAAATTCGTTATGAAATTTTAGTATTCAAGAAAATTAGAAATTCATAGAGACGAATTTTACAAAGTCCGGAATAGATTTTATTGGACAACTGAATTTGAGGATATTTTGCGATATTTTCTAGTTTGGCTAAAGGGGAGACAAATTATAAGAAATCCCCCGCATCGTGGAGTTGTATCCACATAGAACATTTTGTAAAATATCCTAAAGCAATTTTTGCTGAAACTTTGCTCCTGCACATTGTATTAATACAAACGCGGTGTGCAGTCCCAATGAGGGACTTATTTTTATAGCACACCCATTGCACACTAGAGTTTTGACACCCAAGCATTTATAGCATTTTTCCAGTTATCTCTAACTACGCTTGCTTCTCAGAAAGCTACATATATGAGAGAAAACTAGGAAATTGCGTTATTGGTTAGTAAAATTGGAGTCCAGGATTTGGGAATTTAAGCCTCAAGATCTGCAGTGACAAAATGAGAAATATGCGGATTCAAAGATGAAACAAAACTTGTATTGAATTTCATGGGAATGCTTTTACGGTAATTTTTTTTGTTGGGCTTCAGCTAGCTTATGTTGGCATCATTAAATTATTCCTAGAATTACATATGCATTGTGTATGTAGATAGTAGTAGGATATACACAGTGTCATCTCTATATATTAGTTAGTATTTTTTCATCCCTTGCGAACCACTATATAGGAAATTTACTGTATCTTGCTCCAAAATTCAAGAACATCAGGAGAGCCAGAATAAAAAAGCACATATTTGTGTAGCGTGTAATAAATTACACACTTGCTACATAAGTGTTGCAATTTAGAGATTACAAGTTCTTCAACTATTTATGTATATTATTTAGAAACAATATCGTTTCCATGTTTCCAATAAACCGCGTTCAATTTTTATCTAATGGCATATTACGGTAACTCTTACCTGTGTATTAAGTAGTGGCAAACAATTGTTACTTTAGAACAATTTTATTAACAATTATTACTTCTAGATTTACACCTTCCGGCAGAAAATATTTACTTTAATGTTAGTCCATGCCAAGCGTCCATATAAACGTGGTGCAAATTAGAGGTACTAAAATATGCAAGTTGAACTTCCAAATGACTACGTGAGTATTATCACTTGGGAACCTTCGTGTACAAAACTCAAGTTGAATAATTATTTTCAAGAATTACACTGGGCGGTTTTCGAGAGTCCACTTGTGAAATATGTTTTATGTTTTATTCCAGATCAAGTCTTCCGTTTTAGTTACATTTTCCTTCCTTTTCGGAGAAAGAGCATAATACATTGAACGTATACTTCAGTAATGCTGTTGAATTGTTCCTCATTTGTTCCTCAAATATTTACAAGTTAAGTAGAATTCGGTACAATATTTTTTAAAAAATATTTTTTTGACGTACACAGCATATTGTGGTTGAAGATATAAAATGATTTATGGTACATTTGGGTCTAGTATCAAAATAACGCAGTTTCATCGAGTAAAATTAGCAAAGCTTAAGACATCAAAGCAAACTGATCTATGTAGATGCAATTAATCCTAAAGTAAAAGGAACTGTTTACAAACAAAAGGAATTTAAAGGATTCATTAGTTTTCAAACTGTTTTTATTACTTCTAAAACATTTTTAAAGGACTAAGATGCATTTTCATAAGTTATTCTTTGTTAACAGACTTTTAGAGACAGTTCCGTGCTTAGCTGACTTCTTAGCAGTCACTGAATGCACGTTAGCATATCGCCGTACTTTTTAATATTAAAATTATTATTAAAATCTCCCATATTTTATTATCGTTCGGGTGCTAATGAGCAAAATATCTTTAAATCCGATATATAAATACGACAAGAGCTGCGTTCAAATCAAGTTATTTTAGACAACTTGACTTGAACTTGACTTGAACTTGACTTGAACTTGACTTGAACTTGACTTAAAAAATTGTCTAAACGAGGTATCCGCAATTGCACTGAACGGATCAAGTTTCTCAAGCAACTTGAGTATTCAAGTGCACGAATTTCATTTTCATTTTATAGAACTTGAACTTGATAAGAACTTGACGTTCAAGTTGGACGCATATCTTGCCCTGAAGTTGATCTTGATTATTAAAGTATTTTTTCGTAAACGAATAAACAATACTAGAAATTTCGTACATTATTTTTATAACTGGTAATGGTTAGACCGTAACTAGGCTAAACTTAACGTCATGCGAATGATATTCTTTATTTTAAAAAAAGTTTATAATACTTGATAAAGGTACTGTAAACATTGTAGTCTCATTTACTAATTTCTTCAATTAAGAAGTTAGCAATCATATTATTGAACTGTTACATTACTGTTGCACTCATCTGGTGAGTTTAGTGTATAACCAGCAGTTATATTCATGAATATTTCGTTGCTAAATTTCCTTACACAAAATTGATTTATAAGATTGTTGTTCACCTGCGCCACTATGTTCCAAAATTATTCTTAAACGGATTAGCAAATTGCTCTTAAGCTTCTTCTTAGCTTCTATTAAGTTATGTTCGGCGATAAGGATGTGAGGATAGTAATTTCTCTAATTGTGTGTATGGGGAAGCGTATACTCGCTTGCTAAGTGAGGATTGCCGGGATAATACAGGATTGTCTCTTTTAATAAATATGTACTTGTAAGATAATATAGTTCTACCAATTATTAGTGTTTATTCAAAGTACTCGAGTATAGGATAGTGAATGTGTGAGCTGGAGAGGGAGAGAGAGAGAGGAGAGAGAGGAGAGGTCCGGCATAGTAACAGTATAGTTACTATGTGTGTGTACGGGCCAGACTCCTGACAAGTCTCTCAACCTCAGTCTCATCACTCTCGACTGTCTACATGAGTTGGGTTTATATAGGGATGGTTGTAACAAAGGGAAGATAGTTTCTTTCTTAGTGACATCATTTTTAGCTAATGGTTGGGCACATAACATCATACAATAAGAATCTCATAAATGACATCATCATCAGCCAATGGCTGAGTACAAGATACAATTCTTCTCCTTTACATATATGAGTCATTCCTGCTCTTTACATGAATTATATTTCTCAAATACAAATATAGCTTAACACTTCATAACAGGGGAACTAAGCAATCAATTCATTTTTACAATGGAACAAGAAACCCAAGCAACAAGAACGTCGGTATAAAACAATAAGTCGGAACTTTTAATTATTCAAAGAATGGAAACAGGACACAAGAATTATTATCGATCTTGACCACTGGCATCGTGGAGGCGATTTTAATGCCGATGGAATAAAAACAAACATCAAGATGTCATTATGATTACGATTCGCGCCCAATATTAATTTGATCGGGATGCAATGCTGCCACGAATTCTGCATTGCTTACATCACTTCTTACAAGGACAACTTCGTACATTCTTCGTCAAGTGTCACTACGTTAGACATTCTTTGAGTCATTTCATCCAGGGCAACAAAACAAACGTTTTTTACGCCAATTATTTATTTCAGGGCGTTTAACGAGACTCCTGCCAAATGCATCATTTAGTTATGAACAATTAAAATTATGTTTTCAAGTTTTCCAAAAGAATAATAAATAATTGCATAAAATTATGTTACACTTTTATTTTTCATTGTCTTTGTGGTACATAGTTAAGCCTGGTTCACTCTATTGAGGATTGTGCATAATTTATTCAATGAAGTGCTGCATTTTTAGGATTGAAAATTTTCGTAAAATTTTTAAGCATGTTATAACAAAACTAAAATGTTTCTAATTTTCGATCAGCTTGTATTACTTTTGAAATATTTTTTACTAATTATGAAATGGTAAAACATTTAGTGAATTCGGGTCGTCACTGCCAAGAATTTCCGCGTTTAAATTTTCAAACATGAAATTTAGGACAGGAAGTTGTTTTACGAATTTTTATTGCAGCCAGCAATTTAGTTTTTAATTTCCCTCGGGGAGCTCATGAGGAAAATATCTTTAACTCCAATTATAATTAAAAACGATCTAATAATGAATATCCAAAATTTCAGAAAATTAAATAATAAATAAATAATTGAGAAAATATACACATGTCATTACTATTTATCATACTACTATTTACATAAAATAATGCGGATACGCTAGAAATTCTTTCCTTAATCAAATCTTACTTCATCCACTCCTGGGACACAATATCTTCCGTTTGTATTACCGTTATGCAACAATATGGATTACGGGGGAAATTTTGGAGTTACGCAAACGAAAGCAATAACACAAAAGAGATTAAGTAAGGAAAGCAATTTCCTCCAGTGCTGCAAAAGCAAATCAAAATTTTTATTTTTGTGTACTTTTCCTGCAATTGACAAATTGTGTACCAGAATATTTAGTTATTAGATCCAGTTTCTTAAAAGAGAATGTTTGCAAGCATCAGTATTTTCGGGAGTACGGGATGTTACATTTAAAACTGGGGAATTTGTGGGTTTTCCCGAATTTTTGAATAAAATATTTCGAGGATAACATCCAACAAATCTACTTCTGAATTTAAGAACCAAGCGATCTGGATACTTCAATCGACGAAATTGGAATTTAAGCAATCATTGAGGGTTTTATATTTCTGTTATGGAGGAAGTGAGGATGATTCAGAGAAGATGTTTGGCTCAAGGGTCGAAATTGAAGATCTCAATTGTTAGAATTAACCTGTCAATTGGATCTAAAGGTTTTGATTGGACAGTAAGTTTTGCATAAATGGTCCCAAAGTGAATGGTCAAAGTTCTTGTGTTGGGCTTTTTCCAGTCATTCTAAATAAAAAGATAAGGAAATAACACCTTATATCCGAGTACACAACAGCTTAATCACATTATTGAAATTTAAATGCAACAATGTTTTTTCAAATTGTCGTAATTTACATCTTCGATGCACTTCACAGAATCTGGAGGTCCAGTGTGAGTGCCTTCATTGAATCCGCTTCTCATTTTATCATTCATTTCATTGGGCTTAAAGGTTTCGATTGAGGCGTTGTTTTCCAAGAATTCAACTGCGAATCCATCCCAATCGAAAAGAAAATGCAAGGAAAATCCTGTGTCCCCAACTCGGTATAGAAACACTCCATATGGCTCAAAATAAAGCCTACAACCGCAATTACAAGAACATTCTCATCATGCAAAATATTCGACAACGCAAGTTAATTCCCGCGAAGCGCCCCAGAGTGCGAAAAAAACGAAAGGCTCTGATTTTGACCCCTTTTGTCACCCATGCTTAGAAAGTTCTTATATGATGTCTGTTGTGCTCATTTATGTATATGCTATTTAATATTCCTTTTAACATCACGATTTCAAAACTGTCAGATCTTCAATGACAAAATGCCAACGTTTCCTTATTTTCAAGTATTCCTTGGCTCCAGTGTCGTCATTTCCGGGGGAAAGTTTCGCAAAAATCTCTACTCCTCATTACCTAAACTCTGCACGGTGGGGGTAGATATTTCTTTGTAGCTTGTCCATTTAAAGGTTTTATTTGCTGCACTGACAAGTAAACATTTTTTGGTGTCCCCTCCAGATTTTCAAAATTTAACCAAAACTAGTTTGCACATACCCTGAGTACTGCTTTAAGTCACACCTGCCGCCTGAAAAATCCTTCTTAGTTTTTTTAAAAAAATTGGCGCGAAGTCAATTTGTCCTGAAATTCAAAACTGGAATTTTTAAATGGCATTTAACATGGAGAATTACAAGTTTCACGTACCCCCACCTTCAAAAAGTTGACGTTTTTTGTCAAACGGTATTCCATATCCCACTACCCTGCTGCTTCTTCTGCCAACGATATAATCAGCTAAATGGGTATAATAACGACATTAAGGTTAGGAATTGACCATTCTAGGAATAACAGTAACCAATGCTGGAATGAGTTGGCCATTGCACATTTGTAACCAGACCCGAAAAACTGTTTGTTCAATTTTCAGCTGAAAATGAATATTCGAAATAAATTATTTTGAACTAATTTTATCAATTGCCATTTTAGAACATTATTCCGTAATGTCACGATATTTGGGATTGCTGCTGGGAATTAACGAATAAGCTAATAGTAAAAATTGGTTTGAGTAATGAAGATATATTTTCTAGCTAGAATATATTTTAGATCTAGAAATAAGTAGGGGCTGAAATATCTGGAAATTGACGTTCTAGAAAATCTAGAAAAATCAAATCATGTTTAGAAACTAGAATATACCGGCTCTGTGGGATTTAACAATGTTTAGCAAAGGTTGGAAATCAGGTAGTCTAATATATCATTTATCAGCAGAGCAGCGTTATGGCAGATCCGCTGTTAATAATTTTTTTTACCATTTGTAAAAAATTCCGTGGTGATAGATTTCAATGATATACATTGTAAATATATTTCCTATCACAAATACTCGAGTCTTGGAACCTACAAACCTTTTATATCAGTTGAATAACTTTAACGTCGTCACATTTCTGATTTCTAAAATTTTCTGAAGTCAATGTGAAGCATATAAAATTTTAAATGTCATGTTCCAGGTATGAAAAGGTATAGAAAAAAGGCAGCGAACTAAAGTCATTCCAATTTGACAAATTGTTTTCAGTTTGGCAACTAAGGAAAACCATTTTCAGAATTGGCAAATTTTTCCCAAATTAGTTACTACACGGGTAACGAAAATGTTTCGAATTGGAAAATTTTTCTTAGTCAGCCGATGGTAAATTAAGGAATTTGTTTTGCAGAGTTGAAACTTGTTGGCGAAGAATTTCCATGCTGGGTTGAAATATACTTTCTTGCAAAATATTTTTGCTCCAGCTCTTCCCCGTTGTGCAGTTACAGTTGACATAAATTGCTAGTACACGTGGCTACAAAAC